>CM023946.1:1687799-1855059 GCA_013407115.1 Glycine latifolia
TAGCTTGTCTTGATTACGAACCATCAATTATATACTTCAGTCGACTTGCTATGGGTGGAATCAGATGATACACAATCCAGTGATGAATGACAAGCATGACCAGTGGAAATGGTCACAAATAGCCAAGACCCTAGCCAGTAAATGGATGGTAAGAGAATAGGAAATATGCCAAAGGTCAAGACTTGATGCCAGTTTACATTGACAATGGAAGAAGCATCCTTCGTCTCTTTTTCCTTGCAAGCCTTACTTGCTTTGTAATTTTCATGCATAAAAGCAATAGGATTGTGATGCAGACTAAAATAAAAGCGAGCCGGATGTGTTTGAAGTACAAAGAGACTACGGAAAAGACCAAGAATGCTAAAATAACAAGTTCCCATATTACAAAAACCACAACATCCACCCTGCACCGCAATAAAGAGACATCATTATCACCAGATTATGTTATTCAAATTTCAAAAAGGATTGACAGACAGAGATAACAATTAATCCAACTAAAAAAGACTGCAAGTATTTTATATGCATTTCAGGGCCACAAGTCATTGGTCTGATAGTGTTCAATTGGTTCAGAATTTTGGAGGAAAGGGCAATAAAGAGACCAAAATCTACTCATTTTCATTGCACTTCCTACACTAGGGAAATTTTTTAAGTATACTACTTTTATTGGTATGACTACAAATTATATATTTTCTGTAAACTGTAATCATTGTTATTTTCTCTTTTGATCCTCTCCCCCTACATTAAAAATCCCTACCTTCCCCACCAGTAATTGTAAAGGTGAAACATTAATTTGTGCTTACGATTAGTGTTGCCATTTCAAGTTCAACAAAAAGTACTGATTGATGGGCATATAAGATTCCAAAGGCTTGGCAAAACAATTATATAATAAGTAAATACATGAGCTATCAGGAAGAAAAAATGATTTATCAGTACGAACTATGAAGTTGGAAATCTTTTAGAGAAGCCCCTAAATATTAAACAAGTATAACCTTTTTTTACAGCAGCAAAGTATCTGAGATCAAAAGTGTATGAGAAGAGTAGAATCAGATTGAATTAATATGGGCATACCTGTCATCCTAACCAATTGAGTTAAACTTGGAACTTAACCATAGAGCCTAGACAACTACTCCAGTATATAGTGACAACATCAATTTTGATAACATACCAATCTTCTCCTACTCCTACACATCAAAATCCCCCCAAATTAACTTCTAACTATGCTCTTATTTTGCTTTTGAAACCAATGAATCTGATAACTACTTGAAGCCACTTTTCACCACCGCCTAATTTCAATATTATACCCAACAGGATACAAGTCCTGCTTTTAAGATTAGCAAATAATATGAATCAAAACTTTGTTTTTATGTTTGTATTCGTTAACTATCCTTTATCCTGGTTAGGAAAAACTACCTTATTTTGAATAAGATTAGGCACATACCCAAATCAAGGAGTCAAATGAAACGAATGTGCAAAAACAAAAGGTGTATGTGTGTGTGCTCGGGAACAAATTGAAAACTAATCCAGACAACCACGCCGAATCGAATGTGCCAACTAATTTATTTATCATAATACTATTTTCCTAATCGAATCATATTAACAAGTAACCACAATTTTCATCTTAGTTTTAAAAACAACAAAACAAATTGTAACGGGAAATAAGCCAAATCCAAAAAACATTGCAAGTAAGAAAAAAAAAATAGCCTAGCGAAATTCGTGATCTTTCAATCCCGTGTGTACAATAATTGTTAGACAAACAATAAACATGGAAAATAAAAAGGGGGTTTTGATTAATAAAAACAGCGCAAGGATTCATAATTTGAAAATGAAGCATACCTGGAAGTGGTGATGTTTGAAGAAGTGGAGGAGAAGAACGAGACAGAGGCCCAATCATGCTTGGATCGAATCTGATACTCTCGCAGCTGTTCAACCAGATTCGATCGTGTTATCATGGCTCGCTCGCTGTCTCTCTCTCTCTCTCTCCTCCTAAAGGTGAAGCAGAAACTCTGTTTCTTTCTCTCTCTAAGACTTTTCAGAGCCAGCAAATGAATTTTGATTGTAGTTAGAGCGAACTAACCATGCATCCGATTTGTGTTTGTTGCAGGCTTTCAGAATTCAAACGGGCCGAACTAGGTTCAATCTACAGGCTCTGTAACTAAATTCTGTTCGGGCTTGTAATTTGTCAAGGGTATTGTTAATAGTAAGTATACCCCCTTCTTTAGCTTAATTTTTTTTGACAAAATACCCCTCGTAAAAGGAAGCATGTTTGTGTGTTTGATTTATGGTGTGTGTTCCCAATACAAAAAATAAATGTTTTTCCATTTGTATCAATTATGAATACAAAATAGAAATTCACTTCCTTTGAATTATAAATTTATGTGAAACAAAAATGTGTTTTCATTAATTATGGGAATCAAGCTTGCATTTTTGTGAATGGAATTATAGTTCCAACCACAAAGAAGTCAAGCATAACATAAAACAATACAAAATATATTTAGGGCCTGTTTAGATGTAAGTTTATCTAAAAGCACTTTTAGAATAAGAAAGTAAAAAGAAAAAATGAAATGAGCTTCTCCATAAGTTAAAATGAGTTTTCCATTAGCTCATTTGTAAATGTTATCTCATAGTTTAAAGAAATTATATTGGTGAGCTTCTAAAAATTAGTTAAGGAAAAACTTATTTTTATTTATGAAAAAATTCATCTCATCTTTTTCTTCTCTTAGAAGTGCTTTTAAAGAAATTTACCTAAACAGACCCTTAGTGAAAACAAATTAGTGATAATTATGAGACTTACTTGTGCATAATTTTTTAGTTAAACTAGTAATGGTTAAATCATTAGAGTTGGTTGATGGTTTTGGTTAATACAAGCTTGTCATGATCTAGTTGATAGTTCTCAGTCGAAGGAAGGAGACCATGGATGAATCTTTGGACACAAACAAGACATGGTCTTTGTCATTAAATTTGAGCAATGTCACACACAATTAAATAATATTACAAATTATAATGTTGTAAAATAAAATTTATAATATTACAAAGATGTCCTTGCATTTTATAATATTATAATTGCACCAATGACATTTTAAAATTTCATGATGTAAAGTTAAATTTAAATATTGTAGACAAGTTTTACGCATAACATATTTAATGAACATTACAATATTCTTTAAAATTACATCAAAATATCAAATTCAAGCTTTTTTTTTAATGAAATAACGTGTATGAGAGAATTAAGATTTTACTAATAGTGATTAGTCTAGTTTTTCTATAAAAATTAATCATTAACAAAATTAGTAGATAAATATTTAACAACATAGTAAAAAGAGAGAGACAAAATGATTCTCTCAAAACAAATAGTTAATATTCCGTTTTTAGTAATTTAATTTTTTGAGTGATTAGGTTAAAATAAAATTGATTTTTAAAAGACTAATTAATCATAGAAGCTTATTTCCCGTCCTTTTAATTTTCTTTCTTTCTTTATTGTTTTCAAAACAGTTCAAAGGTGTGATTCTTGTTTTACACCCACACACACAAAAAAAGGGCTTTGTCTAGACTTTGTTTTATGAAAATAAGAATCAAATGACACATTTTCATGAACAAGTGATAAAAAGAAATTCATTAGATAATTTTTGAAGTATTTTTTTAACACTAAAAACAAATATTATTCTATTAAAAAACATATTTAGTCTATTTTTTTATAATAAAAAAACGATAAGTATTCACTCTGGTCAGTATTATTTTTTTTTAAAATCACATGTATAATTTTAGAAGATTTTACTATTTTTTCATTAAAATAAAAAAGGTTAATTACATTTTTTTTATTAAATTCTAAAATTTAATCTTTTAATTATTATTTTTTAACGAGATAAAAAGAAAAAAAGAGCAACAAGAAAGTAACACACAGGTGAATCCGCCGATATTGATTGCAATTTGTAACCAGCGAAGAAATAAATCTGGGAGGTTCTGTTGTAGGTGGATAACCATGGCTTCGTCTTCAGCTTCTCCTCGACCTAGCGCCGCCGCGGAACATTCGAAGAGGATATTAGGGTTTATGGCGCACGCGAAGCAACGGAAGGACAGCTTCATTCAATTCTTCGCCATGACGGGTATCCTTCTATTGAGCATGCGATCTTTGAGCCAGAAGTACAAAATCCACGGCCTCCAAGAAGATATCCACGCCCTCAGAGTCGAGCACGATTCCCTCACCGACCGCATCAACAACATCAAGAACGACCTCCTTCGAGAAGCTTCTCATGACCCCACCGGCCTCTTCGCTTCTCGCCTTCGCCACCTCTTTGCCGAACAGCACTGATCCCTTTCGGTTCCTCCTCTCGTGAGTTCTTTTTTTCATCTCTCCGAAGAAACAGTTTAAATTGACTCCTGAATAATAATAGTCTTTGAAGGTGTTTGTTGCTTTCTACTAGGAAACATTGGTTCTTGTTGAGGATATGTCTAATGTTTGCACTTCAAAGATTCGTATTAAATGTAATGTCCTGTGAGGATGAATAGAAGGGATGCAATTAGGAGCGTCTTCATATATGTCTAACAGCTTCAAGGTTGATTTTGTGTTTATATGTGAAGTCACTTTGCTGGGGTAATGCTTAATTTTCCCAAAAACTCTGATGCCAAACCATTGTAAATTCCACCACGCGTCAACTGCAATAAGTTTCTTGAGTCTAAATCCACACTCTTCCACATGTGCGACCAATTTTTCTTTGAGTGGTAATTGGAAATATTCAGTGGATCTGGCCTTAGATTAAAATCACAAATAGGTGAATCAAGTGTCCTACCTGACCTTACCCTGTTCCTATATATATGCTTGGATTTCTTCAATGTTTGCAATCCCTCCATCTCTCTATGTTCTCTGGATTTGATTAATTCTTTTATCTTGGCTTTTCGTTTTGCAACTATTCTTTCCTGCACAACGCTTGATTAATCTAATATGGCTTGCCAAAAACAAATATCCACGCTTTGATTTGGCATGCTTTCCCTTTGAACAAAAATCCGTGTATACTTAACCACCGATTTCATTCTTTCATATAGTAAGATGATTACTTCATAGGTTGTGAACTCATGATCACGATTCTTGTTACCACAATTTCATGGACTAGGTATGTGGTTATAGTATCTTACAATGAGTTGAGCAACCCTCTTCTCTTTATTTTGGGGGCTTGAGTTAGGCTGATCCATTCTCAATTCTAATATGATATCACAACTTATCAGGTCCTAATATTGCTAGTTGAATATATGAGACGTGGGGTAATGTGTGAGGGGTTAGTGAATAGCTCTATTGATTGATTCTCAAATTTACTTACCATGATAAGTTATTTGACATTAGGTATTGGCTAACAAACCAATAAGAGTGAATTTGGATACTTTGCAATATTTTGTTAACTAATGTCCTAGACAGACGACAATTAATTTGATCTTCCAATTATTAAATGTTTAACTTTTTTTTTAATTTTTAAAAATTGTTTAACGAGTGTTATAATGTCAGTTGAAGCAAAACCCTATTCTAGATGAAGTTTTGAGCTTAACCTACCATGTACTTGGGTAGAGTAATTCAAAATTTTAGGAAATTTAAAATCCTAAAAATGAATTTAATTTGTATTTATATACAATGACAATGTAATTTTTTTCATGTGATCATCCAATCACGTATTATTGTAATGTATAGTCTATTTATAATAACTTTTAAATGTAATGTATAGTCTATTTATAATAACTTTCAAATGTCAAATCCATGATGGTTTTTTATTGATTAATAGTATAAAAAAATTATACGAACAAAGCATGGAAATTAAATTCTTTGAAAAGTTTAATTACATCAATTAAATTTTCATCATTCTTTGAAATCTTTTTGTCTGGATAAAATATTTAGATTCCTCTATCCTTAAAATAATTTGTTTAAGCAGAGTAATGTAATTTCCTTCGAATATTCTAAAAATATCAATAGAATAATTTTTTTTTAACCCCTTACTCAAAAATCTTATATCTTAGTTTCTATTTTTTTTCCAACTTAAAATATTTCTGTCATATAATATTTTATTACATATAATACCTAATGAACAAATAAAAAGTTGAAATAGAATCATAAAATCATAACTTTATTAGTTAATCTAAGAATGTAGACGAATATGGGTCAGCATGCAAAATTGGTCGACCCAACCTAACCTGACAGGGATTTTATGTTTTGAAGGTGGGATGAATGTCAACTCAGATTTCGGGTTAGAGAATTTTTAATATATATTTTTTATCCACAAAATGTAAATATAATATAATTTTAATAAATTTTATTTAATTAATTGAGTTAGATAGCTTTAGTAACTTCTGATTCATTTATGTCAATTCATGTTTTTTTTAAATAAATAAATAAATGATATTATTGTTATTTTTATGAAAGAAGCTAATTTGTGATTAGTAACGAGAAAAGATACAATTTTGATAATAATAATCGCCAATACTGATGAAAATATTATAAAGAAAAATTAAGATAAAGCCAACAAAGTTTAATATGGTCACCAACCAAAACACAATGTCATAAAATTAAATAAGGAGGATAAGAAGATTCTAAAGTGACTTAATCAGTCAAAAGTATGCCAGCTTATAAGTGAGAGAATGTACAAATAATTAAAGATATTTATATTTAGACACTTACAAATTACAAACACCTTAACGATACTTCTAATTTTTTTTTGTTATATTTCTTTTTCCATCATATCTATTACCAAACATATTAATCAATAATTTATCTTCTCTTTCCATCTCTCTCAAAAGATGTATACACATAAGAGGTGTATAAGCATATTTTCCGAAAATTTATTGGCTTTGGAAATAAGGGTAGACTTGTTTTTATTTTTGGAGCAAGAGCCAGAAATAAAAAATCACAAGCACTCTTTAATTGGTGCCTGGTAGGAATCAAGACATATTAGATAACCAATTATCTGAGTAAACTTCAGCTACCACCTACCAGATCATGAATCTCTTTCTTTCATTTTGGTAGAGGGACTTCTGCTGCCATGTGGGGTGGTGACAAATACGGTGGATTGTTTGTACGTGTGATGGGAGACCTGGCAATTGTAAGAGCAGCACGATAGATGACACATTTGCATTTGTCAAACGAACGGCTTTGCTTTGCTTCATTAATTGCGCAAAAAAGTCAAAAAAGTACATAATAAAGCTACAATTTTTATCATTGTACCAACACCAACTAAATTTAAACAGTAGTAATTTTTTAAAAAAATTATATTAAATTGATAAAATGTATGATGTCAAATTGTCAATAGTGAAAATTTTAGATCTCTTAGATAATTACTATCACAGTTCACAAGGACCAAATTTTAACGGGTAAACACATAATATACATTGATAAAGAAACCTACCCAGTCATCCTTCAAATTGAAGCAACTCCAACCATGTTTTAATACAAAAAATAAAGGGATAGAATCATTAGATTTACACAATGATATCTTTGGTTGTTCCTTATTTTTTCTTTTCTTTGCTTCCTTCTCGAAGGCTATTAAAAAGTGCAGATGGTTTACATTCTGATAACATAATATTATAGGCACAAATTATAACATATTATTATCAATATGTGAGAGGGAGATTAAGAACGTGTACTTGAATTTGTCTCCATTATTTCAATTGAAGAGAGAAAGTTGAGTTCTTATGTGAGAGTAAACTGTCCACCTTTTTGAGAATGTTGTATGTAAAAATTAAAATTGTTTGATTGGGAGAGAATTTTCTATTTCACTAATAAATAGTACTGTAGTAGGAATTTCTCTACTGGTTATAAAATGAATGATCCAACCCATTAAGGATTCACTCTTAAACAAAGTCCAATACAGTATACATCAATAGTTTGGTATTATAATAATAATTATTGACTATAATGGATTGCTTAAAAAAATCTTAAGGACTTGTTTAGGGTTGTTTATTGATAAAGAAAATAAGGAGAGATTGATCATTTTCTTATTTTAATTTTGTAAGGAATACTTGTTTAGTTTGGAAAAAAAACATCTATCGTTTTCAAAATAAAAAAGACCATTTTTATATTAATATTAATTTAAGAAGCAGAGAGGTGTTTTAAACCAAACATAGCTTAGCAATCAAATTTCTTTGTGATGTGATTGTCACCCATAATTAAGTTAAGTTGTAAATTGACAGTAGAGTTTAAGAACATCAAAACAAAGTAACAATTAACAAACCACTACCGGTTCTTCCACATGGGGTCGTCTAATCTAACTAGGGCCGCAATTTAAAAGTGGAAATTGCGTAGAACTGCTACTCCATCTCCCTTTACTGAATCGCCGAGTTTGGAATATCCTCAAGAAGGGGGCCCTTCGGTCTTCTTTGCGTTTGAACGCGTCATGTGTGCCCCTCCC
This sequence comes from Glycine latifolia, assembly GCA_013407115.1. Taxonomy (NCBI): domain Eukaryota; kingdom Viridiplantae; phylum Streptophyta; class Magnoliopsida; order Fabales; family Fabaceae; genus Glycine; species Glycine latifolia. The sequence goes on from CM023946.1 coordinate 1,696,175, forward strand.
TAACCTGTAAGCACCAAGCATGAAAAGAAATCATTCACCACCCACTGTTTGTAATGTAAGAGTAAGCCCACAAACACAAAGGAACCCATGTGGAAGACAAAACTGCATAGTTCAAATATAATTAATCTAGTGTGAGGACCCCACGACCGACACTTGCATTTAATTTCTACCCTCTAGAAAAAAACAGTTTTTTTTTTGTTTCCTGCCAAATTCCCTTCAATTTTTCCCTCTCTTTTATTTTAACTTTTTCAATTTTTTTCACGGCTACATATATTACATAATTTACATTACATACTCCTCTGTACCGCACCTTAAATCTAAATGTGTGCCATCCCTAATCATTTCTGAACCCTTCCCCCGTTCCCCTTTAAATTCTCTTTGTCCCTTAATAGAGTGGGCATTAAATACACTATTGGGGAGAGACCAAAGAGTGTGTTGTGTTGGTGATTAAGAAAAGAGCAAAAATGCAGCTCAAGTTGGCGGGAGTAGCCACTGTCTGTTCCCTTCTTCTATGTGTTGCTATTTCTCTCTTTCACATCGCTGGGGCCGAAGATCCCTACCGCTTCTTCAGCTGGAATGTTACTTATGGTGACATTTACCCTCTTGGTATTCGCCAAACGGTATGAACCTTCTCCATTAGAATTAATTTTTTACACTTTTTTGTTTTATTACTATTCGTACTGTAATGTGTGCATCACTTATTCACTATTGCTGGATTTGGATCATATATGGTGCAGCAATAGTGAATAATTCACAACGTAAAACATGTATTGTTTAACAGGGAATATTGATCAACGGGCAATTCCCAGGTCCAGATATTCATTCTGTTACCAACGACAACCTCATCATCAATGTCTTCAACAGCTTAGATGAGCCTTTTCTCCTCTCCTGGTACTCTCTCTGCCTTTATTCACTCTCTACTTACCCTTTGTTTCAAACATTTTCGATCTGCGGTTGATGTTAACAATCATTAAGCTTAAAGGCTTAAAGCATCCTAATGTGGGTTAGATAAAAAAGCGCATGTGATCAGAGTATTTTTTAAAATATAGAAAAATGTTTCTTTGTTTTGATGTCGATCCAGTGAGGGCATGTCTGATGCTTGAGTCGGTTACACATTGCTTTAGACACTTCTTTGCTTTGGATGTTTGTTAAGTCATATGATTCGTCTCCGGCTGGAAAGTGGAAACACTGAAATTTGCCATGCGCTGGACCCACGAATTTGTGGACGCGGTTCTAGATCTAGCAGCTCGCTGCTCTTTCATATATTATAATTATTATATGAATGTACGTACACTAAAAAAGAAAGTATTTTCATGTTTAAAAAATGTTCTAAGCAAAAATAAAAAATGCTAAAAATGAACATTTTATTCTTTCTGGAAAGGACAAAGACACGTGATTGTCACACTATGCAATGTTTGGGTGGGAGAGGAAAGTGTGGGAGGAGGGACGTAGGTTATCTTTTTAGTTTTAATACTTTTTTGAAATGTTTAATCATATTTTATTTTATACAAAAATAAATTTGTATTTTTAAAATATTGAAGTAAAAACTTTAATTTTTATTGTTATAGACACCTTTTCTAATTTTATCCGTTAAACTAATACCCATTCTTCACTTTTTATTATTATTATTTGCTTTTCCTTTATTTTTCTAACCTAATCGAAGGAGAATGGAAGCCCTCACAATCATTCATTGCAAACCTCAAAGGAGAGAAGAGTTAGAGAATCTATCCAACACACTTTTTATTACTAATAATTAAAATTCATTAAAAAAACAAAATTATGAGTTAATTACATGCATTAAGAAGTGAGATTTATAAAACATTAAATGATCAAGTACTAATGTTATAAAACCGTGATCTAATCACAGATAAACTTTTATATCACTTTTAAAATAAATATTATAAAAATCAACCATCTTATCATTTTTCTCTTTATAAAATTTTATATTTTTTAGAAATTTACTTGAATAAAAATGTGTTTAAAAACTTTCCTCTTTTAGAAAATGTATTAATGTTTTATTTTTATGTGGCAAGTATTAATGTGATGGCCTGTTTACCTTTTTTTATTTTTTATTTTGTAAATTATGCCGGGCAACAATTAATGTGATGTCTCGTTTACCTTTTTCTCTTCGGCAGTCTGTCGTGGACCGGAATCCACGACTCCACGTTTGTTTCCTAAAATCACGAGCTCTAGGTTGGGGATGGACATGACATTATAAGATACTTTCAAACCGATTTATATTTATGTTTTTTTTTAATTGTTATTATATTAAATTTATTAATTATTTGTAATTTTAAAATTACTTTTTTCTTTTTTCTATCCATTTACTTATTTTTTATTAATTTTTAAGTAGTAAATAATTAAGTAAGTCTATATAGAAAAATAATAATTAATGTATCTAAAAATAAATAAAAAAACAAATTTTAAAAAGGTGCTATAATTAGAGACAGAGAGTTTATAGGAGTAAGATTAAGACTTCATTATTAGATAATTAATTTTAAACTACTATATTGAGTATAACTAGAATAGTGTTCTAATTAATGTCACAAATTAATTTTAAAGTAGTAATTTAAGTTACAAATTAAATGTTAGAACCTTAGTATTGATATGAGTAACTGATTCTAATGTAATAAAATTGTTGAAATTTGAATTGAAGAGAATCTTAAAAATACAAATATAAAATAAAAGGGAAAGGAAGAGAAAATAAAGGGTCAAATGCGAGTTTTTGTAGAAAAATGAAAAAGATTACTACAATAAAATTAAAGATCCTTTCCAGAAAAAAAAAACATTCATTGAATCTTAATAAATTAACATTATTTATCAGCCTGCGGAATTATTATTAGGCTGAATCAGAATTTTAAATGATACTACTACTCATATTTACTGTCTGATGGATGACTATTAGGATAAAGTAGAGAATATGGGAATCCATCTAATTAAGTAAGCAAAATTATTACAAAATTACATAGATATTATTGCATAAAAGATTTAAGCAACGTAATTAAAGTATGAGTTTAATGATACAGGAATGGGATCCAGCAGAGAAGGAACTCGTTCGAAGATGGTGTTTTTGGAACAACATGCCCCATTCCACCAGGGAAGAATTTCACTTACATCCTTCAAGTCAAAGATCAAATTGGGACTTTTTACTACTTCCCATCCCTTGCATTCCACAAAGCCGCTGGCGGTTTTGGAGGCATTAGGATCCTTAGCAGGCCAAGAATTCCAGTCCCATTCCCTGATCCAGCTGGTGATTACACTGTCCTCATTGGAGATTGGTACAAGTCCAACCACACGGTAATAAATTACTACTTCTTTTAATTTCCTCATTAATTCTTCGTAATTTCCTTCATTACTACGCATTACCAATTTCTGTTTTACTGCACACACAGATGAGACTAATGAACATAAGCTAAAATAGGATGGGAGTTTTTCTTTTTTACTGAAAAATGGGATGGGTGTTAATTACTTTAAAAAAATACCAATTACTATCAAAATCAAAATTTAAACTGAATTTTATCATAAGTTTTTGAACATTATCTATAACTCTTATAAGTCTATAACTTAACTGGGAATTCAGTAAAAAAAACAAAAAACTTAACTGGGAATTCAGTAAAAAAACAAAAAACTTAACTGGGAATAACTCCATTTAGTGTGTTCACCTTTTTTTTTATAAATATTTTTATTCTTAACTATTATAAACTAGTACAGTATTTTATTTAACTTCCAATTTCCGTTAGTTCATTTTTTAAAACAAGTCATAGCCCAGTGCATGTACAATTAACCTCCAATTTCAGACTCCCGTGCCTTTTTGGGTACTAAGTTCTCAATAATGGACGTTTGATTTTCTCATGTCTAATTCGCAGCAGACCCACATACCATTTATTATATCATGCGTCTTTTTAAATATTTTAATTTAATTTAAAATATTTGTTATTTAAGAAAATTTAAATATTTAAGTATTACGTATAGTAGTAATATACTATGAGACAGATCTTGTGAAGACTGAAGAGTCATAACTTATCTGCAAGACTGCAATAACTTGGTTCGGTGGCAATCCCTTATGATTCCCAAACATTGCGTGTCAATAAATATTCATTTACTCGTTCTACGTAGGAAATAGGCAAACTTGGTTGGGAGTTGGCATTGCAATTTTTTTGCTTTGTGTGCCAAGAGATAAGCGTCTTCTATCGGTGACTGCATCATCTATAGCCAAATTGGCAGGTGGTCATCTGACTATCTCAACAGCATTATCCACGTTCTATGCAAATTATCATATACTGTAGAATACTATCCTAATTCCTGTGATCAATTTTTTTAATCTAATTAGTTCAAATGTTTTAAAAATAATTAAAACTGTTAAAAATGTTTAGCTTCTTTTTTTGTTCTATGTTTAGTATTACTAAAGTTAAGGGATTATAAAAATATTAAAAAGTATTATATAAAAGGGAAGGGGTAATAACACATTTGTAATAATTTTTTTAATGCATTCTCTACACAAAAAACGAAAATACGACTGAGAGCCATTTGTTAAAAGAAAATATTTGAATTTGTTAAAGTATGTGTTGTAGCATTTTTTATTTAGAAATTGTCAGAAAATATCTCTTAGATTAGAAAATGAAGAGAAGGTTGAGATAAAAAAAGTAAAACTGTTATTGATATTCTGAGTGACGTAATTACCTCAACTTATTTTTAAGTTCATGTATAAAACGGTTTAGCTAGGTTACCTAACTACAAAGTATCAATACGTTTTAGTAAAAACAAAAGTATCAAAAGTATCAATAGTGATATAATTGACAAATACTTTTTGTATATTAAATATATGGTTTGATGTTTGATCCCTATGTTTATGTGTATGAAGTAAATATTTATTGGCACATATTAGTTCTTAATTTCTTGTCTGAGATACGCTGAGTTTTTTTTTTTTTTATAAAAAAAAACAGTAACTAAATATCAACATACCAATAATTATTGCTCAACTACTTATATCTCTCACAGTCTTTGGCAAGCAGGAAATGAATGTTCGCATTTACAACTTGGTGTGAGTAACCATTTGTAGTCCAAAAAATAATCGAGAATATGTATAATTAAATGAATATTGCCAAAATATTCATTCAAATATCCTTTTAGCATGTTTCTTATACCAGATATTATTGATTTTAATAGCATGCATCTGTATATATATTTGGCTACTAAGTGATACTTCTTTTAACAAATAGATCAAACACTTACTTTTTTTAAACTAGTTAGTTAATAAAAAGGTCAAGGATTAAAAAAAGTATAAAAAAATTACTTCCTCCAATTTCAAATATAAAAAAAAATATTTTTCTTAATCTTAAATATAAATTTTTTTTAACTAACTTTATCTTATTTAATGTTATTATCTCTAAGATACTTTTTATCTAATTGAGTACTAATTTTAATGATTCTTTTTTTATTTCTTATATCAAATTTCAATGAAAGATAAATTTTAAAATTTTTTTTAATTAAAATTGATATAATTAAATGTAATTAATTAATTAAATTAGTTTGACATGTTTTATTTTCTTATATTTGAGAACAAAAAGAGAATATATTTGAATATGTTCTACTTAATTAAAACTTTACTTAATGACCATTTATTATGAGAAATTTAGGATTAGTTAATTAATATGGTAGTCGTGGATGGACCTACATACAAGAGAATAATGGAGTAAGTATCTCCCTTAAATTTTGACATGAATTGACAAAAATACTCTTATTTTAAATTAATTTCACAAACTTGTCCATATTTAGCTCCATTGGTGTCTCCTAATCTGTGGATTACATGCAGACTTTGAAAGCCCGTCTTGATAGGGGCAAGAAGCTGCCTTTTCCCGATGGAATCCTTATCAATGGTCGCGGACCTAATGGAGTGTCTTTTAACGTTGAACAAGGTATTCAATTCAGCCCATGTAATTATATCTCTTAATTTGTCTGTTGATAAAAAATAAAAAACTAAGAATAATTTTGATACATGATCTTTTTTGCTATGTTGTTTATCATGTCCACAACAGGAAAGACTTATAGGCTTAGAATATCAAACGTGGGGTTGCAACACTCCCTTAACTTTAGAATCCAGAATCACAAAATGAAGCTGGTAGAAGTGGAAGGAACGCACACCCTTCAGACCACGTACTCCTCTCTTGACGTTCATGTAGGGCAATCTTATTCAGTGCTGGTAACTGCAGATCAACCTGCTCAAGACTATTACATTGTGGTTTCCACACGATTCTCCTACAAGGTCCTCACCACCACTGGAGTGCTTCGCTATAGCAACTCCGCAGGCCCAGTATCAGGCCCACCCCCTGGTGGACCTACAATCCAAATTGATTGGTCTTTGAACCAGGCCCGCTCAATTAGGTATATATTTTGGCTGCTTTATATCTACTCCACAGTCCCCAAGACAAACAAAAAGAGCATATGAAGAAACGTTTTTTAAGCTCAAATTCAATTTTACCCAAAATCTTTATTTGATAGCATATTTTAAAAGGACATGGTTAATCAAAATTAATTTTGTAAAAATTTGGCATTAAAATTATAATACTTTTTAGTATATGAGATAGAGAAATTAAGTTTCAATAAACTCAATTAAATTGAATTAAAGATATTATTGATGAAATTGAATTAAAGATATTATTGATGTTAGTATAAGAAATTTTATATTGTCAACAATGTATTTAAGTTGTTAGACTACTAGTATAATTATTTTATAAGTTTAATTATCGTGTACATTTTTTTTCTAGTAGTTTATAATTGAATAATAATATAAAATTATTTTATATTAAATGTATAATTTTTATCTTATTTTTAATAATAATTTTATACTATCATATAATCATAAATTAATATAATTTTTAAAATAATTATTGTAAAAGATAATAAACTTTTTTTATGCATGCATTATGATTATTTATTGGACGACAAAGTACACAGCCTTTTTTATCTCTTATTTTAGTACCGTGTATGGAATAATTAATTACGTTTTAATACATGATTTCAGGACAAACCTTACAGCAAGTGGACCGAGGCCAAACCCGCAAGGATCGTACCATTACGGTATGATAAACACGACGAAGACGATCATACTGGCGAGTTCCGCTGGTCAAGTAAATGGGAAACAAAGATACGCAATTAACAGCGTTTCTTATGTTGCCCCAGACACCCCTCTTAAGCTCGCCGATTACTTCAAAATCTCCGGTGTTTTCCGCCCCGGAAGCATATCTGACAGACCCACTGGCGGCGGTATTTACCTTGACACATCTGTGTTACAAGCTGACTACAGAACTTTTGTCGAGATTGTCTTCCAAAACAACGAGAACATCGTTCAGAGCTACCATCTTGATGGCTACTCTTTCTTTGTCGTTGGGTAACCACTTATAACTTTGCATACTTAAATTCAACTACAAGTATATACATATGATTGATTGGACAGTACCAAAATGATACAAATGCCTTCTCAAAATATATTTTACTAAATAAAGTGTCAGAGATTCATATTTAACCAGTGACATGACCAAAATAATGTATATAAACATGAATGTTCCTCATTTCATTAGTTAACTTTTAATATTAAGTTTGGTCTAAACTCAAATTCTAAAATGGTACTTGAGCTTATATTAGTGTTTGTTAGTGTGGCTATTGGATCACTTGTTATTGGATCATTTGTACATGTTTAGTTCTATAAACTTTACGTCTGAAATGTCTAATCCTTAACGTCAGGAGGTATATTGAATTGGAGTTCTTACATAATCACATTAATATGATCAAAATAGTGTAAAATAAGGGGAGGATAACTTTCAACTCATGAATTAGTTCTTGGGATTTAGTTACATCCAAATCAAAATTGTAATAAAAAGTAAAAAAAAAAAAACTATTGTGTCCTCACTTTTGCTAGTAATATTTTTTTATAGCTTGCTTTCATATAAAAGTATCATATAGCATTTACTAATAGTTTGTGTTTGGCTTTCTGAATCGGAGTAAAAATTATTTCAATTAATTGTTGGTCTAAAATGTGTCAATTATATATGCAGTATGGATGGGGGACAATGGACAACTGCTAGCAGGAACCAGTACAATCTCCGAGATGCAGTTGCACGTTGCACCACACAGGTGAGGTTCTTGGCCACGTCCTTAATTTTATTTCTGACTATTTGCTTGCTGGTTTAGAATAGAACTAAGGGAAGCTTTGGTTCTTGATTTTGTTTTTGTTCAGGTATACCCCTTTTCATGGACTGCTATTTATATTGCCCTTGACAATGTGGGAATGTGGAACTTGAGGTCTGAGTTTTGGGCACGACAATACCTTGGGCAACAGTTATATTTGCGCGTTTATACAACATCAACCTCAATCAGAGACGAGTTCCCTGTTCCAAAGAATGCAATTCTTTGTGGTAGGGCAAGTGGGAGACACACGCGACCCATTTGAGCTAGCTAGGGTTCCACTCTTGAGGAGGCATTCTAGCTTTAGAATACGAAAAGTAGTTAACTTCTCTACTTCTAATTTTATAGTTGAGTGCTTTCGTTTATTTATTTTATGCTATGCTCCAGTGGGATGATGAGTATGTATGATTTTATCTCTAAATGACCCCAGCTCGAGGTCACAGTAATTCTTTCCCAGAGAAAGAGAGTGTTTGTGAGAGAGAGAGAATATATATTATATTCCCTTTGTATTATCTCGGATTTTACTAGTATTGTTATCAAGAAGGGTGAATCTGATTGCGAAAGTTGGCGTTTGGAACCTGGCTAAGCAGGATCTGTGATTCATTTAATTGTTGTAGCTGTGCAGAACTTTTTAATTTCAATTGCTATATGCCTACATAGTTTTACCTTTCCTTCTGCAATATTGACATCAGAAACGACGCAAGGTGCTGAAATATTTATGATTCTTGAAGCTTAAGCATTATCTACAAAAAGCTTGAACAAAATCTGCTCTTTTATTTTAAATAAAAACCAGCAACAAAAATGTAAATAATAAAACAACCTTCAAAACAAATTTCTTAGAACATTTTCAATGATAAATATTAAATTGAAATTTTAGATTATTTGTATGTAAATCTCATAGTATTATATAAAATTAAAGATTTATTAAGATTTTTTTTATTTTTTTTAATGATAGATCTTATTTTGAGATATTAAAGAATATGTAAATTTTAAATTTTTTTTTATAAAAGTTGATTTTCCATATTAAAGATTTTTTAATCTTTTTTATTAAAAGATGTAATAAACTAAATCTTCATTGGAGATTAAGGATGTTCCTAGCCTGTTCCCACTGAATTAGTGAATTAACTCATTCTACCAAAAATTTCCTTTCCTAATCAGTCACATTGAGACCACTATTTTTTTTTACGTCCCCATTCAGACTACCACTATTTTATTTTTTGTAAGACGTTGACACCACTGTCAGTAACCCACAAATGTGATATATTATATTGGACTTCATTACTATCCCGAGGTCTATTTCTCCCTAGCTAATAAATGAAATTCTTGAGTGTTTAGAGTTTAGACAATAAAGTACTTTAAGATAGTACTAAAAAATTCTTTAAAAAAAAGATATTACTACAAAAAAATTGAAATAAAATACAAGTTAAATTTCTTTGTTCAAAAAAATAATTTGAAATACAAAGAATTTATGTACTCTAATCAAAATAAAGAAATCTATTTAAAAGATCAAAATAATTTAATTGATGTAATTAATTTTTTTTACATTTTAAAACTTTAAAAATCCATATCCAAACACAACATCAAATAATTTCACTTTATTAAATGATAAAAATCATAAGTTAAAATGATAAAAGAATCACTATTTATTTTATCTATTTTTTAATATCACAATGTCTAATTCAATGTGCAGTGTAAAATATTACTTAAGGGATGTATTCAATTAGGATTTGAAAATAGTTTTTTTTTTAAAATTAGGTACTTAATTAAGTTTTTTAAATAATAGAAATAATTCTTGTGGTATTCAATTACAATTTTTAAAAGAATTCAATAAAATTTGTTGATATCCAATTAGGATTTCTCACAACTTAAAAAAAATCCTGTTATTTAGAAGTATACAACTTTTGATAAATTTTTTTTGGGATAAATTTTAATGAATTTTATGAGACTTTTTAATAAAAATACACATCGAACAATCTTATTCAAACTCTTGAAATTTCAATGGACTTGTTTTTTTTTTCTCTCAATTAACATATTTTTCTTTCCACATCATATATAATTCATTATCTCTTTGTTAAAAGAGATAGACATTCATAATTTTTTTACTTGTATGACCCATGAACATTCTTTGAATTTGGGCATCTTGATTATACCTTTATGTTTAATAGACGTGAGAAGTTATATCATGTATAAGTAAATAAATATATGAATATTTTTTTACATGAGTTTTTTTTACATCTATATATAAATGAAATTTTAAATAATTGTTAAGCATATTTTTTGTTTAGTGGAATTGTTATTGTAGAAATGATTACAAGTATTTATGCTAGATAGAAATTATGTTATATAATTTTTATATTATTAACATAATTGTTGATGGAAGAAGAATGAGTCTACAATGTTTATAAATATGTTATAAAAAGTTGATTATTATGTAATAAATTTAAATTTTTTTGTATAGAATAATTTTTATTTTTAATATTATATGAATTTTTTTATCAATAGTTTTAAATATTTTTAAAAAATTTGTGAAATCATTTAAAATTTTAAAAGTTCATCATATTCTTAGAAGAATTATATAATTTTTTTTTTAAAATCTCAATATATTGAAAACGTTGTACAATGTCTAGATACATTGTACTATCACTGTATCAACGAAGGAAACGAATTTATTCTTCTCTTGCACTCGTCTCGAGTCAAGACTCTGGAGGAGCCTTATCCCGATCCGCAAGAACACGCAAACACCAGTAATTAATTTCCTTTCATGTAATCAATCTAACTTGGCATCTAATGATTATATTAATCGACTCTAATCTCACCCTTGTGTTTCAATAATTGAAGGCTAGATGGCGGGTGCATCAGAGTTCGACCCAGCGCTTGCGCTTTCTCACAAATTCCCTGATGTAATATTCTTTGCGGAATCTTTTTCTTTTCTTTTTAGTAGGTTTTCCTAATTTACAAGAAACTGAATTCTGAATTTCTGTTATAATTTTGATCGCGCGAGATGCTCTGCAGACTACGTACTCTTATACCGAAAGGTGAGGCATTCCGTATGTCAAAACTTCCAATTATGAAATGCGCATATTCTCTCATGTTATGATTAACTTTACTAATCACTTTAAATGAACAGGGATGCAGCACTTTATGCCCTAGGCGTAGGGGTGTGTTTGTCGGACGCTGTTGACGCTGATGAGCTTAAATATGTTTACCATGAAAATGGTCAGGAATCTATCAAGGTAAGGTATTATTTATTTTAAAACTTACCCAACGGGATGTGTCTCAATTGCTAATACATACTGAGCTTCTGAGGAGCATCTGGGTTCAATTTTACCAAAGCTTTAAGTGTTATAACTCCCAAAACCATCTGAAAGGACAAGTTCGTAAGGATATTTCAGTCTCACTAGAACTAGAAAGCCCAAGGCCCTAATTCCTGTGGTTATAAAAAAATTAAATTATATTGACGTATTTCTTCACCAGTAACATCTTCAAAAATATTGCTGAGAATTCACTATGCTTACCAAAAAGTTGGAAAATGATTAGAGTTTTGTAACTTTGTAGTACTCTTGGTAAATGCTCAATGTAACACAATTTGCTTCAACCATAACTATTAACTAATGCTAAGATATTGCTAATAATTCATTTCTGTTTAGGCAGTCTCTCTTGACATATAATTTCAAAATAATTCTGACTTATGCATCTTTTTCTGCTTTGTTTATAGGTCTTGCCTACGTTTTCTACTCTACTTGTACTTAGATCTGGGGCGAGTGGTTATAATCTCCCAGGCTTGGAGTGAGTGCTGCTTAATACTTTCAATATGTTTATGCTTATACTTCATGTATTGTTTTAATATATAATCTCTATATCATTTATGTTGTTGGTGAATGTATAATTCCTTCACTTTTTGCTCCATCTTCTGTCATGTTAATCTTCCTTTTTTTCCCTTTCTGATGCCTAACCAAAAGAACTTTATGTATACTAGATATGATCCACACCTTCTGCTTCATGGACAACAATACATAGAATTATACAAACCACTTCCTTCAAGCTGTCATGTAAGTTTTTTTTTTTTTTAATGAAAAATTGACATACTGGACATTTAGATCGAATTGTGAAACTAATGATTTATTGTTCCAATTTTAGCCCAATACACCAACATGTCAGATGATATTTGCTGGAAAACCAAATCTATCAAACTTATGGTAGATGTGAATGAAATTTTACACAATTAATTATTACAAGGTTCCATTTTTAGCATTTAGACACACTATGAATTTCAAGCATCTGGCAGTTGCATATCTTTTTTACACATGTGTAATAATCATGTTTTCTTCGTGTATTTTCATCCCAATGTAACTGACAGTGAGAACAATTGTAGCAAAACACATTTACTTGAGAAGAGTGGCCTTTTGATTTTGGTTTTAATTTAATTGGGGAAAGAAAGATCATTTGCGAGTTACAGATGAAGAATGAGTTCTATATATTTGAGTGAATTATAGCATGAACACCCCTCTAATTTCTCCCCATCCCCCACAGGACTTTTACAATTGTGATTTTCATCAGCATGCTAAGGTTAACTTTCTATCATGATCTTCTCTCTAATTATTTGTAGATAGACTCATGATTTATTATTCTTATTACAGATACACAATAAAGTAAGCCTTGCCGGATTACATGATAAAGGTTGAATTGCAAAACAGTCTCTACTTAATGATCTGTTGTGCATGTGTTTACTCTACAATTTCACTTTCACATCTTCTTTGTAAAATGAATATCTTTATGTGTACATATTTATTTATTTTATATTCCTTTTTCTGCTCCTTAAAGATTGGATGTCATTTCTTTAATTTCAGGTAAAGCAGCAATTTTGGAGATTGAAACAAAAAGCTACGAGAAAGAATCTGGTGATTTATTGTGCATGAACAGGTAATGCTGAAAACATTCCCTTTAAACCTTTGTTATCATCAGACTCAACTATCTTGTTGCTTGCAGAACAACTGTCTTTCTACGGGGTGCTGGTGGCTTCTCAAAGTCATCTAAGCCATTTTCTTATACAAACTACCCTGTGAATCAGAATCCAGCTGTGAAAATTCCTGAAAGTAAACCTTTTTCAGTGTTTGAGGATCGTACCCAACCATCTCAGGCATGTTATAACTATGCAGTATTGTTTGGAATAAATTGAATTTTTTTATTAACGTCACTGTATCTCTGATTTTTTTTGCCCTTCCCTCATTTATTTGCCGTTGCTCTGTTACTTTCTTTTTAACATATTTGGAAAGCAATGTAGGATATGTATCTTAGATTCTGAACCAGCTTACCCACATATAATAACATCTTAAACATAAATTTCATGATATGTTATCCCCTCTCTCTGAACATTTACATTGATTCAGCTTATCCCTTAGATATTTGTTTGGTTGTCAACTTGTCATTAAGTAGTGTGGCAAGTAATTGAGACACCCCCCCCCCCCCCCCCCCCAAAATAAGATATTGTAAAATGCTTATCAAATGATTGAAGTAAAGCATAAGAGGCCAGAGGTTACCAGATAGTTCTTAGTTCTCCAATCAAACAGTAACATGTGGATTTTTTTGTCCTAACATTAAATAACCTCCATTAAGAGTATGTTGCTGAATTAAAAAAAAGTACATGTCACTGTTTGATTGGACAACTTAATGACAAGAATATAAGGAACTTGATCTAAGTTATGTCCTTTTAAGATACTTTGAACTGCATTCTTAATACCCATACATAAAGTAGGAGCACCAGAATCGTGACCTCCCATTTCCACAACTTTGAGCAGCCACAATTTTTCGTCACTTAGATGTGGAATACACAGCGTGGTAGTTACCAGCCCACCAATGATCAGAATAATCGAGCTCAACCACTCAAGCCCAACTCTCAAATACAACTATTTTCCCTGTTCATGTGTTTATCTAATAGAACTCATTTCTTACCCATTCTTATCTGTCTGCACATTCTTCACTGTTCTGGCACTCTGTTGAGATTCTTGAAGCCACGGAAGCCTAACACATCTTTGAAAACTTTTGATATGCCTCTATAAATTCTACACAGATTCTGAATGGTCTTCATTTTGGCAGGCATTGCTTTATAGGCTATCTGGTGATTACAATCCTCTGCATTCAGATCCCATGGTTGCAAAGGTTGCCGGGTTAGTACTCTCATCCTGTCTTCTGAATGCCAGCAGTTTGTTAAACACTTGACATTTCTAATTAGATTGCTTACCTCTGCCTCTTCCCTGGTAGAAGTTGGGGTGTGCTAAGGTGAATGAGAATTTTCCTTTCTTTTCAGCCATAGAGTTATAGACAGAGTGGTTATGTATCATTTTAAGATATAATGCCCATCAGTTTGTGATGTGACCATTCTTTTTGGGGTCATTTTCTATCATATGGATTGTATTCATTTGTTCGGCTAGTCTAATTTTGATTTTTAACTTGTTGCCAAAGATTCTCGCGGCCAATATTGCATGGTCTGTGCACATTAGGATTTGCAGTTAGGGCAATCATCAAATGCATATGCAGAGGAGATCCAGACTTGGTAAAAAGCATAGCGGGCAGATTTCTTCTACATGTCTACCCTGGTGAAACTCTGGTTACTGAGATGTGGCTTGAAGGCTCAAGGTAGAATCACTGTTTGTCTCATTGATAAAAAATAATAATAATAATAGTATCAATTATCTTGCATTATCCACTTCCAACATATTCAAAAGCTTGGGGACTTATAATAGTGATTGAAAATTAATATTGTGCAGGGTTATATATCGGACTAAGGTGAAAGAGCGAAAGCGGACAGTCCTTTCTGGCTACGTTGATCTCCGTGGTTTGACTTCGTCACTGTGAAAGAATTCAAATTCATTTACATGTAGGCTGTAGGTCGATAATATTTGCAGAGCATATAATTTTGAAACGTAATTAAGTGCGATATCGATGATTAAACTTTACAAAATGGGTATCAATGTAGAATAGTAAGGTGATATTTCCCTTTAAAAAAAAAAAGCAAGGTGTTATTCAGATAAACTTCTCATACTCAGGAGAAAAAAATAAGAGAAAATAAATTAAACTTCTTTTATAAATTAAAATTAACTCAAGTATTTTGACCTTAATAAAAATTTAATTTGTCAAAAAATTGATGTGCATAAGTTAATTTTAATTTATAAAAAAGTCAAGTTATTTTACGTTTTATTTTTTTCTATAAGTACTTTGATAAATTTATCGATATAGGACAGTATCTCAAAGTAGACTTAAAAAATGGATTTGATAATTAAGTCTACTTTTTTCTTATTAACCAATCACCAGGAAAAAAAAATACTTCTGTTTTGACTTATTCCAATCATGCTCTTGCTCGTAGGAATTTATTAAATTAAAATTAAAATTTGAATAGATAAAAAAATAAAAGCGAAAATTGTTTGTTTATTTACTTTTTTATATTTCAAGATAACAGTGAATTCAATATTTATCAACTTCGACTCAATTACTAAAATAAATTATATATATGATGATTTTTAAAAAAATTATTTAGAGAAAAAATTATGTTAAAATAATTTTATAGTATCATTCAATCATAAATCATTGATTAAATGATATTTTAAAATTATTTTATACTATTAATGCATCACTATTAAACTTAATTTTTTTTTATATTATCGGTATATAGTTTTATACTCGTTACTAAAACAAGAAAATTATTTTTTATGTAAAATATTTTGTGGCGTTGAGTTAAAACAGATAATCGCTTGTATTTTTTTCAATTAGTGACGTTGATTTAAAACACACAAAAAGTGGTTTTTTTTTAGGTAGACTTGGAAGTGAGTTTTAATCAAAACTGACAATTACTCGTACCGAGACTCAAATGCATTTTGGATCTAAATGTCATCTTTAAATTGATTTTAATAAAACTTTTCAAAGCAGTCGCTAGTTTAAGTGGTCCTAATCATTTCAATTTGCTCCTTAAAAGAATCAGGTGCATTTTTTTTAATCTTAAGCATTCAAATATGATTTACTAGTCTATATTTATAATTCTCATTTCTTTGAGAAAAAACACATCCACACCCCAAGTTTTAGAATGTATAATAAATCATGAAAATAGTTGGTGTGATAGTTTCACTCCACTTTGTGACGGTTGTTTCTTGCAGTTCATATGATTATAGAAACTCCTCTACTGGAACATATTGTTATCAAGAGCATGTATGACGATTTTTTTTTTTAATTGGACTCGGTATAGAGAAAAGTTTTAAATAATTGAATGGTCTTGATTTTGGAATGCAAATAGTGTTCAGAATGTAAAATCGATAAATTAAGTGAAATTATTCAAAATAAATAAATTAATTGTGAAAAAGAGGTTCAGAATAGCAAGGACAAACCTTCAAGCATTCAAAATTTGGCAACACATTAAGTATGAATTTTGGATTTACGGCAGGATGTAACGCTAGGCATCATATTATATTCTAATTGTAGTTATGTACTTATGTTGCAATTGTTTATTTATTTATTCACTTGTTTTGTAAGAGATAATGCGGCTAATGCATTGTGATTTCATCAAGTAGTAGATATCTCCAAAGCTGCAATCCGCAGTTACAGTTTCAGTTATGGATCACAATTTAAAACCATTTGAATGGGCACATTGAAGCTAAGGGGGATAAGATATATGAATGTGGATAAATTGATCCTTAACCGATCCAAGCTCTGCAAGTGACATAAAAAATTATCATTAATATTTTACCAAAAATAATATTATTAATAAGTCTTCGTTTTACAATTTCAGATTGAAAAATAATTTGTCTTAATGATTTTAGTATGGTATTATCAACTAGTCCACGTAATAGCTTGAACACAACAGAATATCAAGCAATAAAATGTAAAAAGAATAGACGATATTCTTGTATAATGGCATCTGCAAAAAAAAAAATCCCACACGCAGCTGTTTCCAAATTTTGAAAACCTGACCAAGTCAAGGCAACAACAACATTGTGTCGTGTCACAGCTCACCCTCAAATAATAAAATGTTTTCTGCTAGATTTATTTATTAGTCAATATTGTATAAAAGACTGATGGAGTACACCAATCCAACAAATAAAACAAATGAAACAACGCATTGGCGATTTAGTTTTATATGGTACTATACCTGAGTTTTTAAGAATAGAAAGTTTAGGGTTTACTTGTATACTTGTCGTTTTCTTTCTATATGGGATTTACTTTGATAGTTTTGATTATGAAAATTTGGGATTTATTTTTAATATGGCATTTTACACAGATACAACAAGTAACATTTTTTCCACTTGAATATGGCATTCATTAAACATCGCGTCAGTTTTTTAAAAACATTCATTATAACATCAAAACAAAAGCTTAACAATGAGTAATAGCACTACTATAATATCCTCAAGTCCTTATATAGCATAACAATTCCTTAAGAATCAGTATTTAGGAACTAATATTTTAATGGACTTTAGTGAACCCAATGCTAACTAAATGATTGACAAATCCATTCGGGCATTAATATTAGTAACTTAAAATCTAACCCCCACTGGCCACTTTTCTGACAATCTCAGGTTCAATGTAGAAGTGAAGAACAGATAAATAAAATGGCTGAAGGGTATCGTCTGAAAGAAATAATCCTTTGTTCTCTCTAACCTGTGACTGACTAAGTGGGTTCTATTCAATCCAATGCACTTCCAACACTTTAGCCATAAAACCGTACCGGTCAGCAGCTTCATCAATCTGGCAAATAAATATATATTCAACTTGAGACAGAATATGACAAATCTGAAAAACGGGTAAAACAACTTGGATGTGAAATCGTTACCATTTTCTGTGTTGGACGACCAGCTCCATGACCAGACTTGCAGTCAATGCGACCAATTATAGGGTTTGTCTGGGGACTTTTTTCCAAGCTCGTACAGAGGACATATTGCATGGTCTGATAAATATTGAAAATGTGTTAATAACAGAGAAAGAAGGTAAGGGAAAAGGGAGTAGGACTATCACTTTCAGCATGAGTTTCTTGCCCATACAGTAGTCAAGTGAGAGTGGCAGTCAGATATCCCCAATATGCAACAACAATTTGTAAATTTATTTTAGATTATAACCACGTATTCTGTACTTCTGTACTTTTCAACATAATTCAATAAATAGAAGTTCACTTGTGTCTTCAATCTGTACATGCATTAATGAGAAGCAGACTAACCGCCAATAGCTTCAATGTGTGCAGTGGCACAACACGATCATCATGATCAGCTGTCAACAGCATGGTTGATGGATACTGAAATGACTGATAAGGATGCTGTTCCCACGGCCTCCGGACATTATGTAATGGTGAGTATCTAGAACAGTGGATAACAGAACCATCATATTTTGATACACACACAAGTTACATATCCAAACAGTAGGAAATCACAGGAGTTCCTTAAGCAATATGGCTTACCATATGGTTAAAGAACAACATGATGAAATATTTTTTACTTTTTTCTTTACATTTTTCTTCAAGAGCCTTAAAATATGGGAATAAAATGAGAACAGGAAATCTCAACTTCAACAAACCAGGAAGAAACTCTAAATATTAATGCTGCTAGAATGTTAGTAAAAATTACACAACATAGCAATCCCCGTACAGAATTATTACAAAACTCATGCGAAATGCATAGCTTCATGCCCTATACATATACCTATCAAGATAGCCATATATATCATATGACCAAATTACCTGTTTATCATCTACATTTTTATATTTTTAGAGTTCCTTATTCTTTCTTGTTATATTGATCAATGATAATCTATCAAATAACAGGCATGTGGAAGCCATATCATCCTATATAAAAGTACTATCTTTAGGTCTAATGGCACTATCTCTTCAGTAAAAAGCATAACTTGCTTGAATTCCAGGGAAGAAAAGAAAGATCAAATGCATTTGAAATTATGAACCAAAAAAAATGGATTTGAAATTAAGGACAAAGGATGGTGATAGTGTGACAGTCCAACTAAGAAATGTGGTAGGGTCAGGTGATGTGTATTTAGCTTTTGCTCCGTTCATCACTTCATTATGCACCTAAATTATGATACATCTATCCATGTCCGACAATTAAGTATTCAACTATTTTGAAATGCCACCTTTCAACCCATCAGTCCATTTAAATTGTCCAAACATAACCCTACAGTCACCACACTTTCACCACCATCACCATCACATAGTTACAGCATCATGACATACCAGTAATTTTGAAAATTTTGCCACAAATACAAATAAAATGATTACACATGTTACTTTTTTCTTAAAATATAAAAGTATATGCCTAATATTTTAAGATAGGATAAACCTTACTTTATTTGCCAATGAAACTCTTCCTCCTTGTCTGAACAACCATAATCAGAGGTCCAAGCATGACCTGAATAACTATTCAAAATCAATATGTGAAACTTATATAAACAACATACTGGACATTGCAGATTGAAAGAAACCTATGGTAAATTTGTGGAACCGTAGCATGTCCATAACACCAACATGAGCCAGAGCACAGCCAAATAAATCAGGTCTCTGTACAGAGAAATAAGAATCTAATAAACAGAGATGTTGAATGAGAAGATATGTATGAAAAAATAGGAAGACAAACCATATAAATCGGACCTGATTTATACAAGCACCAACAAGAAGTCCACCATTGCTTCCACCTTCGATGCATAACTTTTTGGGTTGAGTATAACCAGTAGATACAAGGTATTCAGCAGAAGAAATGAAGTCATCAAAGCAATTCTGCTTTCTTGCAAGGGAGCCTGCTTTATGCCATTCCTCCCCATATTCTCCACCACCACGAATATTTGCTATGCTGAAAACAACACCTAAATGTCTTGTGAGTACAATGCGACTAACACTGAAATATGGTGTAATATTGATGTTAAAACCACCATATCCATATAACAAACATGGGTGTGAACCATCCAAAGTAATATCCTTTTTGGCAACAATGAACAATGGGATCTTGGTACCATCTTTACTAGTCACGAAATCCTGAAATGTGGAAATTACATCAGAGAATATAACAACCAAGTTGAGCAAAAACTATACAGATTCCAAGAGAAAGCATGCTCTTACTTGTTCAGAATAATGTGATTGTAATATTTAATAATGTGAACCTAAAAATTAGATATCTTAGCAGCGTTGGAAAATACTTTTTAAATTTTTTTACCTGTTTAACATGAAACTCGGACCGATCAAACCCAGGGACAACAATTTCACGAAATATCTTCATATCAGGAATCTCTGTTCCTAGGTTGCACTGGTAGATGATACCGGGAGTTAAAAAACTTGTAAAGCTAATGAAAACCACACTATCTTCGCGTCGTGCAGAAATTTCAGAAACAGTGCCAATCTCAATTGGTAATTGATGCAGCAAGGAACCTGTTTTTAAGTCTCTTACTTGTAGAATATACTTCACATCACTCAAGTAACTCACTATCAGTTGGTTGCCATTTACAGCACATGCTGACTCGAGTACATCTTTTTCAGACTCTTTGAGAACATCAGCCCAAGCAGTTGGTTCTTTCAAATCTACTCGGACTATTTTATATTTTGGAGCATCTTTATTAGTTAAAAATGTAAACACAGTGTCATCATTTGCAATTTCTTCATACTGTGCATCAAAGTTATCAATAAGTTTGACAAATGGGAGGAGGGAATTTCCATTCCGAAAGCCTTCCAGTGCATTAGGAAGTTTGGACAAGTCGCAGTAGTAAAGTTTGTTAACTGGATCGCACCCTTCTGCAATATGGAGAAGGATGTACTACACAATCAACAAAAACCAAGAGTTAGATTTATGTGAAATTTAAAATCATGCATAAAATTCATGGTAGTTTTGTTACTGTACTTGATGAAAAAAATAAAATTATGCTCACTACATGCTTGGCTTGCAAAGTTATGAATTTAACCATATTTCCTACAACCTTCTCTTAGTTCTCTAATGCACGAGTTTCTTACCTTTTCCTTACATTAGTAAATATATTAAAAAATTAAAATTACATGAGTTTCCTACCTTTTACTGATATTAAATAAGAATTTTTTAAAACATCAGAGTAAAGGTCCAGGTTTTTAAGTCAAGATGCTTCAAGAAAAACATATTTCTATTCAGCAAAAACATTTTATCATAGTAATATTCTATATAATACTCAGCCACTTAACCTTACCATAATACTAAATTGGAAAGGTTTAAATATATTTTTGGTCCTTAAAAATAAAACGTATTTTGATTTTAGTCCCTATAAAAAATAATTTGTTTTTGGTTCTAAAAAAATTACAAAAATTATGCCCTTTTAGTCCTTGATGAATGAGGAACGAAGTCCATATAATTTTTCTTAAGAGTATGGACTACAAATGAATAAAATATTTATAGGGAAACAAAACATAAAAGCTGTCGCATTTTCAAAGTGTAAAAACATATATAAGCCAAATGGAAATTAGGCAAAGCAATACAGTCTAAAAAAATATGTAAGACAGGGCATTAAACATGAAAGCATCAGTAATATTTAGTAAAAACACACAAATGCATGAGTTAGACATTTTTTTCTTATTTTGTGTGCAGATAAAAAGAATACAGATAATATCTCATAATTCTAAAATAATGACAAAACATGAAGCACCTTGCCGTCATCAGTAACACTTCCTCCAAAAGTATATTTAGGATTTTCAGGATCTCTCCAGCACAAAATATCTTCTGATTGATCTGTACCCAGAAAATGATAATAGAGCTGATGATGAAGGTTAGCATTTGTTTCAGTACCAGCATCTACTACTTCTCCATCTCTACAGTGTAAAGGCAGAGCAATTAATTCAAGTTTTAAATCATATTTGTAAAATAGCATAGCAACTGCAAATTAGAATAACAGGCTTCCATTTTCTATCTTCCCTTATGATCAACAGTCAAAAGACCAGATTCTATCACATTTTAACTAACACGTAACAATTTAAAACTCCAAAACCTCAAGAAGTGAGAAAAACCAAATCCTGTATTTCAGGGAAAGAATCAGCGCATAGGAGATCACTTACTTGGGTGCTGGATAGCGACTATAAAAGAAACCTTTGTTATCGTGCGTCCAACTAATTGAGGAAAACTTTACCTGAAACATAATATTCACACAGAGTTTAATTTTTATGCTACGCAAGCATAACAGTGTCTATTAATCAGAAACCATCGTTGGTATGATTTATAATATAGTTATTGTGAAAAACAACAAACTTGCCGTATATGTGACGGTTTGTGACCTTGTAAAAATTATTTAGACTTAGTGCATACCACTACACTATTTATTAGTTTACAATTACACCCATCAGTGGGAATTTTGTATGACAGTTTTAATTTCTAGTAAAGGTACAATGTGATACTGATACTCACCCACGATAAGGTATCAGGCTCAACTTTCCTGTCCTCAATCCGCATTACTTTTATAGTTGTCCAATCGCTACCACTTGAACTAAGCGCATAAGCCAAGTATTTGGCATCTTCGCTCACCAACAGTGTGCTCAGCGAAACGGTTCCGTCTTCACTGAAGGTATTGGGATCGAGCAAAACCTCTGCCTCTCCCTCCAAACTCTCCTGAAAAAAAAATCAGCATATAAATGAATCCGAGAAACTCAAAAACCAAGCAAAGCATTGAACGAATAATTAATACTAAATAATTAGGTATCAAACCTGCACATATAAAATGTTTTGTGGCTGAAGGCCAGTGTTGTGGAAGTAAAAGTACTTATTGGCTCGCCTAAACGGCGCATCGTAGCGAGGATGGTCAAATAGCTTCGTTATCTTTTCCCTAAGCTTCCCTCTGGTTTCGCATTTTTGAAGAACCGAATCCGTCAGCTGAACCTGTTTCGCTACGAACTCTTTCACTTCTTCCGCATCAGGATCTTCGAGCCTTAAACCGAAATTTAAAAAAGAAAATAAAAAGTTAAAGCACATATCATTTCCACGAGATTTGTCTCTAGAACTTCCTAACCCGAGTTCAATCATTTCTCGCAGTAAGTTCGGAGGATAAAGCAAAATTCAAGCAAATTGAACAGCGGAAACAATTGAAATTCAATTGAGTACCATCGGAAAGGGTCGGCAATTTTGACGCCATGGTAATCTTCGACGACTGATTCGTCTCTGCGAGCAGGAGGATATTTTAGGGCACAAAGCGAAGCCATGCTACTCCGAGGACGAAGAGAACTGAAATTGTAAGCGACGTCAACGTGTCGTGGTGTGGAAAAGCAGCACCAGGTTGAATACTCCGAGGTTTGGTTTGGTAGTAGTAGAGTGACTTGGGAATATTCACTATTCACTGTTTGTATATGTATGATGTGGAAAAAGGAAAAGAAAGAACCAAATTTATAGAAAAATGATGCCTAGAGAAATAAACAGAGAGAACAATAGCAGATATGATAATTAATACAGTAATAAGAAGAAGAGAAAGAGACGGAGAAATAAGAGTACTAAATGTGCTGTTTAAAATGTTGAGTCGAGTTGAGTTGTTGCAGTAAAAAAATATGAGTTGTTTAGTACTCCGTTTTTATGAAAAGCCTAAATATAGACTTATATATAAATTTGGTTTTTTATTTATTTTGATTTATGCAAAAGCTTAAATATAAGCTTATAAAAATAAGTTTGCACTCATAAAAAAGGTGCGTATTTATTTTAATTATGATTACGGTTAGTTTTTTTTTAATTTTTTAAGTTTGTATTTTTTTTTAATTTAGTTACTAAAGTATACATTTACAAAGACAAACAATTAAAAATAAAAAATAAATTGTTAAAAGAATTAAAAATTAAAAAATTAAAACTTACATAAATTAAAAATAATGACATGATGAAAATTAAAACATGCAAACTTATAAAAATTAAAAATATATAAAAAGACAATTATTAGATCAAAATTAAAAGAATACAAACTAACATAAACTGAATTCACATTTAAGCAAATAGACGAAAACATTCTTTTTTCTAAAACACACGATATATACGACCACTTATATAAGATATTAAATTTAATTGAAGCACAATGTCACTTCGTTTATACATAATATGTTATAAGATAAAAAAAATATTAATCTTTATAATGTTATTTTTAATTTAAATTTAAAAAATTTCTAATTAATTACTCGTGGGTCAAAATCTTAATATTAGACTCTTGTCATTTTGGACCAATTTGTTTAGGCTTATTTATTTTTAAGTGATTTTTATATAAATTGAAGTTATTTAGTGTTTGGTTAAAATCATAGAAAGCACTTTCTTAATGTGATTTTTAACGTGTTTCGATGGGACAATTGTAGAAGTGCTTTTTTTTTATAAAAATTACCTAAAAAGCCTTATAAGTATCAGAGTTTGAAGGAGATACACATGTTGAATTTTTATCCAAGTCAGCTCCATATCATTACAAGAAAAAAAAAAGAATGTTGATTTTTTTTCCAGCCAAAATAAAGCTTTTAACAAATGAAGGTACGGGGGTACCAATCGATATACAAAGTCATAAGAGAAAAATACTCCTCACAAAATCTGATTATGCATAATTTAAACAGAACCTTACATTTTATGTCTCAACAATAATAATTTCACAATGTAACTTAATGTTGTATTGAATCCAATCAAAGCCAACCACAATTGTAGAAAAATACTGCACCCGTATTACATAGCCAGACCATCACATTTAATATGAAATTCTGCATAATTCAAAAACATAGCCTTACATCCCTAGCAGTAAACTGGCAGATCCAACTTTGTCTTCTACTGAACCTTTTCAATTTATTGATAGTTGTTACTAGAGAGATCATTTGTTTTCTAAGCATTTTAGCACGAAAAATTATCATCCTCTTGAATTTGTAATTGAACCTGTTATGCTGCCTTTCTTCCCTGCATTCAACATTATGCAAAATGAGAGCAAATTAAGGCAAAGCTATGTCCAATGGTGGTTCAAAATAAGAGCAAATTAAGGCAAAATTATATGCATAATCAGTCTCAAAACCAAAGGAAACTAAGGGATTGAAAATGAAAAATGGAATATGATTAAAAAGCTAGAACAATTATGTAATGCTTATTCACAATTATGCAACGTGTCTTGCACCAATAATCAATTACATATTTTTTGAAACACGTTGCAGACCCCAATATTCACCCATCAGCAGTTCCCTTCGAGATTAAAAAATATGAACATTTTTGGTGAAAAATTGTGAGTTAGGATGGGAATTTACAGGAGTTGAGAATTGGTTTTACAGGATGAGATAATGACCAAACTTGACACCGCTGGTGATAAAAAAAACCTAATCGGGTGAATTGAGGATATAAAAAATCGTGATTCACCATAGCCACAACAACAATCAAACATAAACCCTAAACTCATATATCAAGAAGAAGAAATAATTGAAATTAGAAGTAAAGAATAGAGAAATAAAAGAGATAAAACTCTTTTGAACAGCAATCTCGAGAGGAATTGCAAACGGCAGCAGAAGGAGAATGAACGAGAGAGAAGGAAGTACGAGTTCTTTGACGTTGGATCACTAGGAGAAGAGTGAACAATGAAGTGTGTTTACGATTAAAAGGAGGGGCAGCGCTTGTCATTTTAAAATTTTACCAGGGATGATTTTGTCCAAATGTTTCATTAAAACATCCTTCTGTGTTTCTTCAAATTTGCTTCCGCACCAACTTATTTGGATTATCCAAATAAGTTGTTTTTAGTTTATTTTCAACTTTTATTTTTTTAAATAAATTTATACAAACATCTAAAATTTTATAACTTGTTTTTTTTATAAAGTAAGTGTTTTTTTTTTTTAAAAAACTTAACCAAATTCACCCTTTGGGTAACCTTGGGCTCCACCTCTCCGTGAATGGACTTTTTAATTGTTTGTTTGGGCTCTTGGATATCAACATGGGCTTCCTCCCTTACAACAACTGTCGTATCACATTCCTTAACCAAACTAAAAATTATTTGTAATCACATTTGCTAACAAGAATTTTGCGAAGCTAAAGAAAAGCTCTACACAAAATAAAGTCGGTCATTCAAATCACTGTCGCTTGATTGTCGAGGGATTTGAAATAGGTTATTACTTTTTTGTTTATAGATTTTTTTTTTGTCAATAGACAAAGGGATTATTGAATCTTGAGACTAGCTTGATTCTAAACTCTAAACATCAAGTGATTTGTTTGCTTTCAAAAATATTACAAATCTTTTCGTCTCGTATTTCAAGGAACGATTACGATTCTAAATTTCTAATAGTAAAAAATAATTGATAAAACTTAAAATGATAATTTCTCACTCCGATAAGTAGACAGGAAATCTTATTTGACTTATTGCAGGTTTTAGTCAAGATGAATAAGGAGAAATTAGCTCATTTAGAAAAAGGGTTATAATATTATTCACTTAACAGACAACTCCCGAAGGATGAAGCTTAGGTGGGTTTTTTTCTCCTATGCTTTCTATCCTAATATGTAATAACGATAACATGTGGTAATCTTCTTCTCAATATTTGCCCCATTTTATTCTCTTGTTCTTTATTCTGGAAATATCATGAAATTTTTATTTTATTTACATAGAAGATTCGTGACACGTCTATAGGCTCGAGAAAGATTACAATGGTGACTTCACTGATAGCCAAATCGAATATATTTCTAGATTCTCCATTTTTGTTGACCTTAGAGAGTTATGGTTTATAATTTTAAATGTGTAGAATATAAATTTCAATGGCCTAATAATTTTTTATTTATTTATAAATATAATGATCCAACTTATTTAAGCCAGCAGCGCTAAATAAAAAAACAGTAATGAGCTAAGTCGAATTAAAAATTTTCTTGACTAATAAAGTGAACCATTAAATTCACTCGCAGTCAATCAGCACGGATATAGTATAATACTAGTACATAGTAAATTGTTATTATTATTATTTTTAACAGAACCTTAATTATTTTTTTGTTACAATCATTTTAAAAAATATATTTAGAGTAACTTTTAATTAAAAAATTTAACTTTTAATATATAGTATAAAATGTTACATTAACAATGTATAAAAGTTAAACACATTTCCAATAAGTATTTACTACTCTTCCACCCATCAGTCATTTAGTGCCAGGGACAGTATTAAAATTTAGATTGTTTATTCTAAAATAAAAATATAACTTTTATATATTAAATTAACAGTGCATAGTTTTTTTTTCCTTTTTACTTAAAATGCACTAGTAGTATAACAAAATTATAACCATTCATTCATAGTAAAATTCTAATTTTTTTGTTATAAATTATTTCAAAAATTATATTTAGAGTAAATCGATACTATAAATGTTATCTTTTTTTATTAATATAAAATATCATATTAACAATGAATAACCAACATAAAAAAATATTAACAAGAAATTAAAGTTAGATTAAGTTGGATAAAACTAACTGAAAGATAAAAATTTAAAATGACATATTTAAAAAGGATAATAAAAAATTGAATAAATTTTTCAAAAAAGAATAAAATATAAAAATCTATAAATTAGAAATTAACATTTAAAAAAGTACTACTTCAATTATGTTTGACAAGATATTTTATTTATTTTTAGATTTTTTATGAGTTAAAAAATTTATTTAATTGTTTAATAAATGTTTTTTTTAACTTTTAGTACTTTTGAAACATCATTTAAAATAACATTTTTTTAAATATTTACTTCTATTTTTTTATTTTCTTCCACTTTTTTATTAGTGTATTTATTCATTTTCTTATTTCATTTTTTAAAAATATTTTTTTATTATGTTACATTTTTCAATTATTTTAATAGATAATTTTACTAAATAGTTATTTACTAAATTAATTTTTTAACTTTTAACTTTCAATAATTTTCAGCTAATTTTATCAAACATAATCTTAACTAACATTTTTTAAATGTTAAAAGTTACTTAAAAAATTTAATATTAAAAATCAAATAAATTTTAAATTATTTTTTTAAAAAAAATTAACTAAAATAACTTGTGAAATACAACCTTAAACACATTTTTATATAAAACCAGTATTTACTCTTTCACTCATATTTCATTTAAGGCCAAGGACAACACTTTTTTAAAAAGATCTTTTAATATATATTTTTATATTTTCATTTCCAATTTTGTTTATTCAAACAAAGACTTCCATTTTTCATATTGATAATCATCTAAACCATTCAACTTGGTATTTTATATTTCTCCCTTCTCCCTCTCTTTTTTTTCCTTTAAGTAAACAAAGTGGAAAGTTTGTTAAATGTTCGAAAAGAAATCATCATTTCAAGTTCAAAATCCATACCCTAAAAAAACCGAAAAAGTGGTGCCTAATAATAACATCAGGGTGGAAGATGAATGTCCTCCCCACAGGTTATAAACACACGGCACTTTATTTTATACTACTTTCCTCGGTCCACTTTGCTTGGGATGAGAGTCCAGTGAAGCAGCGTCTCTATAAACTCTTTGTTATGATTTATGAACAAACGGAACGGACAGTATCGATGTTCAGAGTAGGATAGGAAGGAGGGAATAGAGTTTCAGAGTCAAAGCAGGCATGTATGTGCTGTAATCGTGTAATAATTAGATGGTCCCTATTATTAAGGCTAATTCCTAGCACTCTGCGAGTCGTACACTTGTACCAAAATTAAATTCAAGGATTTGACTCGTACAAAAACATGGCTGCAAAATGCACATACTCTTCAGATCCAAAGCTAAAAGTTAAAAGAGTTTATGAAAGTTTTTTTTATTCAAAAAAATTATAATTTTTAATAAAAAATTCTCAAAAATACTAACTCTTTTCTAAATAATATGTCTATTACTACATAACACAGTAGCACCTACATGTTAGGATGCACACAGCGACTCAGCCTATCCCGCAAGTTTGAGGGGCCGCCACTACTTTAAACAGTGATCCTGCTGTCGTGCATTTTTACACAACCCAATCACATTTCCTATCAGATTCATGATTACGTGTCACTTTATTTCTTAAAGGTTTTTTAATCTATAAACGTATCTAACAGACTAGTAAATTAGATTTATCTTTAAAATTTTACGATAGTACACTTGTAAAAAGTAAATCTGAAAGTAAACCAACCACGGCCTGTACATCGTTCCGCACTCGCAGTTTAATGCAGTGTTGTTATTTTCTCCGCGGAAGTAAACAAATTCAATCTACAAGCCACTTGGAAAAAAGTTTGATGGGAAGAGAGAGAAGAAAACATGAATATCACAACATAAAAGGATTTTTAGGATGTTTAGAAATTACAATAGTTTTATAATGAATTGAAAAATAATTACGTTTTCATGATAAATATAAAACAACAGGTAATTCTTTTGAAACTTTTTATGATGTTACCATTAATTTATACGATAAAAGTGTTTTATGTTAATGAAATAAGAAAAAAAATATTAATAAAATATGTTATACTTAAAAGTTTATTACTATATATCATCGCTACTATTTATATAATTTTAATTTCAATTTTCCATTTTCCCCCTAAAACTAGGATGAAGCTGTAATGCTAACAAAGGGCATTTAAATAGTTTTAGTCCCAAATTTCTATATATCCCATTTCCCCGGCTCAATTCATCTTCAACAACGAGCATTGAATTCCAGTATTGCTAGTTGCTAGTCCAAAGCCAATACATAAACTTTACAAAAAGTCCAAAAATTACAATAATAACTTGTACGAAAGAGTGAATACCGGTTTTGACCAGTACTTCTAGGAAAGACAAAAAAACCCATCATCCCAACTAAGAAAAAAACGTAGAAACAACAGAAGAAAATAGTAGATGAATGTTTTAAATTAATCTTTAACCTGGCAATGGGATGATTGTTTGTTACTGACTTTTCCCTAGAACTGGTTTTGTACTTTTTTACCGCACGCACCACTAAAGAGAGTCCTACCTTTTCTTTGTATTGAATTGATATATAAAATGTTAGGGTCAGTCTTCAATCATGAGCCCCCCCTAACGTTCAGTGAGGGCTCGTGTAGCGTTGTAAAAATGTGTATGTGTATTCGGCAATATGGAAAGGTCAGTCATAAATTAATGCTAGTAGTTAAAAGTACAATCTAATCTCTATAGTCTCAGTTGCCTGCTGCTGGATATGCAAATCCAATTTGCTAAAACCAACTTTTCAATTACAAATCGGCAGTAACAACACAAGTGATGATGATCATGCATGAAGCTAGCTAATAACCCTGAAAAATCTACTAGCTCAGATAAATGACCGTCGACTTAAAACTTAAAATCGTTGAAACAAAAGAAAGAAAGAAAGAAAGAAAGATCTTTTCTGCATGCACCCATCCTAAAATAAATATTCATTACTGCAAAAAAACTGGAGATCCAAGCCATGAAAGCCTTGCCCTTGGCTATTAAAAATAGAAAATTATTCAACTCCCTTTCTTCCTAAATGGATGCAAAGTCGCAAATGGTACTACCCTTAGGAAAGTAGAAACCCTAGACCCCACATCTTAGAAAACTAAACATACACAACGTCAAGAATTTATTTTAAAAAATAAAGTAGAAACATCAAACAATCGCTACACTAGTAGAATTAAAGAAACACGAAAAGAAACAAGGAAAGGCCCAAGTTCTAAGGGAAATATAGGGTTTCATAAGAATGGAGGGAAACAAGACTATAGGGTTTCTTTCTAACACCAGAAGCAAGCGGCAAGTGACTTGAGGCGTTCTACCCTTTATAGGATTTCATAGCATTTATTTGCAAACGACCAGTGGGATCCTGCAAAATCAAAAAATGAGGGGAAAAGCACACAGTATCGTGCTAGTTAGTAATTAGCTACAAGAGAAAACAATAGCAAATCGATACTCCTCAAGTAAGTAGCAGGGGATAACATTGTGTAAGAGCATTTATCAGACAGATAGAAAGCGAGTATTAAAGAGAAAAAAATAATAAAAACACACACAAAAACAAAACAACAAAAGGAAAGAAAAAGGAAGGAGAGGTTGCTTTACCTCATAATTAATAGCCAGAAAAGAAAAATGGGAAAAAAGTGTTTATGTATGTAATTGAGATTTATAGTATCACGGAGGCTTGACAAAGAGAAGCCAACACAGCTCTATTGGCAGTATATCCACCTCCGAGTACGTAGATAGGGCCAAAAAGTAAAAGAGAAAGAGAGATAGATCTATCAAGTGGAAGAAGTGGAGGTGGACAGAATGCCAAGAAACTCTGTAAGCAACCCTTTGTTAAACCCAGGTGAAGACGAACTATGTCCGAGCTTTGCTTTTGAGTCGCCGTTGAAACATCGCAAAACCAGATTGGGGTTTTGTTTTGGCTACCACTACAAGGAAGAAAGTGAAAGGAAAGCATGTGGTGTAGCGTATTTAAGATGTGATGGAGCATGAGAATAAATAAGAGAGAGAAGAAAGAGGAGGTAGTGTGGTGGGGGTGATTATTGTTTAATTAATTATTTATTATTAATGAGAGAGAGAGAGATGTTGTTATTGTTGTTGCAGTGCAGACTCATAAAGATTTGATAAGCAATGAGATTGGATGGTTCATTCCTGATGGAGAAGGCATATTTAGAAAGATCAAAGGATCATCATATATAGTTGTTCTTCCCTCGTTCCTGATGAAACCAAACCCACTCTAGCTTAATATTAGCTTCACTCCATCAATCTACTCTTTTCACACCCTCGATTCTGATGCCCACGAAACGCACTTGGATCTATCTGCTGACGCTCTACCTTCGACACTTGGACGAGTATGGGTACCATTTTTAATTTGTTGGGTTTCGATTCTTCTAAATATAAATATAAATAAATAACCTATTTAATCCTTAAATTATTCATTTATTAATAATTTAGTACTAAATTTTCAAAATAATCTCATAATGTTTACGATGGTGAAAGGAAAAGAGAAACACAAAAAATAAAAAATAGAAATTAAAGTAGAAATGAGATGGAAATAAAAATGAATTAATGCTTTTAATTTTTTTTCAAAATCAAATTTGATAAATTGATGAAATTTTTTGTTACTAATAAATAGATTAAGTTTTCACCAAACGACTTTTTCAGTATTTTTTTAAATTAACTCTATCTAAAGAAATATAATTTTAGTAAATCTATTTGAATATAACAAGTTCGAGGGACTTACATATGTCGATTAGAGAGCTTCTTCGGCTACTTGGTAATGGTTATCCTGAAAACCACAGAGTAAATTACCTACAAATACTCAAATTATGGATTCAATGAAGTGTAAAAGCATAAAGATGAAAACATGTCGAAAAGGGGGAAGGTCCCTCATATTATCGGCTCAGGAGTGAAATATGTAGAGTTAGATGAGAAATGGTTACCTACCAGCCAAGCAGGTCTAGGTATGGTCGAGGTGCACATTCAATTCCCGAAATTTGTGACCTAATATGAAGGTTCAAAATGTCCCTTTGCACTAGATGATTAAGCGTTTCTTTGAGTTTAGTTTAGTATTGGTGCAAAATATATTTTTAGTCGAAATATTTTATATTTTATAGTAATCATATTTATCATCTTTATTTACTATTATTTATATTAAAATTAAATTATCTCATGTAATTAATGTATATTGTTCTTGATTAATAAGTCATTAGTATGAGTTGTATCATACTCTATCACTTTAAACAAAGTCTAGTTTTGAGTCTTTGAAAGAAAAAAAAATAGTTGAGAGAAAAAATTCCATAAAATAATCAATGAAAATTAATCATTAGCAAAAAGTTGAAAAATCTTTTAGTGGGTACAAAAAGTATATATATTACTCTTGCTTTCAGATCATGAATATTACTCAAGAGTCCAATTTAATTGATAATATATGTTCAGTTTTAGAAAATATATTATTATATAATACATTCTTAAAAAGTGATAAAAAAAATAAATATGACTAAATTTAAGATGAAATATTAATTTCCTAACCTGTCTAAATGACCAAATATTATAAAAATATCTCAAAATTCAATTAAGAAGGTAAAGGTCTAGTTTACAGTGGTTATAAATAAATCACGAAAGATTTTATCAATTTTGTATAACAAAAAAAATTGCAAATGTAATTAAATATTTGATGTAAGTTACGACGGATATTCATTTTGTTATCATTAAAGATATATTCATTATTTATTACAAGTTTACAACGAATAGTAACATATTTTCTTCAAGCTGAGACTACAAATGACTTAAGGTCAACTGCGTGAATATGTTTTTGGTTACATCAACTCTGCGAATACATTGAGGGCGTGTTTCGTAAAACTAATGTAATGGATAATTAAAAGTTAAAAATTAATAAAAATTAAAAGGTTAGTCGAAAGCTAATGTCAATAAATTAATCAATACATATGAATTTATTCTCACTAAGTACAAGTTTTTAGGTGTGCGTACACATAAAGTGTTTGCCCAAAAAAAGGCCATGGGAAAAGATAGAGTATTTTCAATTTTATAGCCTGTTTTATGTTTTTTGAGGTGAAACATAGTAATTTACTGGCGGTGCCCGTGGTACTATGAAACCGCAAGGGTATTAATAAAGAGATCATTTATCTTGAATTTTCAACTAATCTCTTTAATGCGGTAAAAAAACTAATCACTTTAATATTTTATGATGAAAGGATTAAATAAAAATAAATATAGTTAATATTTTGGAAATAAAAAATAAGTATATTCTATTTTTTGGAATAAAAAAATATTTAATACTTCTTTATATTTTAACTAAAAGGACCAATAAAATATTGTAAAATAATCTAGAATTTTTCAAAAATGAGTCTTTCTTATTTTTTGAATTATTTGTAAGTAAAATTATAGTTTTATATTAATTTTAAAGTCTAATTAATTGTTTATTCTCAAATATACACTTATTTAATACTCACTACTAATGATGTAGGTATTAAAAATTAAGATATTAAATAAGGATATTTTAGTTTAAATACATCAATTTTAATTCTATTAAATATTTCTTAATACGTATGTAATAATTTTAAACATATGTGGGAAGAGGATGGGATAAGTTTGGTTAAGTAGAGTCTAGACCAACAAGAGTAAATCTAATGAAACATTGGTAGTATAACAATAACATGCACTAATAATTTCATGCTTATTATTGTAGAGTAGACAAAGGTTTGGATGATTACATACACACGCTAATTCATCCTTGTTTTGGAGCATTAGTTGAAGGCTCTAGTTGAAAAATAACTTCGTTTCTCATCTAATCCTATTCCTAAATACGAAATTGCAAATCGTACGTACTCCACAAAAGAAAAAGAAAAAAAATGGTCTATTTGTTATGTAATAGAAAGTATTAATAATTTTGCATTGTTCCAATGATTTAATCATAGCTCTGACAGTGATTCTGCAGGCCAACTGTTCTGTACCTCAGACTAATAAAACGGAGATGAGACACCTTAGACTAAGAAAAAGGTCGTCGTCATCCGTTGCAGTGGATGTGTATGTTCCTGGGAACAACGGATCCTGATTTCTTCTGGCTTTCTTGTTTGAACTTCGTAAGTGTGAAAG
Organism: Glycine latifolia; assembly: GCA_013407115.1. Classification (NCBI taxonomy): domain Eukaryota; kingdom Viridiplantae; phylum Streptophyta; class Magnoliopsida; order Fabales; family Fabaceae; genus Glycine; species Glycine latifolia. The sequence continues at coordinate 1,730,816 of CM023946.1, forward strand.
AAAAAATTAAATTGGGTGGGTGTAGACGATAGTTGGAGGGTTAGATTTGAAGCAATAAATAAGATGAGTAAAATGGGTTGGTCTCATAAATGCATATAGAAAATAAAGACATGGTACTAATTATTTGTGTGGGAGTTTGTTCTTGTGATTTATTTTGGGGTTTGGAGGAGCTGGTGGGTTTTCCTAAGGGCGTGGCTTTGTGCTTGTGGGCGTGATGAGTGCGACGTATCGGACGACAAAAAGGAAAGATTAAATCATATCTCTTTCGTTGCGTCACTCAGTATTTATTCAATGGGAAAAGGAACCTTTCAAGAGAAAAAGTGTGCAGTTACCCAGTTACTAGCATAAGGAATGAAAACTTAACAACGGAGTATTTTAAGATACTACATTAAGAAGTTTAAGATAATTTTTTTATTTATTGAAATCTATTAGTGCTATTAATACTCCTATATCTTATCATTATCATTAGACACATTTTAATTTAAAGGAATAAAAGAAGTGTGAAAATAAAAAATATATATATTTAAATTAAAATAGAATATAGAGATATGAATTTCATACTAATTTTTAAAAATTTTACGAAAATAAACCCAAGTGAAATTGAAGCAAACACCACCTTAATATGTTTTTTAATAACAAAATATCATTCATTCTTAACCAATATTCTTAATATACTACTAATTAGAGAAACTAAAAAATTATTAGACATTTTCTATATGCCTAATGTAATAGTAGGTCAAAAGCATTTTCTTTTACCGGAATTTTTTTAAGTTATTCGGTTTAGTTGAACAGAGGATACCTTGGATTCTTAAGTAGTGGGAGGTAGGTCCCGTCCATGAAATGTAAAGGTAAGCATGGGGTTGGGGCCTCCACCTTCTATAACGCTCACTCTAACTTGTTTTCTTTTTCACGTATAAAAAACAAACAAATTAAACCACGTAATTTTTACTGTAAAAGAATAGATGCTAATTACTCAAATCTAATTTGATAAATTATTAATGTTAGAGTCTAAAATCTACTCTATTTTAACTAATCATATATCATGATATCATTATAATTTATTTATTTTATTCTCATATAAAACCAATTTTATCAATCTATATCCCAACATATATATCCACACACATAATTTAATTGAAATTTATCGAATGAGTATTTTAATATCTTCATAAAATATAAATAACTCGTCATAGTCATATCTTTATCTTTTTTATTTATCCAATAAATTTATTAGTGTGGATATTACTTCCAACTAATGGTTACATTTTTTGTTAACCTTTCAGCTAATGTTAATATAACAGTTCATAGTTAAAGCGAAGGGACGAAAAATAATATAGCGGATGTCATTTTTCTACATTAATAGAACTGTTAGGTTCTTATTAAAGCAGGAGAAAAAAAGTTATACGCTAATTGGCATGTTAAAAAGATTTATTCAGTTATTCATAATTTATTATGTATAATAAATTTGTTAATTTTTAAAATAATTATTCAAAAGTAATTCAATTGATAATTTATATTTGAATGATACTCTAAATCTATTTTATACCACTCATATATAAGTATTAAACTCTTAGAATAATGTGTTTCAATATACTATAATATCTATACTAAAAAATAAATTTCCGTTTAAAATCTATACTAGTGAAGGAAAATCTAATGACAAAAAATTAGTAAATGAACTTTCTTTTATAACGAATGACTTTAGTTTTATTTTCAATTAAAATTGAATTTTTCATTTTTAAACTAACATCGGCTTTTACTATTAATTACTAACTTTTAATACCGAGGCTAATTGTAAAACATAAATTGTTTTGAAAAAAATAAAAAACTTAAAATATCAAAAGATATGAGAAGAAGATAATTTATTTTCTAATCATAGTATTGATACGAATTAATTTTGTTAAAAATAGTTATTAATCTTTATCAAGAATATGAACTCCTTTCAACAAAATTTATTTCATATTTTAAAATTAATCAGAATTCAAATCCTGAACTATTAGATTAAAAATTAAGAATCTTTAGTAGATTAAAAATTAAAAATCTTTAGTTGCATAACTAATTATGTATTTGGTTTGGGGTGGGGAGTGGCCTGTGGCCTGTGGGTGAGACTCACAGGATATAGTTACATGCGGAGGGGCTCTGGACTATAATAAAATGTTGAAATTTTTTCGTTAAGTTAAATTTATTGCTTCTATGATAATTTTTTTTTGTTCAATTGTTTTTACCGTAAACCAAAAAAGTATATATTTTTCTCACTCTTGTAACACGTTATTTTTAGTCCACTTATAACTGTTTTTTTTTCTTTCCATTCTTGTACAAACAGAGTTGAAGCTTTAACCGTGCTTATTGCTTAATTGGATTTGTAACTTAGGATGTGTTTGGATTAACATTAATGAAAAACTTACGTGTTTCAATACAAAAAATTTGAAGTAATTATTTCCATTGATCTTAAATATAAAATAATATGTCGTCTCAAATATAATAAAATTTTAACTAATTTTATCTTATTTAATATTATTATTTTTAAAATATCTTTTATTTAATTGAGGTGTTAATTTCAATCAAATTTTTTATTAATATAAGTTCTAATAAAAGTAAAGAATTAAAATTAATGTAATTAAATATAATTAATTAATTTTCTTAATTAGTATATTATATATATATATATATACATATTTTATTTTATTTTATTTAAGACCAGAGAAAGTTTCTTATAACTTTCATTTGAAAATTTATTGGTATCGGATTCATTTGTTTCCAAACACACACTTATCGGTGAGCACCCTAATACAACCATCCAACAAATCGTGAAAGTATACCAAAAGCTGTGTAAAGTGAAAAACAGAGGAAACATAGATGATAGGTCTTTGGAACTTTGACTGGAAAGACTTAAAAAATGGCATTATCATTGAACATTTGAACTAACTCAGTGTCTTCCAAATAAAAAAAAGAACCAAACATGAAAATGAAGAAAAATAAATAAAAAAGGTGAAGTAGAATAGTAGCTAGCTTGCTACAACCAACATCTACTAGTCTTTCGAGGTGAGTCATAAACAATCATCTACCGATTCTCCCTTCAAGTTTGAATTCTTCTTTTAACAAAAATGGAAGTGTAATATTAAAAGTATTTTTTATGCTGATTATTAATTAAAATTAAAGTTTATTGATAATCCATGCATAACAAAATGACCTTAAATGTGAGCACTCTTTTTTGAATTACTGAAATAAAAGAGTATTTTTAATAAGAGAAAAGTATTAAAATACCTTTAAATAGTATAGTTTATTTTAGACTCTTTATAAATGTATAGTTATAGTGCTGTAAAAAAATGTATAGTTATAGTGAACATAAAATAATTACGTAAGTGAAGTTATTTTTTATAATAAGAATGAGATATGAAGAAGAGAGAAAAAAAGACAGAAAAGTTATTTAATTTTTTGAAATTGACTTGAGGAGATCAGAAGAAACAACTTTCCTGTCCACACTTTGAGTTTAACCTTTCAAAAAGGTACATGCGCTTTGCTCCCTGCCCTCTATGCAGGGTAAGCGTCAACTTTTATTCTTCTTTTGTTTCCTTTATTGAAAGGCATTTTTAAGGGCTGGTGCAACGGTGGGGACTAAATTTCTATTTCGCCAACTAATATAACGGGGATGTCCAAGGTATAATAAATGTTAGGATGACACAAACAAAAAGGGAAAGAGAGGATGCTTTTCTTTTATCGTTTTTCTTTGCTGCATCGAGTTTTTTTTTTTAAACTTTTAGGACACAAAAGGTTAATATAATGGAAATTGTTCTAAAGTACTCAATATGCTATTAAATATGCTTTAAAAAATGGCTATTAAATATGCAGGTTCGGTTGATTAATTGGTCGAATATCAAATCAACTTAAGAGGTCAACCTAAAAGGACAATATTACCCACACTGGGAGCTAGGGACTTGCAAGACTCCACTTAATTTGAAGAACTCAATGCAGAGGAATCCACAATTCTTCATGATTATAAAACACTGGCGTCCAAGTGGAGCAGCTCTCTCCCAATTTTTCCGAATCCTCAAAATAAGATGCTATCACGTTCCTCATTTTCTACTTTTCTCATATGGGCCATAGATACAATAAGACTCGGCCCAAACAGGTTCCTCAATTTCTACTTTAAAATGGGGTGCTTTTGGGCCAAGCTGTTTGTAATAAATGAAGGCCCAAAGACTGGTTTTATCCTTTTAACTAAAAAATGTAAAAGTCACATTATAAAGAGACGTTTACCACCACCACCAATATTAGCCACACGAAACAAATCGTGAAAAAGAAGGATGGATGTAGAATGGGGGGAACTACCCCCAGAACTGGAATCAATATCGAAAACCTTAACCATCTACGGCGATTACCTCCGATTCCGTTCCGTTTTCCGCAGCTGGCGATCCTCCGTTTCCACCTCCCTCCCCAACTCCCATGGCTCATGCTCTCTCGCGGCGCCTTCTTCGACCTCTTCCTCAACAAACCCCCTCCCTCGGCTCCACACCTCATCTTATTAAGTTTACGGGATGAGAGCATTGAACCGTTGCCATGTTTTTTTTTTATTATCAAAATTCCTGTTCTCGGCTTGGCTGGCCGATACCAATTTGGGTTTCTCCAAATCCCTGTTGATTTCATTCTTTCAATTTGCAAGTTCAGTTCGTTTCAGTTTATTAAATTTGAAGTGTGTGTGATCATGAAGACTAGCTTGCCTTATTATGCTATGGAAGCATAGAACTATGACTACGAATGTAAAGGTGTGAAGTGAAGTTATTTTCTTTTTCAATAAGAAAGAACGAGACATGAAAGCCTAGAATCACCTCCTGCACTTCTGGTGTTCAAAGTCGTGACTATTTTCTTCTTATGGGCAAGCCACGAGGGATCCGTATTGAAGAGCAAAGCTATATACAGTAACCTATTTACTGTGAGCTTGTAATATATTTGACTACTTGGTGAATATGTTCTGAATTAGATTGCGAATTGTGTTACGATTGGCAAAGAAAGTATTCTGATGGGTAATTAAGCAGATACTTAGCAATCAATTTTTGTGTTGTGAAATGGGGCAATCATGTTTTACAACTTGATGCCATAAAATGGGGCAATGTCGCATCTTTGTGCTGTGAAATACAATACATTAACGTGAAACACAAAAGAATTATGATCGTTGAATGTTTGTGCATTGAAAGTTGGAAATTGTAATAAACAAAAAAAAGGGGCATTCCGAGAATCGAACTCGGGACCTCTCGCACCCAAAGCGAGAATCATACCACTAGACCAAATGCCCTTTGTGTTCAGAGTTAGTCTATCTACATCAACACATCCCCTCTTTTCAGTTGCTTAGGTTTAGGCTTTGCTTTCTGGCCTGCGTAAAAATAAGCTAATAATGTATTCTTTTTTATTCTTTAAAATTTCCTTAATCAAATCGTAGTAGATAGAATAAAAATTGATGAAAACATGGGGTAAAAATTAAAAATAATACAAATTTAATATTTAATTAGGAAAAGGGTGCAAATTTTTCAATATTTGGAAAAATGGGGCAGCCAAACACGCCCAAATGGGGCGTGTTTTAGTCCGTCTCTAATTCCGTCTCTATTTCGGTCTCTAACACTTTTTAATACAATATTGGGGTTTTTTAAAAAATCCGTCTCTAATTCGGTCTCTAATTCCGTCTCTAACACTTCTTTGAACAATATTGGGTTTTTTTAAATTCCGTCTCTAATTCAGTCGCTAGCACTTTTTTTTTACAGAAAATTGTGATTTTTTCCAAATGTGTTGTAACCAAACGTGGCACATGAACAAGTGGATATAAGATTTGACATAATTTTGAGCGTTTTGACATAAAATACGTCTCCATCGGATATTTCTATCAAAACTTAATCTTAATATTTAAAATGAGTTCGGCAGAATAAGAAGAAGAAGGCAAAGTAGAAAACGACACTGTTATTGATTTTGCTTCATCCATCTGTACAGTTTAGTCTAGGCATGCACCAGAGCATGACCAGTAGTCAATAACCAATGCAAAACGCTCGAAATTAAGAGAAATAGCTAAAAAAATAAAAAACCTAACATTTGCTAAATGCACCCCATTTTTGATAAGCTTAATCTTAAGGTATGAAATAATAACTTTTGATAGAAATATCCGATGAAGGCGTATTTTATGTAAAAATGCTCGAAATTAAGAAAAGTAACTAAAAACATAAAAAATAGCATGCAATTCAGTAATTAAATAAATAAAAAATTAGAAAATAAGAAACCCTAAATCTTAAATCATAATTTTGAGGCACTTAGAGGTCTCATTTGAGAAAATTTTTTGGACAAGTCCCCCCTTTAAGGGGGTACTTGACCAGGCCTTCTCCTCTCAATTACGAACACATGGCCACTGATTTCGCCTCAATCGGACATCCCAGTCAAAAGTTATGACCTTCCGTAATTTACGAAAACACCGCGAAAACCCTAAGTCCCTGTTTTTGCCTGCCACGTGTCACCACCACACCAAATACGCCCCATTTGGGCGTGTTTAAACACGCCCCAAATGGGCTTGTTTGGCTGCCCCATTTTTCTAAATATTGAAAAATTTGCACCCTTTTCCTAATTAAATATTAAATTTGTATTATTTTTAATTTTTACCCGAAAACATGTGCTCCGGGAAGCAAATCAGGTCGCCGATGCTTTGGCAAATTATGCTCAGCTTCATATTTTTTATTTTGTTCCTTCTTTTATTTTAAATTAAATGTCATTATGGCTGATGTAAGTTATACCGTCTTTCCGCGCGGCTTCTAGTTTTCCTTGGGGTTTTTCCCTTTGTTTCCAAAAAAATATATATAGAAAAAAATTGCATAAATAGAAGGATCAAAAAGTTATAAATAAAGTAATATCTCTAACTTATCTTTTTATATGTTAATGTCTGTGACCTAAAATCCTGATTATAAAACAAACGTAAGGGATTAAAAAAAGACTATTAAATGTATGAATTAAAGACGTGAGATTATCGTAACTTAAGTACTGATCTCAAATTTGAGTGTTATATATATATAATACTTGGATATAATGATTTATCTGACTTTAATATAATTATCTCTAATAAATTGAGAAATATCTATACTATTCGTGTGTCCCATATAAATTCAATATTCGGGTATACAATTTAGTTAAAGGACAAGAATTGGGTTAAATATATTGGAAACTGATATACTAACTTCTCTTTGTTTTAAAAATTATAGATAGTAATATATTGAAGTCATTGTTGCAACTTTATCAAAACACAAGCGAAAAGATACATATTATAGTATTTGTATGCGTTTTTTTTTTGGATAAAACGAAAATTTAAAATTTTCTTATTATATAAATACTCTCTTCATAGTGAAAATTAGGATTATTGGAATTATAAATATAGACTATGAAGTCATATTCAAAAGATAAAAATTCATTTTTAAGTGATTATATGATTTTTAATGAATTTTAATTTTTTAAGCATCCATATATAATTTATATTTCTTTAAAAAAAAATTATACCGAAACAAATTCTTGCTTAATACGACCCTTATATTTGTGTAATTTAAACAAGGTTAGATTGAGATATCATCAGTGCATAAATCAATGGAAATAATATTATTATATAATTCGTAAAAATATATTGGATTAACTTGTAGTTTTAAATATTTGAACTTAGAGTTCTTTAATGTATTTTATTATTCGCAAATGTTTTTTCTCTACGTAATTTGAATTAACAAGATATCGAGTAAGTAAAAAGAACTTCTCTACGCCAATTTCCAGTGAATAAATTTCTAAAACTGCGGGTTTTACTCCTGCTAATTAATTAATTGGTAAAAGTAGAAGATTGATCTTGCATTTGCCAGGTCGGCAGTGATAGACCACCCAGTGCAGGTGACAGATGGACGGCTAAAACATTGTTAAATGTTAAATGGATAAGATCACTTGCAAACACATGAACTGGCTTGAGTCGGAGGATAAATTCTGGATATTCTAATTCTAATAATCATAACAAAAAAATGTTCTTGGTATAATATTTTGTTTTTGCTAGAACATGGCTCGCTAAATATTAAGTTCCATGTATCATCTCTCTAATAAATTATTAGGCGGTCCCCTTTCAGAATAATAATAAATTACTAGATGATTCAGATTACCATATTATTCATGATTTCAATCAATAATTAGGACACTTAATAATAATAAATATATACTTAATAATTACCTAATGAAAATAAATTATATTATCTCTTAATTTAAGATATCTTAATCAATCAAAAACATTAAATTATTTAGGTGCTATACGATTATTAGTCAAAAACATGAATGACGAGTAACGGTGTAATAGTCCTGAATCACTATTAATTTCTCCATCTTTGGGTTCAAAATTATTCTATCAAATAAAATAATATTAAATGCACACTACTTATTTATTTAAGCTATTGTTTACATAATTCATGTTAGTTTTAATTGATCATTTGTGTTAAATGAAAATTATACAATATAATCAAATATTTAATTTTTTAGCAACTAATCAGCCATTAATATTATATGGTTAAATTAAATGAACTAAATTAAAAAATAAATCTGCCAAAAAAAGGAAGTGAACTCAATGAATTTTAATTATAACTTATCATAACTTTTAAGGATACATTGATATTTTTTTTTTTATATCCATGACATTATTGACGAGTATTCATAATTTTTTATATGTTGATAGACTATTTAAAAGTTAAATCCTAAAATAAGAAGAAAAAATTAAGAAAAAGATATAATTTTAATTTCTAATAAAATAAATTTAATAAAATTTAAAATGAGAAAATAAACTAACAAATATTTAATGAAAAATGATTTATTTTATAAACATAAATTATCTGAATATTTAATTTTAAAATAAAATAATTATCTTCACACGCCACAAACATACCTTGCAGTGTTAAGTTTTGCTCATCTATTGATAATATTTTTTTTAATTACGATGTTGATACGAATTTATTCTGCATAAAAAATGATAATTATTCAATTAAGTATGTAAAATGTTAAATAGTCATAACTTAGAAGAAGCATTTTATCACCTGTAATAGTTAAATTAAATTAAAATTAGAATTATCTTTGTAAAACATATACGTACTCTAAAAAAAATATTAATGATAATATGTTATTAACGTAAGGGCAATAGGTTTGTTGGTAGGAAATTATATCAATGTTATGTTGATAATTTTTTTTGAACATTTAATATAATAATATTTTCCTTAACTTGATGCGAAAGAGTATGAAAATTTTCAATTTTCGAAAAAGATTAAAATCCAGCAATTTTTTTAACAAATTAAAGCACCATTTTTGGAAATTTAAAAAAATATATGAAGACTATTATTTATTATCATAAAATAAATAAAAAATTCAAATATTAATAATATAAAATAATTTATGGTATCATCCAATAATACATAACTTCCACCAATAAGGTGCAACATAATGAATAGATAACTGAATTTCTTAAATATGCTCACATGAGTTTTTTTATAATCTTTATATTTTGAGGATTATTTTTATGACTGTCGTATATGAAGATAGATCGTCAGAAAAAAAATATAACTTCCTTCATTCTATTTAATTTTACGTTTAATGTTTTGGTAAAGAATTAAGAAATATAGTTAATGTTTAAATTTTTAAAAAAATTGTAATTCCTTAATATATCTTTGATTTTTATATTAGTTCGATTCTTTCTTATTTATATATTTTTATGTCTCACTTTACAAAAAATTATTAAAGATATCATGTTGACTAAAAATATCTAATTAATATCCTAAAATGACAAAAATTATAATGGATACTAAAAATCTTAACTTTTATAATAAAAATTATTCCTAAGATAATTTATAATTGTTTGGTAGCATAAAAATATTTCCATTAATAATAAATGAACATTAAATGCCTTCTTATCATTAATTTATCAAATATCAATAAATAACTTACGTTTGTTCAGTAAATATTTTGTGAGTTAAAAGAGCACATGATCACAATGGTATAAATTGGAGTAAATGTATGATGTCTGTGTATGATCCATTTGATTCTTTGATGCAAGAGGGAAGATACGTTTCAGCTGTGAGGCATTGAAGAGCATAGGAACACAGTGCCTCTCTCTGTCAGCCTACGCATAACACCACACACAAGACAAAACAAACACCCAAACCCAGTAAGTGCTCATCAACACACACAGCCTCAGTGAGGTGAATTGAGGGGAGACATACCGTGTGATTATAATATTTATATTTATATAATAAGATTAATTTCTTAGAACTTTGTAACTTAATTACGCCATCCGCGATAAACTAACTTTGCAGTGTTACCGTTCTTCCCAAGCGATAACCCACCCCTTCTTCTTTAATTTCTTTTCTATTTCTCGTCTCGGTATTCTCGTTTTTTCCCTTTTTTATTTACTCACTCACTCTTGTCACATCAATATATCCATCCTCCTACTAGTATTTATTTACCTTATTAATTAGTAGTAGTATGTGCTTTTTTTGCTTTCAAAGTTCAAACACAACACCACTCTTCCCTTCTTAACTTTTACTTCCCCTTAACCTCAGTTTTCCGGTGCCGTCGCCTTGCTCGGAATGTCATCGGCGGTGAGAACTCCCGGTGGCGTGGAAGAAAAGCACTACCCTGCTCCACTGGCTCCTCACGAGGACGTCGTGAAGGACTCCACTCTCTTCTGGGACACTCTAAGGCGCTTTCACTTTGTTATGGGTACCAAATTTATGTAAGCAGCTTTCTATATCTTATTTTATTTCATTTATTATCCTCATCAATGAAAATGTGGTTTTGATTTTACGGAGCTATTAAAATAAATGTTTGACCGTTTTGCCCTCATAAACTTGTGAAGGATTCCTGTGATTGGAGGTAAGGAGCTGGATTTGCACGTTCTTTACGTGGAAGTTGCGAGACGAAGTGGCTACGAGAAGGTGGGTTTCGTCCGTACAACCTGTGTTTATCGCACTCTCCTTCCTAGTTTATTATTTTAATTATTTAAATAAATAAAATAAATTAGTGGGTATATGTTTTTGTAACTTCCTAAAGTGCAGGTGGTTGTAGAAAAGAAGTGGAGGGAAGTTGGAAGTGTTTTCAAGTTCTCAACTACCACCACCAGCGCTTCCTTTGTGCTCAGGAAACATTATTTCAGTCTTCTTTATCATTACGAACAAGTTCACTTCTTTAAAGCTCGGGGTCCTATCTACACTCCATCAACAGGTTCTATTCAGTACTCTTCATTATTTTTATTTTTTTTGTGTGCGTGCCTATGTATATTTTGGTCATTAGTGGGTTTAATTTTTCTTCTGGTTAATTCTTTGACTTATGAAATTCGTGTGTGCGAAATCCAACTTTATTTTATTATTGTGCAGATGCATTTTCCGGTAACAGCCCTTCGTGGAGACCTGAGTTAGCTATTGTGAAATATTCGCCTAAGCCCATGGACAATGGTCCTGAATGCCGTGCTGAAGGTAATTAAGCAATCCACAAAACTGTAATAGAAATTGTTTTATTTTTGGGGTTACCATTAATTAGAAATTAGTAGCTACTAATCTTCGTGGAATGGGTTAATTAATTTCAATTTCACTTGTGGATGTCCTTGCCCTCTATAGTAAACTCATCTGGTAGCTAATTAATCAAACTCCATTTTTCATGTGTAGTAGAGTTTAATACTTAAGACTATTGATTGCATATTTATGTCTTGCACACATTTTAATTCGACTTCACGTGATGAAATGAGTCTTCGTTGAGTGCCTGCTTAGATGCATGTTTGATGAATGCTGTAAAGGTTGGTTGCAACTTGCAACACACGAAAATCTTATAATGTTATGTAATTGTAATTTGAAAATTAATAATGGCATGATTAGAAAATTGTTGTAACAATGTAACGTGATGTTTATCGCAGCAGTAACAAGTAAATTGGCGATGGTGATTATTTGCTTACTTGCACATTCCAATCCCTTCTTTAATTAGGCCTTTAGCATGTAGTTATAGCTCATACCATTTTAAACCAGGAACAATTATGTGCTTATTTATTGAAGTTCTCTTAAATTTCAAAGAAAATGCTGAAATCTACTGCTGTTTGTTGTGTTGTAGAGACTTCATGTTTTTCAGGAAATGGAACCATCGAGGGAAAATTTGACTGTGGTTATTTAGTGTCCGTGAAGCTTGGTTCGGAGGTTCTTAGAGGGGTGCTTTACCATCCTGAGCAATTGGTTCCTCCTCCATCGATTCCAAAACATAAGAGTGCCATTGTACCATTCAACCGCAAAACTCACCGTTCTGGTCGTAGGCGGAAAAACAAAAGAAGGTGGGACCCCAACTATCCGAAGCCGAATAGGAGTGGCTATAACTTCTTCTTTGCTGAAAAGCATTACAATCTCAAAACTCTCTACCCAAACAGAGAAAGGGAGTTTACCAAAATGATTGGCCAGTCATGGAACCGTCTTAGCCCAGAAGAAAGAATGGTTCTCTTCTTTATTTTGTCTTTGCATTATTTACATGGTTGTTGAGGGTAATATGTAAATTATAAATGCTTGTTTAATAATATTGCAGGTTTATCAGAACATTGGCTTAAGAGACAAAGAAAGGTACAAGAGAGAATTGACAGAGTACAAAGAGAAGATGAAGCTTATGCAGACCCCAGAAGTTGGACGTCCATAGAATCTCATTGGTATTCTTTTGTGGATTACAAAACTTTTATAATCTGTTGACTTTTACATAGATATTGTTGTGGATAATGGTCCACTGGACTGTGGTCTACATGACTATTTTTATTTCTATTTTCCAAAAAAGAAAATTAGTGTCGATTGTCAGTCAGAGACCCTTTCGCTTTGTTTAATCAATCAATTATCCTCCCAATTTTTTTCTGTGTACCGAATGGTTCATTTACACAACTCGCTAACACAGTATAGCGTGGTCCACATGTTTATAAATGTTTTTTTTTTGCAACTAATAGCAACACATCCATTTGTTTTTTATTTATGAAAATTAATTTTGTCTTCAAATTTTTTTATAACTCTTACAAATATATTTTTTAGTTTTAAAAATAAAAGACATAGAGTTTCTCCAAATGCGGCACTATTTTTAATTAGGAGTGGGAACAAATTATGGGAGGCTTTTCAAGGTTTAGGCGTAGCTAAATTCGTAATTACTGAGAACTGAGATTGACCTGCATACGTATAGGAAGTGTTTGATATAGGATAAATTTTATTGTGTTCGAGAATTATTATTCTTGGAATTATGATTATTAAGAATGATTAATATTTGTTTGATTATAAATATTGTGATATAAATTTATTTGGAATATAAAAATAAAATAATATATTTATCATAATATTTAATTATTTATTTTATTAAATAATTTAATTAGAGTAATATGATATTTTTATTATAATTAAACTTGTTTTTAACTTGTAAATCAGTTTGGGTGATTTTTAATTGAGTTTCAAAAATTTTAAAATTAACAACCAATTTTTAATTTTAGTTTAAAAAATAATTTAAATCAGTTTTTAAAATATGTTTGATTTTAAATAAACTTATTTTAAAAATTTTCATATCATATTAAAATTAGTTTAAAAATATTTTTGTGTGATGAGATGATGATAATGTCAACAATAATAGAGATATAGCAACTAACTTTTAAATTCCTGATTTCCCACCTTTTCTCTGAGAAAATATTTGTGAAAAACTTGAAAAAAAAATATCCGGAAAACATTGTTATTTTAAAAAAAATCAAATCAAATATGAGACACTAACCTTAATATTTTTAGAAAATTTAAAAAATTTATAGTGCCAAACGTTCTAGATTTTTGTGCGTGTGTTTTGTTACCTGTAAGCTTTATTTAAGGTTTATTTTGTAATATGGTCTATAAATGGAGCAATAGTTGTTAGTCCAAACAGGCTAGTGAGATTATTAATATAGATAAGTCAAATCTAATGATAACTTTTTTATATTTAATATTATTGGTAAAAGAATAAATTTTATGTTAGTAGCAATAATTGTTTATTGAGTTAGTCTATAAGTCTGTCTTACATTATTAGAGTTTTTAAACCTGACTGTATCGGTAGATTTACTGGTCTTTTTGGACCAATACTTGACATGAACTTTTTATTTAATAAGTCAGACCTTAAGGTGTGTTTGGTCAAACTTAATTTTGACTTAAAAATTATTTTTATGTTAAAGTTGAAATTAGAGCTTAAAAAATAAGTATAAGTTATTTGTCAAGTTTACCTTTTTTTGAAGCTTAAATGTTTCTTTTAAATTATTTAAAAAAAATATTAAGTTTCTTTAAAATTAGTTATCTCTTCCAATAAAGAAATATTTATAAAATAAAAAGTGTCGTGTAAAATTAATTTAATTTACATAAATTATTTTAATAATAATAAGAGTAAATAATTTTTATTTTATTTTTAGACACCACACATTAACTAATTCAATACTATCAATTACCAAACAAACAACCAATTAAAAATATTAATAATAACAATTAACATGTATAATATAATAGTACTATCACCTAAAATGTTAGCAGCCAAAGGTATTATGCTAAATAATATTATATTTGTAGTTTTTTTTTATTAGTAGATTATATTTTTTGGTTTTGTAAATAGAGAATGATTTTATCAATTCGTCACATGAAGCAATTTATCTTGGCAAAAAAGAAGCACCGGGCAAGGAAATGAGAAGCAATTCGAGAATTTTGTTTTAGAAAAACAAGTCTCGCACTGAATCGAAGTGGAACACAAAATTTACACTAAAAAATCAACTACTTAAAATTTAAGAGTTTTTGTGAAAATATTATTTGACCCGACTTCTCCCTTTAAGGAGAAAAAAATTTTGAAATTAAATCAGGCCAACACACTCTAATTTTAATCACTGACTCATAGGTACAATTTGACGTATTTTCATTTTTATTTATGATACATTCTTTTTATTATTATTGAATAAGATTCAAGTAAATCATATAAAATTATGTGAATCATATTGTTTCATTGTCAAACTAATGCAACTGATAAAAAGTGTGTTGACAACATTATACTTTGTATAAATATTATATTAGATTTCAAGTGTTGGCACACGTATATTTTCGTCTATTGCTTTATTTATTCAAATAAATAAAATTTTGTATTTTTTTTATCTATTCAAATAATGTATTTTTAGTTTTTTTTAATTCCTTTCATCTTTTGTTTCTCTTTTAATCTAAAGAAAATATTAAGGAACCCGTGAAAGCACAGGTGCAACTAATCGTAGGGGTGGTTATTACAAGTCTGGATCAACTTACAACCAGGGGCGGAGTTATGTTGATGGGGGTGGGGAGGAATTTTTTTTTTTTACTCCCTTTATATATACTATTTTTTTTGGTGGAGTTTATATATACTATTTCTTATACATAACATAAAAATAAAAAACTTCTGATACCGGTTGAAATATTTTTATCAAAATTTAATTAATTTTACAAGCTAATTTGACAAATCTACTATAACATATAAGCTATATATTTTATGCATAATTTTACAAAATAAAAATAATAACATAAAGGACCACTTAACTAATATTATTACATATATTTTATTATAGTGTAACTTATATACATTTTATAGTTGTGTTCTAATCGAAATTATTCTTCTAAATTCAATAAATTTCTCCAATATGTGAAACTTACGTGTAGGCTTCTAAAAAATTCTAAAGATTAATTTTTACATTTGCTTTTTTAACCGGTCATACATATAAAATACTTTACACGCGGTTACCCATTAAATAATGAATAAAATTCTAAATATATATACAAATTATTTTACAACACATAAAATGTTATAATAAAAGTTAAAAGATTTTTTAATAATAATTTACGTATTTGCCCATCCCAACAAAAATAACCCAGATCTGGCATTGCTTACAAGTTATAACTCCAACAAACCAAAAAAACAATAGAAAAAATCACTTTAGCTCAATTTTTATCTATCTAAAGCGATCGTTTCGATTCGATTCTCTGGTTGGAGAATCTATCGTGTAGTAGAGCCCCATAATATTTTTATGACCATTGTGATTTTATCTATTAAAGCTATGGTTTTGATTCGATTCTCTGGTTTAAATTTTAATTTTTTCTATTAGTTGAAAAATTTATTTGATTGTTTGATAAATAATTTTTAGTCTTTTTTAAATACTATTAAAAAATATATTTTTAAAACACTTAACTTCTAATTTTTATATTTTATTCCACTTTCATCTTTAATATATATATATATATATATATATATATATATATATATTTATCTTTTTTAAATAAATCATGATTTTATTATTTTTCTGTTATTTTATAATTTTTAATTACTTCAATTACTAATTTTATCAAATACTTATAATTAATAATATTTTCAATTTCAACTAACTTTTCAGTTAATTTTTTCAAAAATAACAATCATGATTTTTATTTTGTGTATTTTGCATCCTTATTATTGAATTTGACTATCCGTTCGAGTTCTTGAAAAAAATTGAATACCAAGCTAACCTAAACCAATAAAATTTAATTAGTTTAGACTCAAAATTCTCCGAACCAAAACCAAATTGATCCGTGACCTCTAATCATTCAATTTGTAAGATAACCATGGGAATATCATTTCTCTGTGAGTGTGTCACATAAGGATTTTTAATTTTAAATCATTGTACTCCTATGATATATGGTGCAAGTTTATTTAAAATTAAATTGCAATTCACTCGTGCGTCATACTTTGATTTGTACGCTTTTTTTGTATTGTGCGTCATACTTGATTCAAAAGGTTTCGTGTTTACTAGTCATCCTTCTAAATTATCATCACAAAAAGAAAACCTTTGTTAAAGTATATTTTTCACTATTCACAAAAAAAGAAGTATATTTTCCACTCTTATAATATTGGCCTTCTTAAAATTATCTCACAGCTTGCACTTTTTTCTCAATGAACTGTACGTGATTGTAATCTGGTGTTGTCATAAAATAATTTTGCATATTTTTTATAAATAAGAAAGAGATGAAAAATAAAATATGAGATAAAACAATTAGAAATTTTATTAAAAAAATCACACACCTCTAGCAAATGAGAATAACTTTTTGGGAAGCGAAAAAAGAATAAGAAAAATGCGACCGAAAGAAACTTTAATTGAGTTTTTTTAGGTATTAAGATAATCACATAATGATAAATTTAATCAAATAACATATATTGCTTTATTTGTATCTTAGTTTATTTTTAAAGAATTATCCAATTTTAAATTTCAAATACGCGCGCGCGCACATATATATATTAATTTATATATTCTTAATTCAAACTGAATTTTACAAAAACAACCGTATGTCATACACTGATGCTTATTAATCAATCACAATCAGGAGAAAGAGCTAAGCACCTCTAAAATTGTTTTTCTTTTAAAAAAAATAAGAATCAAGAAAAAGAGCACCACTAAAATTCTTTCTACTCAGAAACAAACTACAAACCCCCGGATCAAGCTACCTCCGATTCAACGAAGAAAAATAATAAATTATGATTTATTTAAAACGAATAATTAAAAATTAGATAAATATAGAGATAAAATAGAAAAAATATAAAAAATTGTAAGTTAAAAACTAATGTTTTAAAAATTATTACTTAAAAAACATTTTAAAAACATTAAAAATTACTAAAAATTATTTATAGTTAAACAATTTTTTTAATTAATAAAAAAACTAAAAACTAAAATATGTTGTAAAAACATAGCCAATATATCATGAAATGAAAAAAGATACGAAAATAATAGGAAAAAAAACGTATAAAAGTTATTCAATAGACAGCCGAATACTTATCCTAAGGATCTCTTGAATGAATTATTAATTAATTAAGGAGTAAAGTAAAACGTGAAGAGAAAACAAAAAAGTAAAGACAGCAAATAAAAAGATTGTCAGACTCCATGATCAGTGGATAAATTAATTTAAGAGTAGTATCTTCCGAGTTCTCAATAAGGATAGAAGAATGATTGCCGTGCCAAATTCGATAACAGTAAAATAGTAAAAAATAATATAGTTGTGTCTGACTGTGATGTTATGCTAGTTTATGTGGGAAGCGAGAGAAACAAGGGGCGTGAGTGTTTGGTGGGTGGGTGATGCCATCAAAGATTCATATGTTGTTATAATAAAAATGATTTTTATTGTGTTTATCGTCATTACTTAATCTAAATGGTTAATTCTTGGATGGTACAAGCAAAGTCTCCGTCGTTGTGTATATATTATTCCGTAAAATCCACGTCGATATGGGTTAGATAGGGGTGCGCATTACGCTCTCTCATTATTCATTTATTTTCACTAATGTTATTTTAAACTCATGACACGAGTGGTGACCTTGTTGATATAGGGTAGCAGAATGCCATTTTCTTTCGCACTTTGGTTGTTCATGTGATACTACTATTGTAATGATTATTATTTAAGTTGAACGTGAGCAGAGCCATATATAAGAGGGGTCCCGTTAGTTTTTCCAATTTTGAATTGGTGACTCGGAATGAATACGTATATGGGAGATACAGAATCTTGCAATAGCGGAATTTTCAATTCTGGATGGAACCTAAGTCCAAAACAGAGGCAGAAGGTTGGAGTTTATAACGAGGTGCTATGCAGACTTAGGGAATTGAATGTCCCAGAGGCTGTGGTTCCTGGTTTTGAGGATGAGCTTTGGGCACACTTCTATCGCCTTCCTTCTAGGTACGCCGAATCTCTTGTTCTCACTACTTTTAACTTTCGATCTAGCTGTATATTATTGTCCTAAGAAAATTGGAAAACTAAAGAAAAAACAATAGGGGAAGAGTTGCTTACTGGTTGATTCATGTTCTTAATTTTTAGAAAGTTAAATACTTAAACCGGTTTTTATTTTTTAACTATTCTTCTTATTTAATTTGTGTTTTTCGTAAAAGAATGTTTAACTTTTTTTTCCTTCTATTTTTCTGTTTGTTTTTGCCTTTTTAGTATTTGATAATCTATATATTTATGAATTTTTTTTATCATTAAATATTAGTCTAGAGAATTCGAACCCGTGTCTCTATATTCACGGACTTAGTGTTGTGTGGAAACTTACCATACAATTGTTAATTTGCAACTAATAATATGCGCATATGTTAATGTTAGGTATGCATTGGACATGAATGTGGAGAGGGCTAAAGAGGTTCTTATGCATAAAAGGTTACTGGACATCGCACGAGCCCCAACTACAGCAACCGGACCTGCAGTTGAAGTCCGTCTTGTACAGGTGATTCTGATTCATTTAGAAACTACTCATATAATTAATAGCAGATAAAGTTTTGACGACCTTTAACGTTACCTTTCCCTTCGCCTTCATCAGTCAATATTTTCATGATTCCACTCATTATACTCTATGTACTATTACGCACTTGAATATGGCTATTGGCATTGGCCAACATTGTTGTAGAAGAAACCTACGGCACGTTTCCATTACTACAAAGAGTTTATGATATATATATATAAATGAATTTGTAATATTCTATTGTTTGGATTTTGACTTTATTATTTAGTAATAGTCAATACAACTTTTAATTATATCACTGTTTATACTTTTAATATTATTATCTAATATATTTATTATTATTGTATTATCTCTTAAATGTTTTTTTACCTTATTACTTATTATATTTATTAATTTTCTTTCAGCAAAAGTAAACAAAACAAAAAAAAAAGTTACTAAAAAAATACTATTGATGCTGATGCAACTTACCATAATTTTTAGCATATCATCTGCAAAATATCTAATAAAAATTTATTATTAATTTCTTAAATTTTGAAAAATTATGACCCGGTTAGAAGTAAAGGTAAATATATGGCTCAAGTCTGGTTGATGATCCATTTAACCCGTAAGCTAAGATCAACTAAAATGATGATGCGTTTAAACACAGGATTAGTTGACTCACTTCGTTTAACATGTTTCATGAGCTAGCAAATCAACTATTTTTTTTAAATATTATTTACTATTTTATAGTTTAATACTTTTATTTAAGATTATTTGATGTACGATTAAGATTGTTAAATATTTGAATAAGTATTACTTAGTGTTTAATATATATTAACTTCTTTCTTAGTACTTGAGTATTTATAAATTTTTTTATATAAAAAAGTTACATATATTGAATATTTTATGCTTTATTTGATATTCGAGTGAGGTATATATATTGTTAATCATATGTTAGATATTTTTCAATTTTTACCATTTCAGGTTTTCAATATTTTTTCACAATTTTTTTTATAATTTATTAGTTTAATTAGATGTTTATCTTGCATGGAAAAAATGTTAATATTTTATTTCCATTAAATATATCGATTATTTTTCTTCAAAAATACATTCGTAAAACAATCTGAGGTTAAATAATAAAACAAAAAAGAAAGATATATACATGAGAAATTATCATGTTATGTTTTCATTAGTATCCAGAACATTAGTTTATTTACTTTATCATACACTGAAAACTTTGCGGGTTCCTGCTAATTGATTTTGCTAGACCTTGCCAATATATCTTTTACGCAGGTTCGTTCTGCTTCTGCTGGTCATTCTAGTAAATCCCTTCATTCAAACTCACAAAGTAAAGTTTGTCCTGAAGATTCTGGTATTCCGGGCAACATGAGGCATGATTATGATAATATTTACCTGCCCTTAATTGTCCTTTTCATTTATACACCTATTATTGTTTTTTTACAGTGTACTTATCACCTATCTTTTATGTCTTATAAACTTTTCAATCGGTTGTTTTTTCTCGTTCATGTTTTCTCAGCTTCCATCCTCCCGCGGCCTTCGGTTCGTCATCTAACGTGGAACTTGCTCTTGGTGAGAGCCAGTTACAAATCCAAGACAGAGATAACTATTTGAATTTTTATGCACATTATGCCCGGTAAATGTTCAATCACAATCTTTAATTTTTACTAGTTATTTTTGCTCCTAGTCAACTTTTCTTTTGTTTAAACTTACCTTTTTAATATTAGGACTTTTCCTTCATTTATAACATTTCTTTTTCTTTCTGACCATTTCCTTATGTCAATAAACATGGTGATATTTTGTTTAGTGAGACATTTTCATATGAGATTAAGAGGAATAAATTCAGGTCATAAGCCATACATACATGAGATTACTTAAACATGTCGTACAACTTTTTTTATTTATTTATTTTACACGACTCATGTGTCTCAATTTTAACTATTCATGATAAAATTTAATACTAACAGTAAATATATATTCTTCTTAATTTTAGATTAAAAGTTCTCTGAACATATATATTTGTTCTTGATCAATGAGGTCTTTTTTTTATATTGCGTGAAACTTTTGTTTCTAATTATAACTTTTCATTCTACTACTTACGGCAGGCCCATGCATGAAATCACAATTTCAACAAATGACAAGCCGAAACTTCTCTCTCAGGTAGTTTATCTTATTATCGTAGTGCAATTACTTCTAGCTAGCCAGGAAATCCTATGCCCTACCGTTTTCTATTTTTCTGATTATTCAGAAATTCTTGTACAATATTTCCTATGTATTATGTTTTCTTTAAAAATCCTATTAGTGTTTGATGGGGAAGGGAATGGAGGGGCTAGGGACTTCATTTTTCTTCTCTTTCCTTCCCCTCATTTGAGCCAAACGGTGAGTCACAAGGCCTTGGAGTCTTCTAATCACACTTACAGGAAATATTTAGTAGAATGCAAACAAAATTAAAGATTTTTATTCCTTCATTAAATATATGCAGATAATCAAGGTATTTATAGTTTAAGCTTATGTGTTGAACTACAGTTGACTTCCTTACTTTCTGAGATTGGGTTGGACATTCAAGAAGCACATGCTTTTTCGACAATAGATGGCTATTCATTGGATGTTTTTGTTGTTGGTGGTCGGGCAGTTGAGGTATTTTCCTCTTCTCTTTTTGTTGGAAATACAATAGTTCAATCAATTGAGACTGATAGGGAAGGAATTAGTGTTTCTCATGGAACTGGGGAAGTACAATAGTTCAATCAATTGAGATTGATAGGGAAGGAATTAATGTTTTCAATTGAATTGCATATCCAACCCTTTTTAAGTTTGACAACTTAGAACTTACAAGCTCTCAGACTTTGATAGGATGTAGTATTGACACTTTTCTAAAAAAAATTAAAAAAAGAAAGGAGAATATACTATTGAACTCTATTTTTGTCCGTTTCTTCATAACAAGGTTACTTGACATATCCATGTTTGAGACTGTAGGAGACAGAGAAGTTAAAACATGAGCTAGCTAAGGAAATTCAGAGACTCCAGGTAGGCCACTTGTGGTTACATGTTTGCTGCATATGTTTGAATATCAACTTTTACCTGCAATAATGTTATTTACACATTTTTTTTATCTACCATTTCATTTTTATATAACAAAATAAAAAAATAAATTCTGACAGTATTCTTTTACCGATATTTGTTCAGCCAAATGTAAAAATATTGATATGCAAGTAAAAAATCTTTTAGTTATAATGAAAAAAGATCAATGGTTCCCCCAAGCCCCCTGGCGTCAGTATCTTGATTTGCACTCAAAATTCCAAATCTAGTTTATGGTGGCAATTTATCCTCCCAGTCATATTAATGCAAATAGTTCAATTTCCCTAGTTAATAACAAAAGCTGATCATATTTAACATATACTTACATATTAAAAAGTTCAGTAGTTCTTGCTTTAGTTTGAATGTAAGCTAATTGGTGGAGAAATATCCATATATTAGTTAGTAGTAGCATTTTTAATGTTCTAGATTAATATTAGCTTAGCAAATTAAGTGTTACCTGAATCTCCCTTCTCCCACTTTTATAATAGAGGATTATTTATAAGTTGTTTTGTTGGGTGGAAATCCGGAAGCAACCTCAATTGAAAGAAAATGGGAGTCTTCCTACTGCGAAGCAAGAGCAAACCGGGAAAAACTTTATCTGGAGAGTTGGTGCTGGGTGTTTAAGATATGAAAATAAAATTGCTTCTAGACCTTTCAGTGATTTGTGAGTATTATCATTCCTTCTTCTTGATTTTTATGTGGATCAGTAAATGTTGAGTTACTGATTACTTGAAACAGGTATAAAGGTACGTTCTGCAATCAAGATGTAGCTATCAAAGTCCTTAAGCATGAGAATTTGAATGAAAATATACTTAGGGAGTTTGCTCAGGAAGTGTATATCCTAAGGTTCGTTTTATCCCACCTTCCATTCATCACCCCCTCCATTGAGCCTTTTCTTCTTCGAATTTCCATATTTCATGAAAACAAGATGTAAAGACTTGTCTAACCATTCAATTGGATTAAATAAAACAATGAAATATCAAATGACTATGGTTCACATCAATTCTATATTGTCCAAATGCATCTATGCTTAAGTTGTAGAGAGTGAGAGAGAAAGAGAAAAGATACATTAATAATCTTTTTTTTTTCTTCTATGCAATATAGAAACCTGCCTATTTGTGCTTTGTTGCAATTCTTTACATGGTCAGCCTCAAGCTTGGATAAAAGGTGATTAGGTGAGGGTTGTGTTAGGTAGTTGACAGTCAATTAAACGCTTTGTTGAATCTGTGTAACATGGATCAACGAATAGCCAATCCCAACTAGTGGGAAAAGACTTGGTTGTTGTTGTCATTGTTGTTATGTTATGCAATATAGGTCGTTATCGCATTGAGTTATAGTCTGTAGCCACTTCATGGCTTTTTTAAATTTAATTCTTGCAGTAAAATTCAGCACAAGAATGTTGTCAAATTTGTTGGCGCTTGTACAGAACCCCCAAAACTTTACCTTGTCACAGGTGAAATTTATCCTTATTACTTTTTGCTTATTGATTGACAAGGTCAAGGTAATGAGAAAAAGTATTGTCATTTTCAATGCATAATTCGTTCTCAGAATACATGTCTGGTGGAAGTATGTTCGACTTTTTGCATAAACAGAAGATTGTTCTTGCTCTTCCATCTTTACTCAAAGTAGCCATTGATGTTTCCAAAGGAATGAAATTTTTACATCAGAATGATATCATACATCGGGACCTTAAAGCGGCTAATCTTTTGATAGATGAGAATGGGGTAAGTTTACATTATATTTACTTCAGACTTTACTGGCTAGTACTTCTTTGTTAATGCTGTAATTTATATACTACATTATTATTAACTGCTCTTCAATTCTAGTTGGGTAAGTTATTATATGTCTTCCAACTGTTTACATATTGAAAATAAAGTGATTGGTGATGCAAGTCAATTAAAAGTCTTGTGTGTAAATTTAATTGAATCATCCTTGTCAGATGAAGGAATCAAAATATATTTGCTTAGTTTTGGAGTCAATATAGTGTAGTTGTGGATTAAGCATCCTCAACATTTATTATTATAACATGTCAAAATAAGTTTCAAGTTATTTAAAATTAGAGTTTGCGCAATTTGGAGGTTGATAACTTCAGGAATTCAGAACTAAAAATTAGCAACTGTATGAACATGTTGAGGAGGAGTAAAAAGCCTTAAGGTGAAAACCTAGTACAAGTCTACAGTTGGATGCTATAAGGTGATGCTTCAAATATCTTCTATTGTAATGGATGATCTACCAACCATGTAATGCTTATGATAAAGCCTTGAAAATTTCATATACCGTAACGTTTTTTCTAGTATTTTTTCGACATTTTTGTCTGCTACATGTGTTTTCATCTTTATTTAATAATCCCTTCACAAAGTTTAGGTATACTTGATCTTATGGCTTGGGGGAATTTATGCATTTGTGTTTGTATTTTAAATATATATTCCAACAGGTAGTTAAGGTCTCCGATTTCGGTGTAGCTAGAGTGTATGATCAGTCTGGTATCATGACTGCAGAAACTGGAACTTACCGGTGGATGGCTCCGGAGGTCTGTGAATATTTATGTATATTTCCATAAAGTTTATTGCTTTCAATTTATGAGTTGTATAACTTACAGGCATGGGTGAGGCTGTTTAAGGACACAATAGGCAGCAGTTTGTGATGTAATAAGATGAACCTAGACAGGTTGGAATGAGAATGACGGTTTTTTTTTTCTGGTGAACAATACTTAAAGCTAACATGATTTTCAGTACTGCTTTTGGTTGCTTATGCGCTTTGCAGATGGATAATAATAATTTTGTCCCCCAATTTGTAAAACTCACATCCAAAAGAAAAATGTTGTAACAATCTCCAATAAAAGAAAAACAATGGTAGGCTATTGCTCTCAACTTACCTTCTCTGCTGTTGGCTGCAACCAAAACTATGGTTTTTTCCTATAGATGCTTTAATTGGTTATGTAAGACAGCTAAAATAATTGATAAGTGTTGCCTTTTTGCTGCTCATTGTATTTATTATAATTAGCTTGTGATTCCTTGACATATGGAAGGTTATTGAACATAAACCATACGATCAGAAAGCCGATGTCTTTAGCTTTGGCATTGTTCTTTGGGAAATGCTCACGGGAAAGGTAATGCATTGTGACTTTTTCCCCTCTTTGGCTTTCTCTTGCTTGACATCTATAGAACCAAGAATTAAACACTCTTCTTATCATGTCCAATTGAAAACTGATTTACTCACTCTACTTTGTAATAGTGTTAACCCCCTTTTTATTGGCAACACTATCATTTTCAATTGGGACTGAACTAACAGAGCTTAGTAATTGACATGCACGACTTTTGTCCTTTTTTTTAATAAAGAAATTGTCCTTTTCAATAAAGTGACCATTAACATGCACTCTATCATTTTGCTTAGTACTTCTTCCCTATATCAAAGATTGTACATTATCAATCCTTTTAGCTGGATTATTTCCCGTGACTGAAGAAGTACTGAGCAAAACTTTCTAGACAAATTGACCACATTAAATCATATATGGTGAATTGATAATGTATAAACTTTGATATAGGGAAGAATAAAAGTGAATAACAATGTATTTAACAGAAATGGAAAATTAAAGTTAGCAAGTATGCTTTAGACACTTGTTTTTGTTCAGTATTATTATGGTTGCTCAGAATTCACATCTTTTTTATCTCTGTTTTTATGACTGAATGACAGCTTCCTTATGAGCATTTGTCCCCATTGCAAGCAGCAGTTGGAGTGATCCAGAAGGTATTCCTTAACTAGAAATTACATATGCTGTTTTGAATGATATATGTTGGTTATGATTAAAGCAAGAGAATTCATAGGATAATGTGCAAGAAATATTACTAACTTCAAAGCTCTATAGTAGCTCAAGCTCCAAGCCACGAAATATTGTGAAATTGGATAAGTTTGTGGATATGAATTGCAGGGTTTAAGGCCTAAAATTCCAATGCATACTCATCCAAAGTTAGTGGAATTGCTTCACTGGTGCTGGCACCAAGATTCATCTTTGAGACCCAATTTCTCAGAAATTCTAGAATTTCTGCTGCGTGTGACCAAGACGGTATGTTGAGGGGAATCTTGACAATTTTTGTGTTGCATTAAAAAGAATAATTGAAGCTTCTACAATACTATTTCTTTTCGTCCATACTTAAAAGATCCCTGAACAGGTTACTGGGGAATGTGAAGGCTAGGGGAGTGCATAAAAATGAATATTCACCGAGGTACCCCTCAACATGGTAAGAGGCTAAGTGCACATCTAAATGTGAGATTTCTCAATTTAATGTAAAGGTTCGTGATTGGAATATGAAGTTGATATTACCCATTGGCGAGATGTATATAAACTTATATGTGAAACTATTTCTCATTAAAACAAGCAGTGGTAAAGGACAAGAAGACGTTGAAAGAACAATATCGTTAAATTGAGGTTGAAAGAAGAAATGTCGTTAAAGGACGATTAATCAAGTTTTATAACAAAAGTTAGTTATAAATAAAATTAAAAAATATTCAGATAGCGAACATTTCACACACTAATGACATGTTATATAAAAAAAAATATTTATGTTCTTTCATTTTTCTGCTCATTTCATTTTTTTATTTTGACTAAAATATATTTTTATTCTGCTATTTTTTAAAAAAATTTGTGTTTTTAATTTTCTCATTTTTTAATTAAGACATTTTCTTTCTCGCTTTTAAAAAAATTAATATTTTAATCTTCTATTTTTTAATTGAAAAATTTATCTTTCATATTTAAAAAATTCACAATTTAATTTTTATGGTCAATTTCAAACATTAATATATGTTGTTCAAACATTGACCCGACATGTTTATTTATTATTTATGTATAATTTTTTTAAAATTATTTAATTATTAACAAATTTAATTTATTAAAAAATAAAAAATTACACAGTCAATAAATCTAAAATTAACCAAAAAACTAAAATCATAATTTTAAAAAAAGAGAAACGATATATCTCAATTTAAAAATAAAAAAATAAAAATCATAATCTTTTTAAAATAAAAAATTAAATCAAGAATTTTAAAAAATATAAAACAAAAACTGTATTTTAGTAATCTATTTTATACTTTCATATGTGTGACTGTCGGTTTGATCATTGCAAACTGATTCGCAATCATAAACGTAATCTTTTATCTTTTTGCCAGCGAACTTTTTAAGTAATAAACTAGTACATTACCAAAAAATATTAATAAACCAGTATTAGCTTTTAAAAATTAATATAGTATAAAATAGAATGATCTAGCACTTTAAATAAATAGATAAAAAGAAGGAGGAGGATGTAGTTAGTCATAATATCTCACTAGGTTCGATTTACTAGTTAGGTTAAGTAATTTGTTATATTTAAACTCTGTTGATATTTTTTTGTTTTTCGCTAATATATGAATTTTCTTTCGAAAGTGATTCTGCTTTTTTTTTGCACTAAGTAATTTTGTTTGAAATATAAGTGGATATTAAATATGAATAGGGATGGCAAAACGGGCTTGGCCCGCCGGGCCGGCTCGCTTAGCCCGTAAAAAAATGCGGGCTGGGTTGACAACTCTAGCCCGCTTTTAAAAAACGGGGCGGGCTAACCCGTCCAGCAAAACTGCGGGCCAAACGCGGATTGGGACGGGCCAACCCGCTGCTGGTCCAATATTATTTAAAATATTAAATATTAAAATTAAATAAATATATTTAACATATTTTGAAATAGGTATGTTATTTTAATTTATGCTCTTTTGCACTCTCAGCGTATTCTAACTAACCTCTAAGTTTTAATATCAAAATGTTTATGATAATGATACTTTCAAATAGTCTTTCATTACTAGCATATTACACTTTGGACAGTTTACATCCATAAATTTCATTTACAAGTGGTGTAAATTTTTGAATTATCACATGACATCAATTATTTAGCATTAATTTTAAATTGTTTACTTTTATTTAACTTTGTGTTTTTTTTTAATTATTACATTTGTATTTTTTATAATTTTTTTGTATTTTTTTTAAAAAATTAATTTTTTATTTTTTAAGCGGACTGGCCCGCTGGCCCGCATTAAAGTGGGGCGGGCTAGCATTCCCAGCCCACTTTTCAAAAGCGGACCAACCCGTCCCGCCCCGCATATTTGGTGGGCTGGGCCAGCCCACCCTTTTTTTACGAGCTTATCCGCTTTGCCAACCATAAATATGAATATATTTTTTATGTTAGATATAATTCTCATAAATTAACTTCATTGTTATATTATTATTAAGAAAGTTTAGTCATATTGAACCGTTTGCAGGAATTATTGATAGACGTGACAAATAACTCAAAGCTACAAAAAATACCTATTTTGTTAGAATGTTACTTAATTTTATAAAAACGGACGGATATCTAACTAGTCTCCTCTAGGCACTTTTAGTTCAGGCAGTAAGTAGGCTTCAAAGTCACTGATGAAAAGCATCCATTGATGAATATTCACTCCAAATCACGTTGTAATTAAATTAAATTTAACAGATCTGGCGTAATTTGTAAATTTGTCATTGGTACTTGGTAGCGAGTAGGCTTCAATGCTTAAAGTCAAATAGTCAACGATGAAATCCTTGGTAGCCATTTAATAATTGATGTATATTCCCTCAAAATCACATCCTGAGCTGTTATTTTAAATAAGGATAATATATAGTATTACAAAAAGCAGACAGAAGCATCTGGCTCTGACCATACTCTGTCCCGTTCCAGACCAACTTCGGTGTCACCACACCACAGCCTCTTTTGGATGCAGCAATGAGATTATTGCTTTGTTTAGTTTGTGACAGGAAGATTAAAAAAAAGTGAGTGAGGAAAAAAGTAAAGAGAAAGAAAGAATGGAAGAAAATAAAATAGTATATTTAAAAAATAACATAAGTATTTTTAAAATAAAAATAAAATATAATATTTTTTATTATAATTCTAATAATTAAGAGTATGGTAGTATTTTTAATCTTTGTTAATGGTATTTCTAATGCAGTTTTCTTTTCAAATTAAATGAAATGGATTTTCGTGTAAGACTTATCAAATTGAAGTTTTTTTTAACCCAGGATATCTCTCAGCAATTCATTTTAAGAAATTAACTTTTCTTAATTATTCAATAGATATTGGAACATTTTTATAAAGGGCAAGCAAGGCTAGTCTAAATGAAGTATAAGACTATTTTATCTGTCAATCATTTATTACTATAAAAATGAGAAAAACATTATACAAAAATAATTATGTCAATATCTGGACCGGAATATGTTTCATGC
Source organism: Glycine latifolia (assembly GCA_013407115.1). Taxonomy (NCBI): domain Eukaryota; kingdom Viridiplantae; phylum Streptophyta; class Magnoliopsida; order Fabales; family Fabaceae; genus Glycine; species Glycine latifolia. The sequence continues at coordinate 1,760,427 of CM023946.1, forward strand.
TGTAACATTTACTTTGACGGTTTCTCCGGATTGAAATGAAGTCCAAAATCCAAATAATCAAAGGAATCTTTTATTCCTTTCTATTTTGTAACACAAGTTCGGTTCGCCGCCTAATCATCATGAGAGAAGAAAAAAATCCATAACTCCGTGTGGCTCAGGTAAATAGGTGTGTCAATACAATTTATGTAAATATTTATATGTTTGATTTGAGGTTGAAAAAATGATTTTGAGTTAAATTTATTTTAAGATATTTTTGTGTCAGACGAAAGATTTATATCGAGATTTATTATTAATTTGTTTTACGATAAGATCATATAAACATAAAATACTCCACTTTAAAATTAATTTAATCAAAATTTATTTTATTTGAAATCAATATTTTAAATACCCACTCAAACGTACATTAAAATGTTCATTTGCACGCAGCTAAAGGTTTTAATTTAATAGAGTTAAAATACTTTAAGTGTCATTATTTAAGAATCTATTTAAACATAATATTTTACTCAAATTTCATCTTATACTTCTTTCTTTTTGCACCATACAAAAATCTTCTTAATTGTTTAGCTTACATTACATCTGGACCCTCTCATTCTTAGACACAATTTAATAATCTAACAGAAATTAGACACATGTTGATTATATGACTTTTAATAAAAAATTATGTCTAAAATACCTTTATATTTTTCCTCTCAACTTGAAAATATTTGAAAATATTTTATTTTGTTGGACATAAACTCACTTTGTTGGTACGCCGTGTTAACATCTTTCATTTCATCCTTTATTCTACTAACATATATATGAACTGAATTTTGATTATCAACAAATATTTTCAGCACATCATGATCAGTCTTAAAGGAAAAGAATTTTACCACTGGCAATATAGCAAAATCATAAAATAAAAGGGTGACATGGTGACAAATTTAAATCATTAGCAATATTGTTCACATAGTCATGTATTCTATGTATTCTAGTTCATCCATTGTGTTCATGTGGTTCCAAACATCAACACTATTTCAATCAACAATAATAAACAAATGATTTTCAATTCATCCATTGTATTTTCTGTTGTTCCAAACATCAAAACTATTTTAATCAACAATAATAAACAAATGATTTTAAAAATCACACGTGGTCTCAAACTGGTCCCCTGTTGAAACCCCATTTAGAAAAAGGTAACAATAAACAATCAAAATTAAATAAATAATCTTAAAAAATAACCTATATACAAGGTTTAGTGATCACTTACAAGTATAATCTTAGCGTGAATAGAAATTGTGGAATAAGAAGAGAAACAGAGCGCTTGTGAATGTTGAAGAAAAAGACAAACAAAGACACTTATGAAAGTAGCGAATTAGAAGAGAAACAATGGAAATTTGCGAATTGGAATAGGAACGATGAAGAACTCGTGAACAGTGAAGAATAATGGAACATGAACGCTGTGAGAGAAAGAGGAACTCGCACCCCCTAGATGCTAAAGAAGAACTCGCCAATAAGAAGAATATGAACAATACTCACAAATGGAGAAGAGGAATGAAACGTGAATCCTAAATTCTGAAACTAATTGAGAATAAATGATTTGGGTTTTACAATTAAAATATAAGAGCAATTTTATTTGCTCACATATTTCAATTATCGTTAGTTAACCGCATTAATAGAGAGAGTAAAAGTAATGCATAAAAAAGGAGAGATATCAAATAAAATTTGAGCAAAATACAGAGAGTGCAAGTGTAATTTACTTTAAAATATATTCATAGTATACAAAATTTAATTATAATTTATTTAATTTTAATATAATTATTTTAGAATATAATTGTTTTATATTTTCTTCTAATTATAAATTATTTTAGATTATTACTTAAAAATTATTTTTAGAACAACTTTAATAAGGCAATAGTTTAAAATTATTTACACCGATAGCATATAAAATTGGCTACACAAAATAAAACTCTATGTTACAGTATGAATATTGTGTGCACAAGGTTTCTACAACCATGATTTGGGGAGGGGCCCTTTATTAAAAAATCGGTTACCAAGAAGAGAATTAATTTCCACAACATAATCTTTGATGACCATGATTAAATGCTTGTTTTGTATTTTCGTTCAAATGAATGCAACACTGACATTTTCCCTTCCTTGCTTTTGCGTTCTTGTTTCAAAAAACTTAAAATGTTCGTTGAACATACACACACTAAATAATTTATTTAGAGGCATGAATCTATTTCTTAATGTTTGTAATTTTTATCTCCAAAATTTTGAAACGTCGCAAAGTTTAATTATTCCTTAATTGTCTGTTAAATTTGTTAACAGACAAATTTACAACAAAAAGTCACACTTTGGGACAAAATTTACAATTAAGTAAACTTTTTAATATATAAAAAGTTTTAACTCGATTGATTGAGTAGCATGTTTGAATTATGCTAAACTGCTAAATCTCACTGTATAAAAAATTATAAAAATTAAAATATTATACAAAATACAGTAAAGGGAATAAAAAGATACGCATAATTTCACAAGACCTCCAAAATTTCGTGTTTGGGAACGGTGCACTGGTGGTTGTTTGTTTTGCAATCCAATAATTGTTATTATATTTTCGAAATAATAGTCTGACAACATGTGCCACTGCCCACTGTTATATATATTCACCATAATCACCACGTTCTTTGTAATATGCCATTATAAATTTTACTGTTTTTATTTTTTTTTACCTTAAAGGAAAGAGGGTGGAAAGAAAGACATAAAATATAAAAAAAAATTGGTAGAGAAAAAAAAAGGTCTGAAATTCATTAGTTATTTTTACTATTTCTCATATACTTTTGTTCATTTATTTATCTATTTTTTATCCTCTACCTTCTCTATATAATTTAGAATAGTTATATATCGTACGAGAATGCGTGTTTTTAAAATATCTGCTTAATTCCTTATGTATTTCAATCTATTTAAATAAATATCAATAATTAACAATAACACTATCAAAATATAAATTAATTATCATAAATCTAAAATTTAAAAAATACTTATTTATTATGAAAATTAACTATAATAATTTATATATTAAAAATTATATATTATAAATTTTAATTATATAAAGTAAATATTTATTCACAAGTTAAAATAATAATTTCTTTCCTGTTTTTCTTTATTAATACTATCTTATTTCTACTAACCTATTTCTTTCCTAAGGAAACTACCAAACGGACCAATTTATTTGTTTTAAGACTATTATATAGGGATTAGTTAAGTAATTAATGGTCAAAGGAGAAAAGATAACTAAATAAACAAAAGTAAAAGGGATAGATCGATAAGATATCATATGTTAAACTAAAATGTGGCTATATAAAACAAATGTGACAACAAGAATTATAATTATTAAAAGGAAGCTTCATCTATTAATAGAACAAAAAGAAAGTAATAATCCTATCAAATTATTTATATTTAAACAAAGAAATATGAAGGATATTGTTAACATATTTTTATTATTGAGTTAATTTTATGAATTACAATATATAAATTTCACTAAATAATAAGAAATAAAATTCATAATTAATAAAATTCATTTAAAATATATTAAAAATGCCATCCTGATACTTTATTCGCCACTTATGTAATATGTTATTTTAACTTGTGTTTTCCACTGAAATATTATTGAGAATAGTAAATATTATTGCTAACTTACATTCTATTTATTGAGAATAGTAAATTAAAAAATAAAATAAGAAACAATAGATATATATTGACAGAAATCATAGGACAATAGTTTTACGTAGTATTCACACACATGAAAAAAACAAAAAAATATTAAGCACTTTTCATCTTAAACGAAATTCCTACTTTTACTGAACGTGACCTAAACTCAGACAGAACTCTAGTCTGTCCTCAATCCAGACTAATGGTTTACTTATTGTAACGTTATTACAGTCTCAGGTTCGAGACATAGACAAGTTCGATCAAAATCAAAACCAAATTATTGACTATTAGCTGATCCCATATTAAAGCAAACTCGGATTATTTACAGTCCTGCAGCCTCTACAGCAGCATCTCAACTTCTCAACCTTTCATAATTAACTGTATCAATACTACTATTTTTTTTATATTCTCCATTTTATTAACCAATATTATATGTAAATTCAATAGCTAAGAGCATTGCTGTAGAGGATCCAAGCACTATCAATAGCTAAGATCATTTTATATTCTCCTTGTATTGTCGGACCAAAAAGAGACATCATACGCGTCCTCAACCAACTACTGTATGAATGTTTAGATTTCAATTAAAAGACTTTTTAAAAGTATTTATATTTTTAAAATAAGAATTTATTTCTTCTTTTATATTAAGTATTAAGAAAGAAAAATAAATAAAGATAAGAAATGAAGATATTCGACGAAAGGTAATAATATCGGTAAGTAAAAGATGAGAAAATATAAATTGAGGTTGTTTGGACACATAACGAGAACGAGACAGCTCCTGAATGCTTTCGTAATAACAAGAGTTTGGTACCAATAATCAATCACAAAGAAATGTAGAGATAGACCGAAACTTACTTGATAAAGGTAATTAAACAAGACTTAATGTAGTGAGCTATAAATTTACGAAAAATGTGTCTTAGAGCGGAATGAAGAAAAACTATAAGTTTGGTGGAGGGTTAAACTAATTATCTCTATGTTCCATACGGTCAATTTTTATTTCTTTTACTTTTCATTTTTCCCTTTCTTCTTTCACCATTCTTTTATTTTATCTTATTTTTTTCTCTTATTTTCCATTTTTCACTCCCTCCCTTTTTTTTACCTTCCTAAAATCTATCGTTGGATTTATCTATATCGATCTCAATTAACTTGAGTTAAAAATGTTATTGATGTTGTTGTTGATGTTGATTTAAGTATTAAAAATTGAAGTTATAAATTAAAATTCTTGAAAATGTTTTGTGGTGGTCATCAAAAGGAGAAAGATTCCAACAACCTCAATGGTGGCTTATGGTGGTTCTCTATGGGTAACTCTGGTTGCAGTACTTGGAAAGATTCTAACGCTCAAATAAAAATGTGACTTAAGAGATAATTAAGATTGATGGAAAGTTGGAAACTATGTTCCATAAGAAATTCACTTTTGCTTTTAACAAATTTTATATAAATATGGCAAACTCGCCGTAGTTTAACACAGGTTTCGCAATAAATAAAATTCCAAACTAAGTAAAGTAATAAAAAACAAGTTGAGATTATTTTTTTATAAAAATTAACTTAATAATTATATATTTTTGTTTGAGTCTCATATTTTGGATAAAGTATTATCACATTAAAAATTTCAGAGTAATAGATAAATTATGTTTATTAGTCAATATTTTTATACTTATTCTTATGTTTGTTTTAATTTATGTTTATTTTTCTATTTTTAAGTGCTCATTATGCTTGTAACTTTAGAAAAAGAGGAAAAAATGAAGATTAAATTATATTTTGAGTAAATAGTCATTTTCGTCCTCTTATAAAATGGTGACAAATTCATTATTGAATATATCACGTAAGCTCTTTCATTAACAATAATATATGAAAGTTAACAAAATGGTAGATTTGTCATACTTTTTTTATTATTAAAACCTAAATTTTAAATTCTTTTTTTGAAAATAAATTTATGAGTATTTTTCTCATTCAAAAACAAAAATAACTATTTACTTTAAATAAAATTCAAAACTAAGTAAAGTAATTAAAATGAGAAAAAAGATGTCCTTCCTTACTAAGTAAAGTAATAAAAATGACAAAAAGAAAAAGATGTCCTTCCTTTCTACTACTACCAAGTATATCAACCTTCCTGCAACTAATTTCCTTTTTTATTTATAAAAGTAAAATGAGGGATTGATTAGATCTGAATATCCTTTCACATGCTTCCTCGATCGATTCGTGGCGCTGTAGGGTAGGACGGTCATACATTATACATGATTCTTAGGGTATGCATGTATCACATTCCTGTAAATATAATAATATGTAAGGAAATAATGCTACACGTGGTGGCTGAGGCTGTGACTAGTTCTCTAGCCGTATCTGTATATATATAGGCTCATCATGCGCGTTCTCAAACTTACAAGTCAATTAAGCTTCACACTCCTCACTACATACTCTCATTTACCAAAAATGCCCTCACTAGTTGCCGGGGCATTCCAAGCCAACGGCGCAGAACCCTTGAGCCTGAAGCTCATTTTCTGTGCCTCAGGAATCAAGGGCAAGCGAGTAACTGCACTATCAGCAGAAGCAAATGGCCTCACTGATTTCATTCAAGCAATCATAGCTGACAAACCAGACATCGACTCGCCATTCAGCGTCCTCGATTTGGGCGTCGTAATGGGCCTCATGGACAAATGGGCCTGCAAGCTCCCCACGGTCCAGCCCTTCTACGCCGTCAAGTGCAACCCAAACCTCTCCCTCATCGGCGCTCTCGCTGCACTCGGCTCCAGCTTCGACTGCGCCAGCAAAGCCGAGATCGAATCTGTCTTGTCCCTCGGAGTCTCACCCGACAGAATCATCTACGCAAACCCATGCAAATCCGAGTCCCACATCAGATACGCCGCCTCCGTAGGTGTCAACGTCACAACCTACGACTCCCTAGACGAGGTCGAGAAAATCCGCAAATGCCACCCCACGTGCGAGTTGCTCCTCCGCATTAAACCCCCGCAAGACAGCGGAGCGCGTACCAGCTTGGGCCTCAAATACGGCGCGCTTCCCGACGAAGTCCATGAGCTTCTCCAAGCCGCTCACGAGGCGGGGCTCAAGGTAACCGGCGTGTCCTTCCACATTGGAAGCGGCGGAGCTGACACGAGAGCCTACCACGGAGCCATATCCGCCGCTAAAAACGTATTCGAAACGGCTTCTCGGCTCGGCTTGCCCAGAATGCGCGTTCTCGACATCGGTGGCGGCTTCACCTCTGGGCCGTCGTTTGAAGCCGCGACTTTGAAAATAAACACGGCGATTCAAGCCAGCTTCGGGAACGAGGAGGGGCTCGTGGTTATTGGCGAACCGGGTCGTTACTTCGCTGAAACGGCTTTCACGTTGGCGACGAGAGTTATTGGGAAGCGCGTGAGGGGGGACGTGAGGGAGTACTGGATTGACGATGGGATTTACGGAACGCTTAATAACATAGTGTTTGATTACGCTACCGTCACGTGCATGCCACTCGCGTGCACATCGAAACCGGAGAATCCTACATGCAGCAGGGATTTGAATTTGAAGACTTACCCTAGCACCGTGTTTGGACCCACGTGCGATTCTATTGATACTGTTCTGAGGGATTTCAAGCTCCCGGAACTGCAAGTGAACGATTGGCTAGTGTTCCCGAACATGGGTGCATATACGACGTCGTCGGGGACTAACTTCAATGGGTTTAGCTCCTCAGCCAAGTCCACGTTCCTTGCATATTCCAGCCCGGAACACACCATGTTCTAATCAATGCAAATCCCAAACCAATAATATCCCTTGGTATTTGTTGAATCTACTTTAGTTATTATTATTAACTCATCTCTCTTATGGTTTGGGAAACTCAATAATGGCGGAATGGGTGCTCGTGGACGTCGCGTGGTTTCTCTCGTGATTGTATTACCTTTTTCTTTTCATTTATACTAGTATTTTCTAATTTCGAGACGCCTACCTTTTGATATTCGAAATAAAATTTTGTTTATTGTTGGTACTATTTTTATAAGCTTGATCGTACTCTTTTATTTATTATTTTGATATTATATACAATGTTTTTTATAATGATATAATTTTATAAATAATAATCAATATTAATTCAAACTTTAAAATAATTGATAAAAAGTTGTTTTTAAAAAATACTACTACTAACAAATAGAAAGAAATAAATCCCTTCGTGCATGTATTTTCTATTGAAAAGCTTGGCAATAAATTGCATTGTCCTGGCATAATTTGAGTGTAGATGTGAGAAAAATTAATTAATTATAATAGAACGATAAAACCACATAAATTTGAAAGTTTTGATAAATGTGTTGATGAATATATTATGTAAAAGTGTTAAATATTATCGGGAGACTCTTTGTTTATATATGTGAAGAGATTATCAAGACAAAACTTACAAATATATGATAAAAGTATACTTAATAAAAATTGAAAACTAAATAAAGGCCTACATTTCTCTAGCATAGTCTTTTTTGTGTGTGTGTGTGAAAATTTCTCAGCATAGTTTTAATTGTTCAGATCAAAGTCCTCGTATTTTTAAGATTAATGAAATTTAGTTGCTATAGCGGATAGTGGGACTGTGTTTTCTTTGTGGAGTTGTTCTGATATATGTGGAGTAGTAGGAGATCGACGTGGACATAATATGGAGCGATTTTGTTAATCGGCGTGGCTTTCTGAGGTAGGAATAGTGCAGGGATGCAAAAAATAAAGGTATTTTTTAAGGGTGGAGGGGGTCGATTGTCGATTGGGAATGTCAAAGCGTCATTTTAGCAAATAGATGGTAGGCAGCTGTAGATCATGAAAAATGTTACAGGAATACTTAATGCGTTATTTAACGTGTAGAAAAAGGAAAAATATAAGTATACAGTAGAATTTATAATGGGATGAAAAGGAGAAGAAATATTTAAAATAATAAAATATTTATGTATGATTATTGGGTTCAGTGACCAGAAAATATACTTTTTTCAGAGTTTCTTCATATACACAATTATTGGGTTGGCAAAAGAATCAAAGCAGTTGAGCAGATGCAGGAATAGCGTCACAAATATATTTCCTATGTTAGTTTCTTTTCTTTTTTCTTTTCTATTGAAAGGAGCCTAACCCCAAAATAGAGAAACTAAAAAAAAATTAGACGGAGGTAGTTTCCCCAACAGCAGAGAGCTTTTATAGTTCGTTTTGGGATGTTTTCTAGTTTTAAAATTTGAAAATTTTAAAAATAACTAGTTTTAGTTTTAGAAAATTAAATAAATTTTTAAAATAAGGTTAGTTTTGAATAAATTCATTTTGAAATTTCATATCAATCGTGATGGAGGTGACATTGAGGTGGTAATGATGATAGAAATGGTATTAGTGATATTGGTGTTGGTTGTGACGATATTAATGGTGGTTGTGATGAGGGTGACAGATGTGGTAATAACGTCAATAACAATGTTTTCAAATTTGGACTAATCCAGCTAGTTTGACTGGTCTGACCGTGAACCAGGGAATGTATCGGGTCGGGTGCCTCATTGGATCGGCTATGCTTTTAGCCCGAATCCACCAGAACAACTTGGTCGGGTTGTGGTCGACCCAATGACCTGTTAACCTATATCGGGTCAACTCTATTTTTTTTCTATGAACTCTGAAGCAAAACGACGTCGTTTGATTTAGCCATTTAGGTTTTGTTAGAAACAAAAACCTTGAAACTCGCAAGTTGTAGCATGCGCAGCGCAACTCCGTCTTCAACCTTGAGCGTGAGCATTGAGAGTTCTACAGCGTCCAACCTTCGTCTTCAACAATTCCGTGACTTCCGTCATGCTTCGCCGGTTCGGTCTTCAACAGTTCCATGACTCCCGTTCTCGTGCCGTCGTGCAGTTCCGTGACTCTCGTTCTCGCTTCGTCTGACAGCCACCTTGGTGTTACAGACATGAACAATTGTGCTAAGAAGATAAAAGTTTGAAGTTTAAATTAAAGAGATGGTGGAATGAAGTAAAAGTTTAAATTTTTGTTTTTGGAAGTCCACATTTCCGCTCTTTTATTTACACTCCTCCCCTCCCCCCCCTCACAAAAAAAAACATTCATGTTGTTGAACAGTTGTGGTTTCTGTTTGTTCATTGTTTGCCACTTGCACTCAATGTATAATCATCTTGTCCTGATGTAGTTTTTGTTTGTTAATTGTTTGTCAGTAATTGTGCTTAGAAGAAAGAGAAAATAAAAGTAAAAAGGTGAAAATGGAGAGGACAAGAAGTGCACCATATAATGACAAGTGATTTTGATTTTGACAACACTACTTCAATTGGATAAGCTTAATAGATGACAATCAAATTAAAACCCCAATAGGAAAAGGTCAATATTTATGTTTGTGATTTTTGTTACTTGTTTATTTAAACTTAAACAATGATTTTTTTTACATTTTGGTATCTAATTAACTATGTTATGAAATTATATTAATTTTTGATTTTTTTATAAATATTTTTAAGACAAGTATAAAAAAAATATATTTTTTTATTACAAACCGAGTCATGCGGATCAATTACTGACCCATTAGTTCGACCACTGACTCAGTGCCTTGACCAAATCAGTCATCGGGTTGGTTTTTAAAAAACTAGTCGATAGTGATAATGGTGGTAGTGGTGATAACAATGTTGGTGATAATGATGATGTCGTTGACGATGATGGTGGTGTCAACCAATTATAACAATGATGATAATAACTGATGTGGTGGTGACAATGCGGACGTGGTATTGGTGGTGGTGACAAATTGACAATGTTAATGGTGGGTGGTAGGGATGAAAATGGGTTAGGCCACCTATCAGGGGCCTTTGGTCTGGTCTGGCCTGTTAAAAGCCTGGCCTGACCTGGCCTAGCTTGTTTATTAAAAAGGTCAGGCTAAGGCTTTTTTAAAAGCCTGTTTAAATAAAAAAAAATGCTAGGCTAAAGTTTTAAAAGAAACTATTAGGTCTATCAGACTGACCTATTTAATATATATATGACTAGATTATTGAATGAAATTTATAATATTTTATTTAGCTTATTTATTTTGTTTATAATATTTTGTTGAATACTTAAAGTACTATTGTTATGGATATCTAAAACGGGCAAAATCCCAAGAGGCCCAACAAAAACTGGTCAGATCGAGATTTCCGGTACGTCTTATGAGGAAACATCTAAATAATCGACAGAATCAAGAGAAATAAAAGGCAATAACTGCATGGTAAATGGGGGAGGAATCTTCTCCATTATACTAAAGATTCCAACCAAGATTAGGGAGATTTGTCCTCCTTTTACACAGGTCAGTGATTATAAATAAAGGAATCTCCAGGAAACAAGGTACACACACTCTGACTCTCTCTTTTCCTTACCCACAGTGCACACACCCCACATCCAATTGTGGTTTTCCTGGTGAGCATTGTGATCTTCTTCCTGGAGGTGTTTCATCTCTATGAGCATCTTCAGAGAGAGAGAGTTTGATCCCACATCAACCGTCCAGCATTGCTGTTGGACATCTGTTCCTAGCGGACAGAACAACTATAATTAATTTTAACTTATTTTTTCAAGCACAAATTAAAAGGGAAGTATTTATCTTTATTTATATCAAATTTTAAAAAGTACTATGCGAATTTTCAAAATTTCATTAGTCATTAGATTTTCTTTATATATAATATTTATTGTAAAATAGATTTTTTAATAAGCTTGCAAGCCAAATTAGACTTTTAAACAGGACAGACAAAGCCTAAAAAAAAAGTTTATGATAGATAAATAGGTCAGATCAAACTTTATGTTTTTAAATCAAACAAATGTCAGACCGATTTCCACCCCTGGTGGGTGACACCTTTGGTGACAATAAATAATCTTTTTTAAACTAAAAATCAAATTTAGAATTTTTTCTTCTTCTTGATTTTGAAAATGATTTAAAATTTATTTCAACTTTATTTTTATCAAATACTTTTTATTTTAAAAATTACATTTAAAATCCAAAAATTAAAAACTATTAATCACCTCAAATTAACTATACGTTCATAACCATCTTTTATTTAGGGAGTAATATAAGTAGTTATTATTCGTGAGATAGACTTGTTTTTAAGATCTGTGATTTGTGAGAATCATTATAGCTATAAGCAATGGGGGATTTAGATTTTTTTTTTGGGTGATGGAAAAATATTCTAATATTTTATCTGATAAAAATATAAGTTTTGTTAACAAGTTATTAGAGAAATTAGAAATAATAATATTTAAAAGAATAAAGGGAATAAAAATAGTATCAATATATTTTATTCTTTATAACTTTTTTACATTCATTATTTTTTTAAAAATTATCTTGTGAGGATAACATCTATTTTATATTTGAGAAAAAATATTGATTTAATATTTTTAAGTAAAAAAATTACATTTCTCTTAATAATTTAAAAAAAAAAAGTTTACTTTGTGTGAGTAATTGCTCCATTAACCTTTAAATCTGCCTCTGGCTATACGGGTGCTGATGTGAGACAAAATTAATGATAATAGTTAACCTTAAGAAAGAAAAAAAATTGTACGATCACCATATCTTCTAATAGGTATTTTTCATATAGCAAACTTTTCAGTTCAAGAACTGGACCAAGCATCATGCTCTCCTTTTCAGAGCACGTTGGAATCTCTATGCAGTCTGGTTTTAGCACTGTTGTAACCTAACATCTACTATAGAAACACTCAGCACTCATAAAGCTTTCGAATCTTTCCCAGTCGCACGTAATTAAACGGTAAAATATCACAAGTTTTCATTTTTGTTCTTTGGACAGATTATACTTTCCAAGAAAAAGTTTTATATTATCATCATCTTATTGAATGGTAGATAAATTTTTTAACTTTTAAAATAATTTATAAGATGATTTATGGTTAAATAATAATATAAAATTATTTTATATTATTAATGTATAGATATTAAGCTTGTACTTTTTCTTGTCATATGATTTTTGTTGATGATTTTACATTTAAAAAATATTTGTATTAGATATTTTTTCACTTGTCATTATCTAACAAAAGAACCAACAACGCAACGGTTGACTAGCAGTCTGTATCCATTAATTAACTGGTCAAAAAATCAAATCTTAATTAACCCTTAATCATCACTTCTAAGATGGTTATTGCATACTAATACCATGATGAAAAAAATGTATAATGAGAATTTTATTAAAAATCTAACAAGGAGAATATATTTTTAACATCATAATATCAAATTAAAATAAGGATAGTATTAATTTTATCATTATAAAAAATTGGTATTAATTTAGTCCATGTAAAAATAAAAAATATTTTTTTGTCCTTAATGATATTTTTGTTAGATAGTTTTTTGACTGATCAATAAACTTAATTACTTTTTCTTTACCTTCCCAAACACACTTGAAAAATATTATAACCGAATGTTACATCATATTCCCCCTAATCTCATTAGAAAGTTAGAAAAAATTATTTAAGAAATGACAAAAAATTATAAAGTTTTAGAGATTTTTTGTCACTATAAATTATTTAATTTATTTGGAAGGATTTTAACTGACATAACTTATTTAATTCATTTATAATCAAATATTAATCATATTAAATTATCATCGCATGAAATTATCATTGAAAATCATAAAAAATATATTTTATTTTTATAGGGACTAAATTAATACAAAATTTGGTACGATGACAAAAATAATATTTTTCAAATACCTAAATATATTTTAACCTTAAAATAATGATGATTGATTTTAATTAATCCATATTAGTAAATTAACAAAAAAGAAAATCAATTAATGAACGTATGCCATATAAAAAACGACACGTAGCTTTCATAGTACAACTTCTATGAATAAGAATTCAGCCTTTCATCGCAAATTCGCAATGACGTTAATGAATAAGACCTTTCATAGTACAACTTCTATCAGTTCTATCACTAAGAACTACATGTGACTTTCATTGTACAACTTTAGTTCTATTTAGTATTTGTATGTACAGTATTTATTTTAATTTTAATTTTTTATATTCCAAAATATTCCCACAAAATTTATTATAAAATTAATCTTTCATTTGAAATTTAGTTATATTTAAATTTTTTTTACCCTTTGTATTGATTTATTATGCAAGAATCAAATTCAAATTATTTTTCATAAATTCAATATGTATTATTAATTAAATGACATTTATTGAACAGATTACATTACATTATATCACGAATAATATAAAGACATATTTTGTCACCAGCACCTTATAAGCAATACAAGATTACTTTTTTTCCTGAGCTCCTCATCATAAGTATTATAAGTGCAGTATATTTTTTTCTCAAACTAATTGATGATCTGAAGTCCACATTAATGTGCTAATGTATATAATTTAGAACTATATGATTAAAATATATAGAAGGAAAATTTAGACTAACATAAAATATATATTTAAAATTTTTATGTCATACTATTTTTTATATCATTTAATCCTTCTGTTTAATAGATCAAAATTATATATATATATATATAAAAGAAGTATACCTGTGGTATTAAAATTTTGAGATCTATCATCACTTGGGCCTCTTTGAATGTTGGCTAACTTGTCCACAATCTTGGGCCTGCTTCTGATGCGTCCTATACAGTTTACAGTTGACCCAGCTACAAGGACCAGATAGGCCGTCGGCTTATCATTGGTAAGGTCAAAGTGTGCTAGACTAAGGTTAGTTTTATAAGATTCAGGTTTATTCTATTTAAAAAAATAATAAAAAATTTGAGTTTACTTATGTACTATAAACTTCCTTTTTTAAAAGATTGATATGAGTTTTTTTCATAAGTTTGGTTAATTCAAATCTTATTTCATAAAATACTTTTAATTTTAAATTTTATAAAATTAGTTTTTAAATGAGTTAGTTGAGTAAAGATTTTGAGCTCAATATATGATATTTACTCGATCTCTTAATAAAGGAGATAAATAGATCTCTTACATGGAGAATAAATTCTTGTAAAAGAATCCTTAATTAAAAAAAAAAAAATTTTTTTCCTTTTTCTCTTTCTAAGATTTCAAAATGAGATTTACCACTAAATAAAAAAAATGAAAAAAAATCTACAATTATACTTGACACTATAAAATCTACCAAAAAATGATTTAAAATCTCAATTTCAGATTTATCATTGAAAATTCTCTGATGTCTAAAGTGATATGTAACTGTTTGTGTGTCATAATTTAAATATAACAAAAAATTATGTAATGTCAAACCGTTACATTAAATGTTTGATATTATTATTATAATAGGTCTAACGTATATCAGATTATAATGTAAGTCCACAGTGAATAACAATTTGACTTATTTCTATCTCTATTTAATAATAGTAAGTCCCATACAATTCACACTCCACACAAGATAAATGTTTAATATTCTGGTAAGAAGTAAAAGCAGGTTGGATAAAAGAAAATGGAACCAATATTTAAATGAACCTTTCAAATTAAGTATTCAAGCAGAACTTTATCGAATGAAATAGTCAATTCCAATAATGCAAATCTGACCATACAACTTTCTAGTGTTTGTGAAGACACCATATGCTATATATATATATATATATATTTATTTATTTATTTATTTATAACAGAACTAGGCATTGTAAAGGGATCCTAAATGTATGGGATAGGTGCGGGATATTAATGGTATTGGCAGGGATGTCTTTGAGGAGCTGGTTATAGTTTCTTTTGGATCAACTCCAAAATAAATGTGCCGTGGGGCATTCTAGAGTGATAATTTATACTCTTTGTATTCTTTGTTTTGGGATTTAGAGGTTTAACTTAAATCAAGTTAAAAAATATTTATATCTTATAGAGAAATTAAAATTCTTAATTATTTTAATTATATGTAAATAAATATAAATAATAAAAGTTATGTTTGATATGCTCTCAGATCATGATCTATATTTATGTGTTTGAAGTTTTAGACTATGTATTCATAAGACGATTTGATAATGCATTTAAGACTTTCACTTAAAACTATGTGTATGAGATTTTTTCATAAAGAAAAATATTCTTCTATGATCTATTAAAGTTCTATGAAGAATAAATAAAGTTCACAATCTGAAAGATTTTGATCCTTATCAAAAGATGTGTTTTGTTGTTGTAGACCTATTATGATAAAAGAAGTAACTTCCTTGTTGGAGTACAAGACACGCTAACCTATCAACATTAACTTTGCACAAAGAAGGAACATATGTCTAATGCAAACATTAAATGTTTCAACGAACTCAAGACTTCGAAGAAAGACTAGAGTAAAGAATGCAACATTTGTGAGACAACAAATACTTGGATATGAAGACTATATAGAATAAGTTTTGAATAAATAAGACACAAATCAACTATGCAATCTTATTCTTCCATTTTTTCTTGTAAAACTTTATGTAAACTCTTGTAAAAATATTAAGCTTTCAAAACACTTTGTATATCTTTGGGAAAAGACTAAAGTTGTTGAGTGATATATCCATATTTAAGACAATCACATATTTAATTAGTGTATAATCTTCCAATAAATATTATTAATTTGTTTAGAATCAACACTGACTTGGTAGGATAAAAAATATTGGATTTAAATCAATATTGAGGTAGAATTAGTAAGTGTAAGAGTTAGAAGTAATATTGAATAATATTTGTAACTTTAATAAA
Organism: Glycine latifolia; assembly: GCA_013407115.1. Lineage (NCBI taxonomy): Eukaryota > Viridiplantae > Streptophyta > Magnoliopsida > Fabales > Fabaceae > Glycine > Glycine latifolia. The sequence goes on from CM023946.1 coordinate 1,776,711, forward strand.
TTAGAAAAAATTTGTTGGTTGTCAAAAATAGAATGTAATTTTGGATTTAAGACAAAATAGTATAATTCTTGTATGCTTTAACCTGGAAAACCACGTCCCGGATTACAAACCAAACACACTACTAAACTCTTGGTTGTATAAATAAGAAAAAAAATATCTAAGCCACGTCAGAGGATAACATCCAATCCAACCAATCGCAAAAATGGTGGTGATGAGATGAGATAACCCGCTTCAAACCCCACGTCCACTGTATCCCATCCGCATGATCTACATCACCCATTGCTCCTTACATTGTGAGCCACACAAAAACCAATCCACACCTTTGTCCATTCACCCACCCTATAAAAAACTCTCTGCGTGCGTCTCAATTTTGATTGATTCCCCTATTCCACACACAAGAAGACTCCTCATCCATAGACATGGCCAGCGTCACTTCTGCAGCCGTTGCTATTCCCTCATTCACTGGCCTCAAGGCAAGCGCAGGCAAAGTGAGTGCCGCCGCAGTTAAAGTCTCAGCTCCCCAAGCCACAAGGTTCTGCGGCATCAAGGCTTCCCTCAAAGACGTTGGAGTCGCTGTTGTGGCCACTGCTGCCAGCGCAGTTCTCGCTAGCAACGCCATGGCCATTGAAGTGTTACTGGGTGGTGATGACGGGTCTCTGGCTTTCATTCCCAACTCTTTCTCCGTGGCCCCTGGGGAAAAGATCGTGTTCAAGAACAACGCAGGTTTCCCCCACAACGTTGTGTTCGACGAGGACGAGATTCCTAGCGGCGTGGATGCAGGGAAAATCTCCATGAGCGAAGAAGACCTTCTCAATGCGGCTGGTGAGACTTACAGCGTTACTTTGGATGCAAAGGGAACCTACAGTTTCTACTGTTCGCCTCACCAAGGAGCTGGTATGGTGGGAAAAGTCACCGTTAATTAATTATATATTGTCTCCTACGTCTAAGTTCTCGTATGGTTCCAGCTGCTTGTAATATTTTTGTTTTCCTAGAAGAGCTTTATCGAACTTTCTTCTTATGGCCTATGGGATGAATGAACAATATAATGCCTTTATGTAATTCATTTACTTCCTTTGGTTTCTTGTTTTATATGGGAGTGTTTTTTTTTTTTCTTTTCATATTTTGTAAAAATCTTTTAGTTTTTATTAATCTTTTTACTACTATTTTTCTACATCTAAACAATTCATTACATAGTTACATACCTTAGATATCTAAATAAATACACAAGCAAGTAATGATTCACAAACATTTTTTAATTTTTAATTTCTCTTTTTTTTTTTAATCTTACTCTTTGTTACATCACAAATTTTATGATGTTTATTTCTTTCTCTTACTTTTATCTCTCTTTTTAGGTGTTAGATAGATTAATGGATGTTCTTCAAACATTTTTCTAAACAAATAAAAAGTTCTAGACTTAGTTTACTTTGAAAATTTTTAAGTTTGCCATAAAAAAATAACAATAAAATGTTTGATTAGATTTTATAAAAAAATAAATTTAATAATGATTTGTTGATTTTATAATAATTATGATGTGACAACAATATAACATTATTGATTATTTCAGATTATTAGTGCATAATTTTTTAAAGATAAATTACTTTTTAATCTTTAAATGGGTAAATTGATGACAATTTCATCTTTGAGAATAATAAATTTTTTGATTATTCTTTTTTAATGTATAAAAAATATGATAGATGTTCTTGTTGTATAACTTAAGGATAGATTGATTCTCAAAAAATACAAATTAATATTAAATTGGTTCAATAAACACAAACACAAGTGAATCATTTAGGGACTAAAAAAAATAGAACTAAATTGTCAGAAAGAAAAAAATATTAGCTGAGAGAAAATGTGTGTAAAATACACTTTCAAATAAAATAAAAGAGAATATTGAAAATGTTCGAAAGAGTGTCTTCTAAGTTTTTAGCATAGGAATAGTAGATTTCTCTACAATAAAAAATTAATCTTAACATTTTTTTCCCTACTGAAATGTTAAATTTGCACTAGTACAGTGATGAACGATATTCTTGAAATCAATGACTTTTCAGGTGGGGTTAGAGCCTCTCCAATGCAACACGGTCAATGAGTTTCTTAAATAAATTTTTATGATTCACATACTTTTTATGGTTTTCACTTATCATGTTATTCCATAATATTTTACTCCAAATGTAAAAATCATAAGAAACTAAAAAAAAATTCATATATTTATATTTTTTAATAAAACTTAACATTTTTTTAATTTTTATAAATATAAATTAAAATAAATAAAATTAAATATATAACAATATAAAATAAAATTTTACATAATAATAGTTAATTAAACAAAATAATAATATTTTATTTTTTTAGTTATATTATTTTAATAAATAATCATTTAATCAAATCTAATTATATATATAATTTAAAATTGAGATTGTTCATTTTCTTAATTTTTAAATTATGTCTGAATAGTGAATACCCTTTCTCTGAAAGGATGTGGATTATGAGATTTTTACACCAAATTTATAAAAGTGAGATAGAAACTAGTTATATTATATAAATTAGATTTGATTCGATGTACCCCTTTCTTCTCTTACGGGACAGATATTTTGGAATACATTCCTTAATTCCTACACACGATTTTAAACTGTAAATATTTGAAAACAGGCATAAGTAGAACTCAATACGTGAGCCCATACCCCATTCTGATAAAAAAATTTACTTCAGACGCGTGCCCCATTCTGGCTTCTTCTCATTCACTCCAGAAGCTTCTTTGCTCAGCTCAACTCTCTCTTTCTTTCTCCTTCTCCGCTCAGCTCTCTTCTCCACCCACTCCCGCTCAGCTCTCTCTTCTCTCTTCTCCATCAACCTCCTCGCATTGTTCTTGTCACGCGTGTCCTCTCGCCGTCCCAGCTGAGTGCCGACAGTGTCCTCTCGCCGTCGCCGGGGTGCGTGCATGCGCCAATGCCGTCACCGTCGCCATCTTCCTCGAGCAACCGGGTATGTTGTAGGGGTGGTTATTTTCCCTCTTTATTTTCTTGTGGTGGTTTAGCTTTTTAATGTTATTTTTGCAAGAAGCGGTACTTATATAAGAAATTGATTCTCTTTGTTCAAGGTTCGGTTCCCTCACGTAAGCTTGATCCAACGCTATTTTTTTTCACGATACGGATCCTTTCCGTTAAGGAACTCTCGAAGCTCCTGCATTGGAGATGCTCTTACTGATTTAAGAATTAAGATACCATGGTTTATAGCGCGTTCGACCACTTGGCAAAAAAGAATGACTACAAATACAAAATTTACAATGTGGCTGTGACAATACAGTCCACTGATTAATAATTTACTATATACGCAGCCTGTTGCATACTATACCACCGTGTAAATGGTTTAAAAAAAATGCAGGGGCATGCCCTCTTTTTAACATTTTATACCAAGCACGCCAGCAAAATCCAATTGATCCCTCTCTCTTCTTCTCTGAGACTTGTTACTTATTTTCACGTAGAAATTAAGAGGGTATGCTATTATACCTATTATGTAGTTAGAGCATCAGGAAGGGCAGGTAAGTACTTTACCTTCCCATAGGCATTTACACCTACGGGATACTTCATTAGGTGCCCTTGCAATGGAGTATAATCATAAGCTGTGTACTTCTTCCAGTTGTTTTCAGCAATCTTGTTCACACTCTTCACACACTCCAAGCTTTCAGGCTTCTTGAAGCAAGCTTCTATGGTCTCCATGTGTTCTGCCCACAAAGACATTCTATACCTGCAAATACCTTTATTTAAGTACTCCGGATCCGGATAGAGAAATATCTGGGAAATTACCTCGGGCCTCAAAGAATATCTCCAATAATAATAAACACAGAAAGGTTTCTTAACCTTTTTTTTACTGCACTGCAATTCACATCAATTTTAAGCACTTTAACAACTTTGTAATCCCATGGTATGACTCTTTAAGAAAGTAAAATGGATTTCACAAGTTATTTTACATTTTTATATTTCTTTAACATGGGTCTTATAAATCAACTCTCAGTTATTTCTTAATGATTAAGAACTTAAAACAATTCATACACGTGACATCATGTCATCTTCCTTCAATGGCAAATCTAATTAAGAACGGTTCTTAACTTTAAGGACCCATTTAAAAACTATTTCTGAAGATGCTCTCAAAGGCCAAGAAAGAAGAAATGAATAACTACGTATAGCTAATTTTACATTATATATTTAATGATACAAACCTGACCATGTGGATGCCTCTTTTTCTGACTCCATGTATGATGCGGTTGATGTGCACCCATTGCTATCTCAGTATCTCTGGATCCAGCCAAAGATCGTTGATTTATATTGGCAGACCCAAGAATTACATATTCATCATCCACAATCATTCATTTGGCATGTACATAAATCACAAACCGTCGGAACTTTTGTGAGGCTGAAACCTGATTAATGATCATTACAGAAAGATCGATGTTAATGTTATCAAACGCAAAACAAGAATATTAACCCTGAACTACATATATCTACCAACAAGTAAATTGGTCATACTTCACATTCATACTACCAGTAGTCTAGAGGATTGTAGCAAGAAAGATTTATGTGAAATGAAAATTGACCGAATATTTGCACTTCAAAATCCAAGAGACATAAGCCCTTAGAAATACTTACGGTCTTAAATCCTTCTCCTTCGTTTCTTTACTTTTTTCCACTTCCTTTCTCCTTTTCACGTAATTTTTCGTTTCTTTACCTTAGATCAACCAACTTAAGGAGAAGGATCACTAATGTTCTCCTCAAAGAATAAGGCTAAAACCCAGGTTAAAACACGGAAACATATGAAGGATGAGACTTATTTCATTAAATATAATCTTGATAATGAAACAAGAATTATATTAATTATTATTCATCTTTAAACAAATAAATTGAAACAGTATTTTTATATAAAATAAACATTTTTTTGGCCTAAGTTGATGTTTGAGAAGAGTTTAAGAAGAAATCTATTATTTACATTTATATAAAAAGGAGTACATGATATACATGATGGGCCACTGTCATCTTAATATATGACATTACAGTCCTAAGTCTCGTAACACTTCGTCAATTGCCAGGTTATTGATTCATTCCATTAATAATGCACCAAACTCAAAAATATTTTGAATGATTACCGTTTCGCCATTATCTGAAGGTGAATTACTTGAACTTGAAACTTCAGTTGTCAACTGCTCTCGGTTTTCAAGACAGGAAAAATTGAGGTAATCTTGTGGATGACTATATATCAACCTGCATAGATTTTAATAACTCCCGAGCTATGATTTCATACATTGTTTTCATTGTTTGTCCCTGAAAATGTGAATTCTTTTTAATTAGTAAAAATAGCACTTAAAATCTATCAGCGAATAAATTATTTCCAATGTTAAAATTTTGTATAACTAGCTAACTACGTAATTTACACAAAATTACCTGCCAAAAGATTATCTCTTGCACTGAAGTAGAAGAAGGGGAACCTTCAGGCCACATTGGGATGACAATATAAACTGTAAATCTCTCCTTCGATCTTATCTTACTGACTATCTTCAGTGCCAACTCCACAGGAATTAGGTTGTCAGCACCTGATCATAGAATGGAATTTTAGATAAGTAGAAAATGTTATTTTAAAAAATTGATGAAAAAGATCGATGTCAATAACAAAGTCTTGCCCCCACTAGGTGGGCTTTGAGGAAAAACAATGACATTTCAAGTGATAGTAATTAAGGCTATACAATCGTAGTACATAGCTAACAATTAATTTGAGCAAGTTTGTCATTCGCAATATATGTTATGCAGTTGTTCGATTGCCTGTCAGGATAAGTTGATCCAAAAATAAGAAAATAAAAAAATAAGAAAAACAAAAAATAAACTTATCCATAAACTAAAATTAATTTATACATAAATTAAAAATCATCTTTTAGTGAAGCTTTAGAACTTCTAGAAATTTACTTATACATAAAATAATTTTAGCATAGGAAGAAACTTATTTTTTATTTTCTTCTAAAAATAATTTTAAATTTTTTTATCAAAACAAATACTATCTGAGAGCAAAAAGGAACTAAAGAAATTTATCCAAAGGGGCACTATGTGAGAGCAAAAAGGAACTGTATTGTGAGCATTGTCTACAATTTTTTGTAGTGTTCTGAGCTTAAAAGTAGAAAAACGCATGTCACATGCTGAATACTAGTCATAGGTGCGTATACAGAAATTACGAGCAACAAGTTACATGAGTAAGCATCAATATTCTGCCAAAACCTGCTTCTTTGTAAGCTGGCCATGCAAAGGATGATCCAACAAAATATAGATTCTCGATATAAATAAAATGTTGAGCAGATCTGATCGCATGTATATATGCTGTTTGAATACTCTCGTCTATGACCAAATTTTTTGCACAAACAAGGTTCTGCAATGAATGACAATCAAAAAGAAATTAGTGAGACAGGGAAATCCAAAGGTTCTACTTCTATGACATTTATCTAACTATAGAGCAACGCAATGTTGGATAAGTTACCTGAGTCTCGGCAACAACTACATCCTTAGGGAATCCTTTCAAAGAACCAGAATCTATGGATCGAAAAATCTACGTACGAAAAACATATACAAAGTATAAAAAACAAATTCTCTCTGTTGAAAGAAAAAGAAGGAAACAGAAGACACACATTAAAGACAGTGAACTAGTAACCTGAACATGCCAATTTTCAGGATCGTCTTCCTTTGAAATCCATAGTTCAGGATCATCAATTGGAGTTGATTCCGAAGGACTAAGAATCCAAGAGATGCGTTCTAACTTGATCAAAGAATCATCGTTCCAGTGAGATACTCTCGAGTTTCCGACCCAACTCAGACCATTTGGTGGCTTTTCTCCAGCGCTGCTCAAAATTAGTGAGTATATCATATGCAGCAGGGCCTTCAATTTTGCAATGTAAATCATGCCATGTTTGCCTTGGACCCTTGGTTCCCGCCTATAATTAAAAGTGAGAGACAAGACAAATTTCAGTTAGCATGAAAGACCAAAAGCACAATGGTGATCTAAATCTCAGTATCAAACAATACCCCAGACAACAAATTTATGTTTTTCAAGATACTATACTAGATACGAAGTGCCAATAACAGTACTGTATTTATAACAAGCCAAACCTGCTGAATGAGTGGAAGGAAGGCATGGAAGTTTTCTGTCACTACTTTTAAAATGTTAACAATTAGAGTATGCTAAAACAATGTCCGTATGTATGTATACTTCAAACCAAGAAGTCATTATCAGCTTATAGACAAAAAGAGGAATATTAGGTCAATAATTAACCTCATTGAACAAAACAACTCTGCTTTTGCTTATTAGAGAAAGAAACAGAAACTGGACATATATCGTGCTAAAAAGAAAAGCTCAAGTATATGTCAATGTAGATTTTGGAATGCAACAACTTATAACTAATGCATGGTATCCTCAGAGATTATGAACTTACACAAAACGTGGGATTATGATAATTGTCCTGATAAACAGTGTCGATTTTTCACGTAAAATTCTATGCTCGGGTGTATCATACCGGCCATCACAAAGATCTAGACCACCTATAAATGCAGTTATCTTCCGATTATTACCGTGTGCTTGAGTATCCACAATCACACATTTCTGATGATGTGTAAAGAGAGTGCCAACAACCTGAAGTTTAGTGCAAGTAATATATATATAGTCAATATGTTTTTCAATTTTTGGAAAACAAAATAATCTTTGTTTTACAAAAACAATCCCTGTTGCGATTCAAAAATCTCAATGAACAGTTTTCAATTTTCTTTTTCTGGTCTCAACTGTTAAATTAATAGTTTACATGTGCCAGGCATGCAGATTTGGGCAATAGAAACAAGAAAGGGTGTCCACTAATTCATTGACACATAAATGTGAAGTTCAAGGAAGGAAGTTATCCTGTGCATGGGAAAGAACTTCATGTTACATTTTCACATGATCTTGTCATGTCAAAATTTTGTGTCTATTTCTCTTTTCATAGACATTTATAGATTTTGATAAGGCCTCCCCTATTTAGTGTCTACTAAGACAAAGACGCAAAAAAGTTCGTATTATTTTGTCATGTTAAAATCTCACGGTAGGATTCATCCCTCCTAAGCATGTATTAAAATTAAAGTGATATTCTGAAAGGATGGAAAGCAAGCATGATTAAGTATCAAGAACTTTCTAACTGAAAAATGGCAAAATCTGGGAAAGCTACTAAACCATAGCATAAAGCATGCCTGCTGCTTGAAAATGCTAAGCTTACTGCTGGCATATCTTGGTGACAGCAGGCATCTAACTGATGAATGCTTGAAAAACTTTCGAGTATCTTCATCATGCATTTGCATTACTCCACTCTGCAATTAAAATTACTAACTGGTAAGGTTGTTAAAATAAAAACTCAACAAACACCACAGTCAACTGGGCAGAATGGCAAACAAAGGAAATCTACCCAAAACGGTGTCGATGTTCAAGCAACTTGTAAGTACAAAACTCAAAGTAAAATGAAGGCAGCAAAAACCGAATGCTGATTAGTTAAAACTTAGAATAGAAGCCTATATCTCAGAAATGTGAACACAAAGTATGTTCCAAAACCCAATATTACTGAATCAAAACCCAATATTGAAGAGCAGGAACACAATAAGGTCCAATTTGAATACCAAAACCCAATATTACTGACAAAAGGAACATCATCAAGCCACTCCTTGAAGGTAGCAATCATATTAACATGTCACAAGTATGTTCCATGGACAAGTCATTCTAATGAAGGAACAAAAAGTCACATCAACATGTTACTCCTTAAACTAACTCAAAAACAAGTAACAACTGTATTTACGTATGTGAGGAAGACATGGTTATTGTGAAAAATAAAAACAATAAATTTACATCATACAATTATATACATGAATAATTACCATTATTAGTTGTTAGGCACGTGACCACTTAAAAATAATCTAATAATTTATACATTCTATCAACACTTTTCATTTTTCTCTATTTCTTTTTTCCTATTATAACTATATATTTTTTTCTCTTTTCTTATTCTTTCTAGGTGTTGGATAACATATTGGATGTCCACCAAACATTTTTCTAATTTATATTTATAGTTCTCAGTAGAGTTACTCCCATTATATCCACACAACTATGTAAAATACTTAGCAAGCAAATTAAAGTAAAACTTCTAAGCTAGTACTCACAAGTTTGTAAAGTTCATATATAAACAAAGAAAAACCTACAGAAACTCGATTGAACCTAAGCATGAAACAAATCCATTTTCAGTTTAAAACGATTACCGAAAGAATTCCGTGTTGATGCCAAACTTGCTGTGCGAAGTCTTATCATCCCAAACCAATAGTAAAACTCGCAAACCTTCTTGAGACTTGTACTTGAGCAACTCCCCGAGATTCAAGTTCCCACCGCTAGGTAAGGGTTTTGTAGGCTCTGACCAGCATCACCTTGTGGTAGATGGACCAACCACAATGTAAACCAAGTGATGCGTTTCCAATATCGCGTGACATATATCTTCCCAGCACTTCCCGTGCTCAAACACAACTCCGTCCTCTAACTCAACCTCCGGCGACATAGAATCAGGCACGTGCGCGTCCTGATACAGCGTCACCGATCCTCCGTGTCGAACCTGAAAATACGAGTCCCGAACAACGAACCGGTCCGGATCCGTTTCGGTGCGGGACCGGTACATAAAACTGTCCTCGCACTTCGTGAATTTCATCGCCAGGCGCACCGCGCAGTCAGGCTTCGGCGGCTTCCCTAACGTTCCTAGGATTGGAAACCAGTCGCTGATGGCTTCGCCGGAGACGATCCTCTCGGCGGAGACGGTGGCGACTCCGATCAGGTCGGCGCCGAACATGTCGTTGTCCTTGACGTAGAACTCGACCTGCGAGGCGGGGTGCGCGAGCGGGATCTTGAAGTGCTCATCCCACGTCGGGTTCTGCGGGTGCGCGCAACGGTGGCCCCGGGAGGCAGACGGTCACGTAAGGATCGCTGGTGATGATTTTGCGGTGGCGGTGGCGGGCTTGTCGTTGCTACCTTTTCCCGGTGCTGCAGGTGTTAAGAGCGGAGAAGAACCTTCTCATGCGCTCGGAGAGCATGTCCATGTTCGGAAGGAACCGAGCGTCGTCGATTACCAAATCAAGGGTGCCGTGGAGGTAGACCACGGTGTCAGGATTGTGAGGCATTGTCACCGCGGAGGGGTCACCGCAAGGTGAGATTAGATTGAAGGAGTTAATTAATTAATTGTCGGAGGGAAGAGAGTGATAGGGAGTGTTACGTTGCTGAATAATGCGCAACGGAACCTGCGAACGCTCGCTACCACGGAACGGCGTTACGGAGGCTACAGTATTACTCCGTCCGTTGGTTGATTTGTTCGGCGGCGGCTGCGAAACGGAAGGGAATAGCACAGACTCTGGCAACGGTGTGTGCAATAGTAAACAATAATATTATGATATGGTGGCGTTAGTTAGCGGGAAAGAGAAGGTAACAGGATTGGCCACTCGTTCTGTTGTGTTTGTTGCCGTTGGCGTCTAATTTTGGATATATGAACACGTGTAAGTAAAAGGATTAGAAAGAAAAGAGATATTGGGTGTTTATGGCAAGTTCGTGTTCAGGTGAGCCCAATGTAAAGATATGTTTTGTGGGGCCTTTAGGCTAGGACAGACCTGCTTTACTATTTAATGACGTCAGGTTCAAAAGGTAATGTGATTCCATTTCCTACCCATTTGCATTTTACTACTAGAATAGATATTCGTATCTCGGCCTTAATTAGAAATTAATGCAATAGATTATCAAACTGTTATGAAAGAACGTTTCTTCTAGACTATTCTCCTATTTGTAAAAAAAATAAAAAATAATAATATTATTAATGTAAACATAATTTTATTTATTAAAATGTAAGGTATGATATTAAAATTTATTCTAGATTCTATGAGTTTTTTTTTTAATAAATAAAATTTGTATTGATATAAGCTGAAGTAGAGAAAGTTACAATAACTATATTAATTGACAATCTCTATTCAAAAGCTACACAATAAGTGTTGTAGCAACACGACACGATCCAAAAACTCCACCAATAACATTTTAACCTATACAAGAGAGTTGCATAGGGGAAGATGTTATCAAACATAAAACAATGTCCTTTTGTAACCACCAATCACGTCACATAAGTATTCCGCGTACTCATGGGTCTGTGACTCATGCAGTTGAAAATGCATTACATATGATTCATTAACCATTGAGAGAGTGGGTAGTTGAATTTCTTCGTTCCTTTGAACCACATCCATGAGGTGATCAAAATTTCCTCCCACAGTTTATACACATCCATCTGCAAGCCATTAAAACAACAATTATTTCGACACCTTCAAACACACCACATATAGTAATCCTCCAATTTGCAAGGTCCCTTTTCGTTCTCAACATTTCCGGTATTAGAATAAAAAGTTACGTGATTGAACCAAGAGAAGCTATGGGACAATGCAATAAATCAAACCACTTCATCCACAAAAAGTGTATCAAGGGACATGCTAACAAACAATGGAAGTGGTTTCAAGAAAGAAGTTACAGAAAAATACAAGATGGATCAGAGATAGCAATATTTCTTCTCACTAAATTTGCTCTTGATGGAACTCTGTCAAGAAATAATCTCCAAACTGCATGTGAAGCTTTCAAAGGGATATTTACCTTCCACAGTACCTCCATGAGACTATTATGCCGGTTGTGTGTTCTACAATTCCGCAGTGAGCTGTATGCTGAAAAAATTGAATAATTACCGAATTGTTTGGGCATCCACCTCCATATTCTTTTGCGGTCCAGTATAGTGAGTGCGCCTAGCAATACATCTAGTTGATGGACTAACTGAAGCTCCCATTCAAAGCAATGTCATCGCCAAGGTATGTTCCACGTCTAATGCCCCCCACCCATGAACCCATATCGATTATCTCCCCTTCCTTCAAAGTGCAATTCATGTATAATCTATGGAACCTTAGTGCAGGTGGCTCATTTTCAAACCATGAGGATGTAGGTAACAGTGAGTATAAGAGACAATGTTGGAAAATCACTTTAATTGTGGTAAGTAGCCTTAGGTATAAGTGGTGTGTTGGACATCTCGTGAGAGACTAAAAGTGAATTTTGTGAAAAGATAAATGATTAAAAACGTATAAGGATGAGCATGACCGATGATCCATTTGTCTGGCCTAAATTAAGATTGATTTGAATGGGTTGAGTTTTAAAATAGGATAGAATCATATTATACTTTGGGTCATTCCAGCCCGTATTATATTTTCCTTGTGTTCTAATATAATTATCATCCTAAGTAATTTTATATATATGAATAATAATAATAAATAAATGAAAGAGAATAATGATTTTACAAAATTAACAATATCATCATTAATTCATTTTAGTTTTTTTTCCTGGTATCATTAATGTTATATGATATAAAAGTGAAAAAAAATTAATGTTACATTAAAAAAGCTAAAATAATTATTACTTTAACACAATTTTTTTTCTTACATAATGATTATTATGAGATCAATGAAATATACATTATTTTAAAAATGTTTTGAATAATTGTGTATTAATAATATTTTTAAGAAATAACATTTTGTTTACATTAATGATATAATTTATTTTAAATATATATTATAAAATATACTTTAATTTAATTTTATACTTCTTTTATTCTACCATTTAACTTTACCTAATGTTAATAATGAAACATTGTGCGAAAATATTAGGTTGATTTGATTTTTGTCACACATATTTCAGGGTCTTTAATAGGTTGTCAGGTTTGGGTTTGGGTTTAAATAGATGACACAGTCAAATTTTTATTGCTTGCCCTTAGTTACCAACATAATTATCATATCATTATTTAGTAACGATACATGATAATAAGAGCCAAAAATGTTAATATAGAAAAAAAATATGGAAATTATTTAGGGACTAAAAATATAATTAAAAAGTTTTGAAAAGAAAAACATATTTAACCTTTATGAAAACACAATGCCAAAAAGGAAGCATTTGGAAACACAATGTTGCACTTACGCATCTTATCACAATTTCCAACTTGCAACAACATAACAAAATAAAAATAATTGTGAAATTATAAGATTTACCTTTGTTTCCTTTGATTTAAACCCCGTAATTGATATACAAGGAAACATGATACATGCAATAGTAAATAAACTATAGAAGTTTATCAAATGTCTACTAGGAATGAACTTATACAACTTATTGTTTCCTCATCAAAAGCACCATTAAAGGCAGAGCTTGTACATATGAGGATTAGCTAAAGCACGATAAATATTCACTCTTTTTAAATTACAAGACTCAAGCTAATTTATATTCGCCTAATTCAATATGGGAGGAACCACTCTGAGCATCATACTTTGAACAAGAGATATCATCTGTAAAGCAAAATTCAACCATACAAAGAATCATATAAATATAAAAGGTCAATGAAAATAAAGTAAAATTTGACTGAAATATAATTCAAATATAATAATATATAGAACAAATTCTTTTCAAACAAAGCAAATTAAAATATCTATATGAGATAATCTCACATAGATGAGTTAAATCAAGATTTGTACCACATGTAATGTAATGTATAACTATAAAACTTTTTATAATTCAATTTACCTATTAATATTGATATCTAAGGTCCAGTGTTGGACGTGGTTTGAAGATTACAAAATTCAACACCAAATGAATATTTACGTATTATCTTTCATGTGTTTTTGTATCATGTGAATGAATCACCATATCAACTCTACCATGCCTAGACTAATTATTATCCACATATGTAATCAAAATTTGGAGTTGATAAGTAATAGTAGAGATTCATCAAGACAAGACAAAACTAAAGAAATATTAATTGACTTCGATGTTAAGGGGGAAAAAAATAGAACATTTTCATTAAAGTTAAGCTCTTACCGAAGCAAATCCAATGCACATTATACTAAATCCAGGAAAATCAAAAGGTGCTTTTTCAGAAAGGAATAGAGCTGACAATTGAGAAGAAGTATTTGTTAGTAAAATTTAATGATAATCTAAATCCTTAAAAAAAAAACATAATGGCGTACTCTTACCTGTTAATGGAGAGAAAACCAAGGGAGAAACAATATGTGCAATTGAACATATGCCTGAAATGCAACCTTGAGCCTTTCCCTAAAAAAGGAAGATAAAAATTAAACAAATTTGAAGTTATCTACCAAAAGTATAAAAAAAAACTAAACAAATAGCTATTTAGTATACACAATTGAGTTGCATTTTGCCTTCATTATAAATTATACTATTGTTTATCTCTTAAAATGTGTTTTACAGGCAAACTCCATCGAGACAAATTCAAGAAATCATATGCATTTTTTAATTAAAGCAACAATCATGCATTTTGTTTTTTAATACGACAATAATTAATAAAGGTAACAAAATTACACATTGTTCTACTAATGATGCCTTCACATCATACAACACAACACTGTCTCATAGAAATCAACTTATTTACACATGATTTTTTTCATTTTTGCAATTTGAAATTAGGCTTTACTTATCACATAGACCAAAATTCAAATTTTTAGAAATCATATAAATTCAATTCCACTAACAAAGATACAAAAATAAATAATAATCCCAACAAGTTGGACTGTAAGAATAAATTATTCTTAAGAACCTACCTTACCAAATTAATTATTTATAATATGTCAATATGTCTCTCATCTATTTTTATAGTCAATGAGATGTATTTTAAGTTATAGCTTACAGAAGTGCATCTTTAACTTTTTTTTTAATCTTGTATAGTCCTTTTTATAAATGTAACTCATCACATATTTTTTATTTTTTTAGGTAGATCACATATTGTATCAATATGTTGAAGAATTTTTTTAATTAACTTGGCATTTTTTACTTCAACAATAATTAATATCAGTTCAATTCATGTATGTTGCAAGAAAATGTTCATACAAGTAAATTTTTATCATACATTACAAGTTACAAACAAATTTAGCATGGTCTTACACACCTCTTTTTCATAAATAATATATCTATGTGCATTGACGCACTCCATGCAAAAAGAGTGCCTAGCTACAAAGTAGAAGATGATTTTGCCTTCGAGATTATATTGACCATGTTACCTTAAATATTAAATTATAAAAAATATGCCTTTGATAACTATAGTGACTTTTTTAACCTTAGAGTTTGTAGCATCATTAAATTCTTATATATTGCTTTAAATTTATATATTTAACAGCCATTCAAAATTAATAAGCATACATAAACATGAAAAATATAATAAAATATTTATCTTCTTCAAATTAAAATAATATTGATTTCAAATAAACATTGTTAAGTGTAAACAAATTTGTCCTTTTATTCTAATCAAAATATTTTGTATATAAAATTTAGTTTCCTCATAATTTTTTTGAAGTTTTTTGTGAGAAGATAGAAAAAAAATGAAATGGTGAAATAACCTTGCATACATCGTATGAAAATATTGTTTGTATAATTAACGTTGTACCTGTTCATGGGGACCAGCTTGTTTAGATACAATACTTCGTATCTGCAAAATGGAAAAATAAATTATTCAATATTGTGTTTTGAAAAGAAGAAAAAAAAATACTTAATTTGAAGGGTGAAAATGAAATAAATCACCCGTTTAAAGAATAATATAGAAAGACAAAATGAGGAAGTAACTCACACAAGGGTGTGAGAAGACAAATAAAATTGAGAACATGGCGGAAGCATAAGGAACCTGTCAACATTCACACACTAAATATTAAACAACATAAAAATAAGGAAACATAGACAACAAAAGGATATGAGAAGAATATACAAATGTGAAAAATCTACCACTCTAGCTCAAGTTTCAACCTTATAAAATATTATATATTGAAAAATAATTAATAGAAACAAACTTGTAATTATAAATAAAGTAGCAAAGGACATACCAAGGAGGACCATGCTATGCTGTAAAGGAACATCTGCATTCCATCATTTTAATAATTTAGAACTTCATAAAAGTGATATTGTTTTCTGATTTTATGAAAAAACATGCTTACATGTATACAATGAAAGAATAGTCCAACTGAGAGTAGTCTTGCCTCGCCCAAAATAGGAGCCAAAATAGGCATAAGAAGAAGCTATGACAATCATTGTTTAATATTTAGATTCATGATATATAAGTTCAAATAAATTGAAGATTTATAAAAGGATAAAAGGACAATCAATTGATAATTAATTAAATATAACTTTGTAATAAATACCTGTGACACAGTGCCTGCTACTCCAGAAATGACCATCAAGTCAGCAAATTGATTCTTATCAAAGTGAAATTGAGCCTTTAAAAAATACTGCACACAGAAAAAGTGTTACCAAATACTTGTCAAAGTGAACGACATAATAAGTTTCAAATGGACATAGATACTCCGCGTTACAAAGGTTTAAAAAATGGAAGAAATTAAACATCAATAACGGCTGATTAAAGATATTGAAAGCCTATATAGTAGTGTAAGAATTCAAATAGCCAAGATAAATATTTATAATTATTAATAATGTTTTTGAAAGATAATTATCCTTATTTGGTGTGTATATATATTTAGATTATTTTGTCTTCTAACTAACTTTGAAAATTATCTTTGATTCAAATAGTTATTAGAAAAAATATCTTCTTAAATATAAGTATTAGAAAAAATAACTCCTCAACTGTGACAATTATTGACATCTTTAAATTATTTTTAATTTTTAATTTTAACAAAAAAAAATGATAGTATTACCGGTTTCCGACTAGTAATGATAAAAGATATATAGATACAATGTTCTTGGATACTAGATGTTTTGGTTTGATCCTAAGAATCCAATTCAACCAATAAAAATATGAGTAAGCATCAATGTATGTTCTAACAATGATGTAAAAGGGCACAAGCCTTTACCAACACTGAAAATTAAAAATAAAAAATAAAACAATACACATAATATGTAAACTAAAAATTGGGACTTGAACAAGATACAAAAAAAAAAAAAAAAACAAAGAGAGAGAGAGAAAAAATACCAACAATGATCCATGAAGGCCAACATCTGCAAGGCTATTGAAGAATGCAACAATTGCTGCTTGAGTAATAGTCAAGCTGGAAATTTTGGTATACATCATACATGTATAATTATGACACAAAATAAAAATATTTGTTTGATTATATAGAAAATAAGAAGGAAACTTGTAGCACCTGCTATTGAGGAAAGAAATCAGGTCCTCTATGGAGCGCAATGCTTTAAAAAGATGCTTCTTACTTTCCAGTTTTCCATTGACCTTAGATATCATTGGATTTTCTTGTGAAATGATCGGGGTATAAAGGTGCTTGTCATCAATGACCGAATCTCGAAGGAAAAATTGCATGTATAGTGCTCCAATCACCGCGATAAGTGTGGAAACCTTATTTAAGGAAAGATGTTTAATCATTGTAAATTTCTAATTAAGGGAAAGAAGATTGAGATTATGATGCATTGCAATTAGACAAAGAAAAAGGGAGAGATGTGTAAGCATAAAGCAAAATACTTGAAAAGTCAAGGCAGTAGATAAAAATCGAGCCGATAAGGTGCCACACACAAACGCGGCAGACGCAATTCCCGAAAGAATTCCAAACGCAGTGCTTCGTCCACTTTCTGGAATGTTATCTGCCTGGAATAAAAAATATTAGAGAGGAAATAAACAAACTCCATGTAGTCAGTAGAATTTTAAATATTTTCTTATTTCATAAATATTTAGTAGAATTTTATGTAGATACCCATTGAATACAATATGAGACTCATTAAATAATGAAGAAAACTTATATTTTTAATGAGTCTTTCGTAAATTTTATCAATAAAATGGTATGTTTTAATTATTAGTATTATTTTTCTTTTACTGAATTATTAGTATTGTTTTTTATATTTATATGCTATTTATTTATGTATTAGTTGTTTAATTAATTAAATTAATGAAATCATAAGTTCTATTTAAACGTACTCTTGAAGTTATTAAAAAATATTAATATGTTTTTAATGTAAAAAAATATGGTTTAAATTATGCTTTGATTGCCATGACCTGCTATAACATCTTATATTTTTTTTAAAAGTTTAAGTGTTTTGAACAAATATATTTTAATCATTATTTTTAATAGATTCTTTTTATAATACAATATAATACTAATTTATTTTGAAATATGTATTGTAAATATATACAATATAATGATAATAAGTGGGTTGACAGGATTTATCCTTAATTTAATGAGTCTTTAGGTCAGACTTGGATTCAAGCAAAAATGACTTTAACACAGTTTTGGGTCGAGTAATAATAAAGATAAATTTATCTTTTGTCATAACTGAGTTGAACCCTGCTCACACTTAAAATGAATTAGAGTGTCAAATTTAAGTTTCTCATGATGAAATAAAAATAATCATTGGATAAACCAGTTTCACAATCAATCATACCTGGAAAGAAAAAGAAAAATGACCTAAAACTTGACAACAATTAACATTTAGACAAATTTAATGGAGTTAAAGATATTTTTGTATTCCCACAAATTGGGTAATATTTAATTTTAGTCCTAAAATAAATTACTTTCTTTTACTCTCTTGTTAATTTAAATGTATCATAAGTGATTTTTATTTGTATAAATGGGAAAACAAAAAAAAAGACAATTTTTTATGAACGACAATAAACACATTTAATATATTTTCATAAATGACATAAAATATATTTATTTTTAGACATTAAAATAAATTTTATTTTATTTAACGAAACAAAAATGTCTTTAACTCGTTTTTTTTTGGTACATTGTATTTAAAACCCAATTTAATGTAGTTACATATATAAAAACAAGTATAACTACACTTATTTTCCCCTAAAAAGACTACACTTATTTTTAGCTGTTAAAAATAACTAAGCTTAATTTTACGTTATTTTCATTTGAGGGAAATAGTGAAGACTTACCACGTAAGCTAGACCGAGGCAAGGAACGCTTCCTTCGCAAACCATTGAAATAAGTATCTTAAACACATAGTAGACGTAGAAGAATGTTTTCGTCCTGCTGTAAGCTAATATGCCTGCGAAACAGCCAGCGGTCCATTATAAAAGATAGATTTGACAATTTAAAGGCACCAGTTCATGTCATGTGTTTTTTAAATCTAGAAAATTGGTATTTTTTGTAGAATATAATTTTTTTTTAATTAAAAACATTCACAACACCGTAAATTTACTTTTTAAGACTATATATATTATTTTAAAAGGAATCAAGTATATATTACTTGAATTACTTATCTGTTTATTGTCATGTGTTTATGGAGAACGATTTAATTTCAATTTATTATTTTATCATTTGTATAATATGTAAAAAAAAATCTTGTATTACTATTATTGTTATTTAATTTTGTAATATTAAATTTCTAAATAACTATAACTTTTATATATTATAAATTTAACTCTTTCTATAACTAAATAATAATAATAATATAATAGAAAAACTCCTTGCTAGCAATAGATTGAATTTTAAGAATACTATGCTGTATTTAAAAGAGATGTATACACTTTAAAAAAGGTGGAATCAATTAAACAAAGGGAAAAAGTTGAACGCAAACGTACCTACGGGAATGATGGTGAGGATCATAGGGACTGTGAGGATGGCCTTCCTCCCATACTTATCCGAAAGATTACCCAAGAGTGGCATCATCACAAGCGAGCCCAGCCCTATCATCTGCATAAATGACACGTTTTTTTACCCATATGGACATGGATACAAATTACTGCACATTGTCATAGAAATTAACTCCAAAAAAAAATCGTCATTGATATTATTAAAAGGTTATGAGAATTAAAAGGGGGTAAATTGTAATGAAAAGAGTGAGTGATAAACAGAGCATTTGCCCAGCTGTTATTTGTAACAAAAATCTAAAGAGCTTACGAATTGCATTAAATTCAATATACGCTGGATACAATGTGATTGTGAGTCATAATGGTGAATCATCGTAGATGTTAATTTTTATTTTTATTTACAATAAAGGTTAAATTGTTTTTTCTTGTGATTCATAATAGCATAATAGATAGTAGTATATTAGTACTATAGTTTATTTTTATTTTCAAATGTGGACTGGACCGAGTGATGGAGGCTAGCATTTGTGCTGAACAAGGCCCGCCCCTTTTCCATTTGGCCCAATAAAAACTAGTTGGAGACTCGTTCAAATTTAAAACTTAAAACGGGCCACAGAAGATGACAAACAATTCCAAGATGGACATAAAAGTGTTGTTGATAAAAAAAACTCATTCGTCCGAATACGACGAGCCATAGAAAGGTGAGGAAAACCACGACAACTCGAGGAAAAAGCTTCGCAATGCATCACACACACTAAGGCCAACTGAGTCAGTTGTAAATTTGCAACAAGTTAAAGAAAATGGGAGCCTATAAGACTCACGATATCACAGGGAAATTTCTTTCTCTGAGTGGTGGGTCATGCTTATCGAAACAGACGAAGGGACGCTATCTTGGTGACAATTTAACTTGACCAGTGATGGGGTTTTGAATTTTGAGGTTGCTTGTCTATAAAACAATCAACATTTATGGGCAATCAATGGAGGTGTCATTAAGTGATCAACAGATTCAATTTGTGTTCAATTATAAAATTATCATAAAAATCTAAATAACAACTTTTAAAATCTTATCTGATCCAAATAAATCAGATATTTAATGGAATTTTAATTATTTTTTAATGTAAATTTAATTTATGTATTTTTTTTTGTAAGCCACAAAGGCTAGTAAATAGTGACGGGCTTAAATAATTTTGTATAAAATCATTGTTAAGTCTTAGCTTTATTATAAAAAACAATATTATTTATATTTTAAATTATTACAACAAATTGTACACAAAGGAGAGATAAAAAAAACTGTGTAATTAGATAGGTGATCTAACGGAGATAGAAAGTGTAAATGTGTAGAGATAAACAACGTTATTCTTACAAGAAGAGAAATTAAATTGAATTTTTTTTACAGGAATTAGTTTGATTTCATTCACAATAAATATATTTTAATTCTTTATTATGAAATAAATATTAAGCTTTTCATCCACATTTTTTTAATATTGAATCAAATAAATAAAAAGTGATCTTGCTAATTTAATAACCAAATAATTAACCTTACCTTTTCTTAGGTCAACATATATACATAAAATAAATGCGAAATAAACATCACAAACTCGCTATATGCTTACTTTATCACAATTTAAGAGGACATGAACTGATGAAAGACAATTAATAATTAATATAGAGAAATTAAAATATTCATAAAAGCTACATATCATCCTGTTTTTAATTTATTTAAATCTCATTTGTCATAAAATAGTGTAACTCATGAGGGATGAATGCCTGGACGTGCACCGTGCGCAGGTAACACAATACCCACAGATTTTTAATTTCGCCCAAAGAATAAAATTTATATGTACGTAGAAATTAAAGATGCCTATGAAAATAAAATTATACACTTTACTAAATTTATTGTTAAATACTGAGGTAAATGAGTTTCATTTAGTTCCATAGCAGTTCTTACTTGTACCGTACGTATGTTTTGTGTTGCTTATTACTGAAAAGCTGTTATGAAGCAAGAGTACTAGCTTAGATTCTCCCAAAAAAAGGCAGTTTATATCAAAAGGTTAGTTAAAGTATCTAATTAAGAACCACGGACTCAACTAAATTTCCAGTCACACTAATATACTCTAATTTCACTATATCACTAATGGATATGAAATCTCTAAAACAAATATCATACATGGACACATATAATCACTGATTAGGGAACAAAAACATGAGATATAAAGGTTGAATGAGTGGAGAAGGTCATGTTTACTTTGTATGGAATATTGGTAGAGTTAAACTCACCGCTTGTTGAAAACCAGTGATGTAGATGGCAAGTGAGCATTCATCTTGTCCGGGACAAAGAGCAGCCATTGTGACATCGGTGATGGCTGGTACCACCATGAACATGGAGAAGTTATGAAGAAACACTGTCATGAAGAGATGAATCAACCCGTACAATTTATCCATGATTCTCCCTAGCTAGCTAGCTAACTATGGCTCTCTCAACCAGTTTCTCTTTGAAATGACAAAAGAACTAACTAGCTAGAATTCTTGGTAAGATCTTAATTAACAGTCTTACAGGGAAAGCTACCTCTCTACTCAGCCACAGTGCAAGAAAGGTTCACTTAGAAGCAACATCTCTCTCTATATATATATGAATATGAGTATTGAGTAGGACCTCAAAGCTAATCACGAGAACAAGCGTAGCGTACTTTTTGCGATTGCTTTACGTGGTATCTCACAATTAATTGTGCATGTGGTCGGTCAATCAAACACTCGCAGTAAGTAAAAAAGGGTGGAAAAAACTTAACTGTTTTTGCTCTTGTGGAGCAATATGGTGAACTGTGAACTAATTCAAATAAGTGACGTTGAAATAAAGAATTTTTAGTCACGTATATGAAGGGCTATTGATTATTGATTTTTTTTTAAATTTATTTATTTCAAGTATTTCGCTAATTGTCTAACTATTGATTGAATGGGATGAGTAATGTCAAAGATAATACAAATAACCAGGATCAACTTACGCCTTGAAGCGTGCAAGTTTATGTTTACCTTTTTTTTTCTACAGGCAACTAAAACATGCATCTTGCATGTGGACCAAAATCATCTCGTGATTTAATTTATGGATTAAGTATAGACAAAAGCTCGTCTAAGTTAGGCGATTAAACTTTCAATTCGTTAAGTTTTTATTAAGAGTAGTTAGCTATATGATCTTGTTTTTAAAAAAGCTATATATATGTTTTTGTTGTTATATATGTGGCATGCTGCATAGCCTCTGTTTGCTATATGAGAAATTAGAAGGGGATAATAGATGGAAACAAGTTTTTTTTTTTTAAATTATATGGTCATATAATAATTTTTGTAAATAGATTGAAACTATTGTTTTATTGCATATTTTTTTATTCAAATTAAAATGTAATATATAATTAAAAAGTGTTATCCTTTTGGTTGTTAATTTTTATAATGTGTTACTTTAATAAATTCATATTGAACCAATTGTCTGATAAATATGATATATCATATGTAATGGATCAATAACAATAGAACTAAAACATTTGATTTTTTACCAAGATAAAAAACACAAATAAAAATTCAACAAATTATAAAGGAAATCAAATTAAACATGAGTATATTGATAATAAAAAATGTATATAAACTTTAATATGAAATAATATTTTATTAATGATAGAAAACAGTGATATAGTTATTAATATTTTTTTCAACAGACAGATTGTAAAAACCAAATTAAATTATAAATATTTAAAAATAATAAGTACATTAAAATTATTTAAAAAATGTGCCCGCTTTCATAGATAGCAAGAAGTAAAATTAAGAAAGTCCCAAAATTCTAAAAAATTGAAAGCTTTTAAAAATCCTTTTCAATCCTTTTATGTGTATATTGGATTATGATAAGATATATACTAAATTATGATTTTTTGATCCCCTTAATTAGTTTCTTAAATTTATGATTTTGGTTCTTTTAGATTTTAATTATAATTTTTTGTCTCTTAATCTTAAAAATTGGTGAGTTTGATTCTCCTGGTAGATTCTTAATAAATAATTCAAATTAATTAAGTTACAAAGTTATTTATAAGTTAAGTAAAATAAATTCTTAAAATTAAATAAAAAATTATTAATCTTAATTTTTTACAACATTGTGTTCCTTTTCTTCTTTACAAAAAATTCTTTTACCTCCATTATTGTAGGTGACTCCACTAACAGTAACATCACATTATGATTAATAGTTTTTTATTGATTAATAATTTTTATTTAATTTATAATTAATTTAACATCTCTAATAATCAAAATTATTAGTTAAATATTTATCAGGAAATTAAAATCAAAAATTTGTAAAATTAGCATGATAAAATATTATAATTAAAAATAAAGAAATTAAAGTCATCTATTTAAAAACTTAGAAAGACCAAAATTATAATTATTCAGGCTAAGATCAAGTATATGCATGCATTTGGGTTTGTGATGAAATCACTTGCAAAGGCAAAACAGACGACGACAGAAAAAAACTAGGACATAATCGTAGAAGAAGGAAAAATAAATTAAGGAAGGGTTTTATTTTTGGAAAATGAATGAAAAGTACAGGGGAAGAGGAAAACATATCCTAGAAAAATAAAATATGATTCACGAAACTGTTGGGAGAGGAAGACATGTTCGTTTATATAGAGAAAGAGGAAGGCAGCCTAAGTACAGTTTGAGGACTGTTGCATTGCCTGTTTTAAAATCTGTTATGGGGAATATCAATAGTCTTCTTGTGGAAGAATAAAAGAACGGTTTATTTTGGAAATTAATATTTCAATTAAATTTTTCATTAATTAGCACACATATTTATAAATCTTCTTTTTTTATTCAAAAATTTATGAGATACAAATTTAATGAAAAGGACACCCTTGATAAAGGTGAAATGTAAAACATATAAAAAGTTTTAAAGATTCACTCAATTACAACTCACAATTATCTTATAGAGTAATTCAAATGATAATTATGATTAAATAATAATATAAAATTATTTTACACCATCAATACATAAACATTAAACTCATATATATATATATATATATATATATAAAAGGAGAAATCAACTTACATAAAAAAAAATATCTTCTAGAATTACTCTTCATGCATCCTTATCATTTATTTTCTTAAAATTTAATCTATAATAAGTTATTAATCTTATATGTTAGATTTTAAGTAAATATAGATTTTAAGTAAATATACTTTAATATTTTTAATAAGACATTAATTTTCTATCACTATTTCTTTTAATATCTTCAATTTAAGGATAAAAGTTAAGACCAATAATATCTTATTAAAACTTAAATTTAGTTCAAGATAAATATTTTTTTTTCAATTCACTTTCTTTTAGAATTCTCATTTATTATGATTTAAATAAAAATTATAAAGTAATTTTATATTTTTCAATAAGAAAAATGTGTATTCTCACCACTCTCATTTTCATCAAAATATACATCACATTATTTTTTATAAAATTTAATCATATATTGATTTTATTATGATTTTTTAATTTAAAGTAAATGAAAACTAATTTTTCTATATTCAAATGAATTATAAACTTCTCAAATGATTTATAATATATCTATGTGTATACATATATTAAAGTTTTATAATTTTACTAACAAAATAATAATAAATAGTATAATAAAATAAATATATTATCTATTAATTTTAATTTTAATTAATTTTTCTATAAATACATATAAAATTAAGAGCTTGGTGGGAGGCCTAAGCCAATGGCCTAATTGGCCTTACCAATTGCCACAACACTGTCTAATGCTATTATTAATAATTTTGATCAGTTACTATAATTAGAAATAACAAAATTATATATAATTATTTACTAATTAGGATTTTTAATTTTTTTAATGAATTAATTTTAGTCTTTAGATTATTTAAATTGAGTGATTAAGATTTGATGTAAAACAATAATTTTCACATAGCGGATCTTATCAGTGACGGATCCAAGAAATTAATGAAGGGTGGACACTCAAGAAGTTCAAGTACATATATTTTAATAACAAAAGTATATTACAATAAAAATAATTATAATGTCATCCTTCTAGGCCTTATTTTTTAGAATTTCATCATAATTGTCTTATTATCAATACTTTCAAATACATATTTTTCAATATAAGATACTAGACAGCCATTCAACCATTCATCCTCTATCTGATTACGGAGTGCAGTTTTGATGTATTTCATAGCTGAAAATGTTTTTTTCACATATACAGTTGCTACAGACAAAATTAATGCTAACTTTACAAGTAAATAAATCAAAGGATAGACATATGTTTTTTCTTTTCAACTATCCTCTTGGCAAGATTAGGTATTCCTTGCAAATTCAAAAAATTAGGATTACTTTGCACATCAACAATATATGTGTCGAGCTGATATTCAAGCATGACAAAATCATTCAAATCAAAATCTGAAGGATAAAAGCCAACAAATTCACACAACTTATTCTTGTCAAATGCCGAGAAACAGTTGCACAGATTTAAACATGCCATGCATTCCAGCAAATTGGAACTCACTAAAACGATCATTCAACTTTTGAAGTTGAGTATCTATCACTGTATAAAATATGTCAATCTTAAAGTGATGTAGATGAGTAGCTAGCCCTCTATGTTTTGTTCTCCTTTGTAAAGAAAGTACACTTTCCATATCATGGATATTTATATCATGTTTTATACAAAATTCAAAAGTCTTCTGAAATAGATTATTCCACCCATTATCTCTCTCTTATGTAATAACACCTTTGAAACTTTTACAATAGTCATAACATTCACAATATCTTGATCTTTTCTCTAAAGTGCTTATGACAACTCATTCGTTATTGCTAAGACCTTGATCATCAAGTTCAAAAGTAATACAAATTCAAAAGTTTGCATATGCATCATAAGGCCAGAGGCTTCAGACCTTTTTGCGTGCATAAGGGTTGTATCGTTTTTTATATTTTCTAGCACATCAAGCACAAGATCAAACAATGTACAAAAACTTACCAAGGATCAGTAATGTGAGCTCTAATATGTGTCCCCTGGTCTTGACAAACTCATTTCTTGATTCAAGCCTCTCCTTGATAGAACATCATCGCTTGCAATACTTTTGACTATCTCATCAAATTATTTTTCTCTCAAAATATTTGCTCTTTTCCAAGAAGCACCAACTACATTACACACCAACGGTATAAAATTAAAGAAGTCAGTCAATGCGTAAACCTTTTTTGCACAAGTCACTAGAGTTAACTGAAGTTGATGTGCAAAGCAATGAACATAGTGAGCAGAATTATTTTCAACTAAAATCAAGTTTTTCATATCACTGAATTGACCACTCATATTGCTTACGCCATCATAACCTTGACCACGAATCTTTGTCAAGTTCAAGTCATTTTTGGCAAAAAATTAACTTGATCATTTCTTTAAGTGAACTAGTTGCAGTATCTGAAACATGAACAATACCAAGAAAACGCTCAATAATGTCACTGTTGCAGTTCACATATCTTAAAACAATGGTCATCTATTCTTTAATTGATATATCACGAGCTTCATCAACTAGTATAGAGAATAAATTATCACAAATATCTGAAATAATAGCTTTGGTAACTAAACTAGCAACAACATTAGTAATATCTTTCTAAATTGAGGGAGCTATCATTTTGAGATTCTCTGGGACATTATTCAAAGATACATTATTTATCTCCTCATTGCTTTCACAAAGGAATTTTACAAGCTCCACAAAATTTCCCTTATTCATTGAAACATCTATCTCATGATGTCCCTAGAAAGTCAAACATTGTCGTATGAGATATCGAATACATCGAATAGAACCATTTACAAAAATACTATAATCCTATTTGGCTTTGTCAGAAATGTCAGACACAACAATGTCAATATGTTGATTTTGATTCATTAAATCTTTGGTAGCACTGAAGCACAACTTATGAATACTTCCAATTTTCCCAATATGTTTAAGAAATTGTTGTTTGTCTTTCCAATTGCTAAATCCTTCTCCCGAAAATGAATCATGACCACCTTTTCCATCACCATGCTCACAATTAAATAGATAACAATTCAAGCAAAATACAACATCTTTTGATTTAATATACTCCAACCAAGTGTCAAACTCATTGTATCATTGAGGATTAAATCTATGCATTTTACCCCTAATTAAGGATTGAGAAAAGTTATCAAGTTTTGGTTGACAATGACCATTCGTTAGATAAATTCTTCAAATCATTTCCCTTTCTTAAGCACTCTTCGCAAATCTCACAATAGGAAGTCTTTTACCCGAATCAGGAACATAGAAATCATTTTCCTTTCTTGAACACTCATTTTGTTTATCTTGAACTAAATCAATAGATGAAGATTCATATCGAGAACGTTTAGTACTACTACCACTTGACTTTGTAAAAAAAAAACCTAAATACCTTTCCATCCTAAAAAATGACAAATGACAATAATGAATCAATATATACCCAAAAGACAATGGCCAAACTCCAAAATATTATCTTAGTATAATTCGAATATAAAGCAAAATTGATATACTTCAAAATATTAACAATTTGCTTATCCATTAACAACTTTAAAGTATTATTGTTCCAAGCATGTCTATTTTATTGTCCAACAAAATAGTACCCACAAATTGTGAGAGAACATGGCTTAAAGCTTTAGACGCATCACAAAATTTATATCTAAATCATTTTCTTGAATATTATCAATGTAGAAACTTAACAAATTATTAATATTCATCAAGAAAAAAAGAAAAAAAAAAGCACTGGCTAGGGTTGAGTATAACTTTTGTGAAAAATGTAAAGAGAATGATACTTTCATAATTTTAAGGGTGGACACTTACCCCCCCTTCTCTTACACGTGGGTCCGCCTCTAGATCTTATCCCATAAGATACTTATGTATTTATTTTTATATATCAACATCAACAACACCTTTAATCCAAGTTAATTGAGGTCGGTGGTAGATGAACCCAATAATAAATAGAAAATAATACAAAAGAGAGAGAAAAAAAACTAAAATAAAAGAAATGTGAAAGGAAGAAAGGAGAAAAGAGGAGGAAAAAAACTAAAACAAGGAAATGAATTAAAACTACTAATGAGTTTAACTCTCCACCAAGCTTATAGCTTTTCTCCACTCCGTCTTAAGACATACTGTCCGCCAATCTATACTGTCCGCCAATCTATATCTCATTCCATTAGGTTCTGTTTCACAACCTTTTTCCAGGTAAGTTTCAGTCGACTTCTACCTTTCTTTGTGTCGAGCTCTTGGTAACAAACTCTTGTTCTTATGGGAGCATCCAGTGGCCGTCTCATAACATGCCTAAACCACCTCAATCTATGCTCCCTCATCTTTTCACATACCGGTACCACTGATACCTTTCGTCGAATATCCTCATTTCTTATCTTATCCATATTCGTATATCCACGCATCCACCTTAACATTCTTATTTCTGTTACCTCTATTTTATGCTCATATTACCTCTGTGCTGGCCAGCATTCTGCTTCATATAGTATTACTGGTCTTACAACTGTTCTATAAAATTTATTTATATATATATATATATATATATTAATAATATTTATTATTTTTTTTAACATTTTAAATTCTTGTCGCTAAATTAGGATTAGATTGGCTGGTGCATGACACACTCACTCATTTTACTTATACTTAGATATTTAAAGTTCCATCTAACAAGACTTTATAAGCTATTAAATATTCTATAAATTAAGAAAAATGACTATACAAATACAATTCACGTGAAGAGAATATATCTCTATAGTTTTATGTATTGTAAGTTGTTATAAAGATCTAAACTAAATCAAAGGGTGGTTGATTCTTTCAACATTGTAATGGTACAAGATTGTCTAAGTTATAACAAGAACTAATATGTTTTAGCAAAGTTAGTTTTTATGTTAACTAGTTCTTCATGAATCAAGATCTCTTTAGGATAAGTTTTTAGAAGCTTCCTTTTCCCCATGCTTGTGGTGGAAGTAATATTAAAAATTGAGACTTACAATCCATCAAAATTTTAATTTTCAAATTTTTATGTGTTAAAATATGTTTTGCTAGCATTTTTTCTACTTAATTAAAAGACAGTTTTTTTAGAGGAAAAAGACAAAGTTAGTATGCTATTTAACAGACTTTAATGAAATTAACGGAAATAATCAATTTATTAAACAATGTAAAGATGAATAATTAAAGACAAAACCAAAAAATTCAACAACAAAAATAGTCAAAGACCAAACTGAAAAATGAAATAAAATAATAGTTTAAATTATTAATTTTGCCTTAAAATAACAATAAAGTTCATATTTAAGTCGTAATAGATACTAAATAAACGCCTAAAAAATATATAGTAATAATTATTTTTTATCTATTTGAAAATAAATGCCTAAAAATTATTATCTATTAATTTGATAGTTGAACTTGAAGTTTGTAAAAAATATTTGAAGGTCTCGTCGAAAATTCAAAGATTTTAATTACAGTAATTAAAAAATATTATTTAAGATTATTTGTTAAATAATTTAAAATATCAGTAAACATCAATAAATATTCATTATCAAATGACCTTACAACATACATTAAATCATTTTGATATTATTATTATATTTTATGATGGCTTTTGTTGTCTTGTGTGTTTATTTGCATTGTTTAATCGAAACAACAACTGAAGCAGGGTTCACGCGCGGAGCACGTGAACCGGAAGCAGCCGCGATCGATCCACATTCCGCAACGCAAAAGATAAAAACGAATAAAACAAGTAGTCGGGACCGATGGTTTTCCCACTTAAATTAATTAATTACTCTCTAATTATAAAAGAACCTTTCTATTAAGGTCTAGTTAAGTTAGTTCAGACATTGTAAATTTTTTATATTGTATTCAATTTTTACATATAAAAAAAACTCATTTCACTAATTCATATTTTTTTAATAATTGATTTAACTATGTTAAATATATTAATTATTTATATTATTACTAATATTTGAAGAAAAAATAATTAAATAAAAAATTATTAATATATTTAATGTTAAAAAAAAATAACAAAAATTTATAAAAAAAATCTTATAATTAAATACTAGTTAATAACAACTTAACGCAGCCCACTCGTTGAACAGCCCAGTCCCCAAAGTTAGTAAGGCTCACAATCACAGACCCACACTTTTTTCTTCTTTCCTCACTTCCTTTGTTCTTTTCACTCTCACAATGGACTCCCTCTCTCTCTTCTGCACCGGAGCCCTCCTCGCCGGCGGCCTCTACTGGTTCGTCTGTGTTCTGGGCCCCGCCGAGCAGAAGGGAAAACGCGCCACCGATCTGTCCGGTGGCTCCATCTCCGCAGAGAAAGTCCAAGACAACTACAAGCAGTACTGGTCCTTCTTCCGCCGCCCCAAGGAGATCGAGACCGCCGACAAAGTCCCCGACTTCGTCGACACCTTCTACAATCTAGTCACCGACATCTACGAGTGGGGGTGGGGCCAGTCCTTCCACTTCTCCCCCTCCATCCCTGGTAAGTCCCACCGCGAGGCCACGCGCCTCCACGAGCAGATGGCCGTCGATCTCATCGAGGTCAAGCCCGGCAACAAAATCCTGGACGTGGGTTGCGGCGTGGGCGGGCCCATGCGGGCCATCGCGGCCCACTCCCGCGCCAACGTCGTGGGCATCACCATCAACGAGTACCAGGTCAATCGCGCAAGGATGCACAACAAGAAGGCTGGGTTGGACTCTCTCTGCGAGGTCGTGTGTGGAAATTTCCTTAAGATGCCGTTTCCCGACAACAGCTTCGACGGCGCGTACTCCATCGAGGCCACGTGTCACGCTCCCAAGCTGGAAGAAGTGTACGCTGAAATCTTCCGCGTTCTGAAACCGGGGGCGCTCTACGTTTCCTACGAGTGGGTGACGACGGATAAGTACAGCGGCGATGACCCTGAACACGTGGATGTCATTCAGGGGATTGAGAGGGGTGACGCGTTGCCTGGCCTTAGAAGCTACGCTGACATAGCCGAAACGGCGCGTAAGGTAGGGTTTGCTGTTGTGAAGGAGCGGGATCTGGCTAAGCCGCCGGCTCTGCCGTGGTGGAGCCGATTGAAGATGGGTAGGATCGCATACTGGCGGAACCATATTGTGGTCACTGTTCTCGCGGCTTTGGGAATCGCGCCAAAGGGGACCGTCGATGTTCATGAGATGCTCTTCAAGACCGCTGACTATTTGACCAGAGGGGGTGACTCTGGGATTTTCTCTCCGATGCACATGATCCTCTGCAGAAAGCCCCATGACAAGGACGAACAAAATTCAGGTTAGGGTTTCGTTTCGTTTGATTGGGAAATTGGAAAACAAAAACAACCACCGCCACCTTATTTCTTTCCGGTACTTTTTTTTCCCATTATTATCCTGGGTTTAACTTGTTATTAGTTATTACTACTATGAACTTGGTGTAATTTGGATTTTGATCTTTTCAATTTTAATTTTAGTTTGCGATGTTGATCTTTGAGTTGGGGATGTCTGTTTTTTTTTTTTAATGGAAACTACTTCTATTTAGAATAGAAGTCTTGATTGGAATGAATTAAATTGCCTGGTGTTTTTATGTGTCATGCGCGTATTAAAAAGGAGAAAGAAAGTATAACGGTATACATAGTACTAGTAGTAGAATTAAGTAGCTGCCTTCATATTCGGCGAATTGATTCACGAATCGAATCGAAGTGGTATATCTGAAATGCTCTGATTCATTTGATGGTGGTGCTGGTTGTTGAGGGAGGATATTTTAATGAATGCATTTATTAAATAATTAAATTAAATTGAATTGAAGAAGCAGGGGAGTCGTGGAAAGTGGAAGGAGATCGGAGGTACAACACATGTTAGATTGGTTATATTAGCGTGTGATTAGGTGGAGACCACTGGCACTAGCGATAAGTTATGCCTGGTTGTACCGTAACGTGGTTATGTTCGATTTTTCAGCGTTTGAATCTGGCCTTGATGCTTTTTTGGTTTTACTATTTGTCACGTAGCGCGTGGGTTTTTACTTCCAAAGGCCCAACGGCCACACGTACCCCGACATTTGGCCCGCACTTGCTTTAAATCTGGCAAATCAGTTTTACTCACTTGTATCATCTCTTGTTCCCATGACGCCACGCCATCCAAGCCTAATTAATGTTTAACTTAAACCACGGATTTAGATTATTGTCTGCTCTCCTTCACTGATGCACATTTTACGAGAAGTTTGATATAATAATAACAAAGAAAAAAACTATTTTTGTTTTTGAATGGATAAAAAAATATAATAAATTCATTCTTCAGTTAATTTTCATTCATTACATTTAATAAAAAAGTTTATATAACACAATTAGAAACAAATTTCTTAGTATTTTATATATTTAGGGACAAATGATTATTCATTCAAAATATAATTTTATTTTATTACAAATATAATATTATAATAAATATTTTAAAAATAGAAAAATTAACATAAATTAAACTAAATATAATAATAAACATAATTTATCTATTATTTTGGAATTTTTTACATACTTTCTGATGAATTTATTTCAATTATTTTGTATTTTGGAAATATTTTTAAAATTTAAAATCTTATCAAATATACTAAAATAATTTTTTAATTCTGATGGGAATGGGGTTTTTAATGATGTAAAATTATACCTTGAATATTCTTCATACAACGAGGATGAGGACCCACTGAGGCCCTTGGAAAATTGAGGCATGGGGATAAGTACTATTGCCAGGACAAATGACCGATGGACAAGACATACATTCCAATTCATATATTGGTGGTGAATTTATTTTATGAAATTAATTTAAAGTAAAATCATCAATTATTATAAATATGTCGTTTAATATCATTTACTAATATTTATCCAATATTTTATCAATTAATTTTAACCAAAATTTTTAATCAAGATTATTTTAGAAAATATATTTTAACCAATTTTTAGTTTATTTTATTAGTTGAAAAATTTATTTAGTTATTCAATAATTAATATTTTTTAATAGTTTTTAAATAATTTTTAGTATTTTTTTGAATGACAAAACTAATTGAAAAGTTCAAAAGTTAATTAGAAATTGAAAAAAATTAATTTATTAAATTATAAATGTTAGATAAATTAATTGTTGAAATAATTAAAAAATATAAATGACAAAAATAATAAAATAATTTTTTTATAAAAAAATAATTAAAATAATAATAAGAAAAAATAATAAATATATTGATGATAAAGATGAAAAAAATATAAAAAAGTGACAGCTAGTGTTTTAACAAATTTTGTTTCAAGTAGTGTTTTTAAAAAATTGAGTGTGTTTGAATAAATAATTTTAATTGAAGAAAGTAATTTGTTAGTGAATTTAAAATTTTTTAATTTAAAATTCATTGTTTAGATATTTTTATATGAAAAATTTAAATTTTTGAAATTTTAAAATAAAATTTTAAACAACTAAAAATGTGAAATTTGAATTTTCTTCTAAAATGTGAGAAATTGAAAATTTCTTTCGTAAATGAGTACTTCGACCTCCGCTACTCTAATAATACATACATCAAGCGTCTCTCCGTGCATGAAGAAATTTAATTTTTTTATCCAAACAAAAATTTTGAAATAAATTCAAACACATAATTTTAAAAATAAAAGAATTTTAATTGATACATTTTAATTTTCCTGAATTTTAAATTTTTTTAAATTTTAAAATATTCTATCCATACATACTCTAAAAGTGATTAAAAAACTACTAATAAAAATTTGTTTATCAAACTGTTTTAACTAAGAAAAAAAATTAGAAATTAACTAAAATACTTTATTGAATATAACCTTAAAAAAATACGTTTTTTAAATAACTAGTTTCTAATTTTTTATATATATTTTTTATACTTAATATACTTATCAAATTTTGTGTTTATTATTTTTAAATAAATTATATTTTATTATTTTTTCAATCATTTTATATTTTTAACTACTTTAATAACTAATTTTATTAAACACTTATAATTTAATATAATATTTTTTAGTTATCAACTACTTAATTTTTCAATTAATTTTTTCAAACATAATGTAAATCGACTAACTTTTACTCCCAATATAATTGTAATTTTTTTACGAGTCGAAAAATTTAAAGATAAAAGAAAGGAAAGAACATAAATTATCTAAAACGAACAACGCCTGTGGCATTAGCAAGAACCAGAGACACAGCCAGAGGCACAGTAGTCAGTAGGTGCTAAACATGAGTCATGTTCTAGGAATGCTAAAAAATATGTTGATATTGTTTTAATTTAATTTATTTATAATCATCCATTTTTAATTATTATGACTGTGTTTTGACAAAATTAATAAAAAAATTAGTCAATTGAGAAATTAACTTATTAAATAGAAGTATTTGATAAAATTAACTTAATAATTAATAAGTATAAAATAAAACTTATTAAATTAGAAATATTTGATAAAATTAATTGAATAATTAAAAAGTGTAAAATGATATAAAAATAATAATATTATGATTTATTTAAAAAATGTAATAAGAAAATTAAATAAATATATTAAAAATTAATGTTTTAAAAAATACTACTTAGTTATCAAATAATAAAATAAATCTTTTATTTAATAATTTTAAAAAAAAACTATGCAAAATATCTTATCAGAAATAATATATATCACCTTATCACAAAAATTATCACCTAATGGAATTTAGACGGGCACGTGCACACAACTTAAACTATCAAGTGAAAAGGATCCACTACTATTTATTATAGGGTTGGTCTCCTTTTCTCTCTGAAAAGGATCTACTACTAATTATCATAGGGTTGGCTTCTTTTTCTCTCTGGAAAGGATCTCTGAAAAATATTGAGATTCCTTTGCTGTTCCTCTTTGTGGAAAGTTAAGGCACGGGGATGACTAGTATGGTCACGAGTACTCATGACTCATGGACGATAATATCGTAATCCGCCTTCGAAGATTGCATATTTGAGTTTTAGGTGCTGAATTTAATATTATAAAATTAATTTAAGTAAAATCATCTATGTTTATTTTATTTTTTTCAAAAATAGTTTTATACTTTCTCTCTTCCTTATAACTTGATTTTTTTTATAAGATTTTTTTTATAAATTTTTATGCATTAATTATTTTTTTATAAAAATATCCTTTATTAACATTAGCTCTTGAAAGACGTGATAATAGAAAAAGCATAATCCTTTAATATTTGTTAGTTTTGTTTATAAGAATGTTTTTGAAAAAAAAAATACTAATTTAAAATCAATATAATACTTTTAACTAAATTAAATTCTTAAATCTATATAATTGAGTTAATTAGATCTTATAATAAGTTATTTACTTTGTATTTTATTTTTTTATAGTTTTATCAAGCAAGATATTCCTTTTTTTTCTGATTACTGTATCCCTAAATGGGTCAAATTTGTTGGAATACAACTATAAGATAAAAATCTTACATTAAATAGAAATGAAAAAATTAAGTATGGTATAAGTGAGAAAAAGATACATAAACATGAGTCTTAAGATTTTTGATTAAGATGTGTTAATTCACGTATGATTACTCTCCGTGGATGATGGATTTATCATATTATACATTAGAAGTCATTGGATGATTTCTCTCGTGAAATAAAATCCATGGCTACATGAACTATGATGAATTTTCTTGAATTGGCAATTAAGTAATATGTTTTGGGAGTATGCTGGAAACTTTTCTCAAAGTAACCATTCACCAAGTTTTGGTCAATAGTTAATAAATAAGTGTACCGTGGATTTTTCAATTATTTATTATCTAAACTTTATGAAAAATATATAAAATAATTAATGACGATAAGGGTATAATTGAAAAAAAATATTAATATTATCTTTAATTCTGGAAATGACATATAAATAGGATTTTTTAAAAGTTTGACAATTAAAAAGAAATGAAACAAGTAATAGTGCTATGGGACCTAAGATTACATTTTCAAATATAACATTTTTTTATTCTTCATTATCAGAAGCTAAAAGCCCAAAAGAAAACAAACTAGCGGACAAACAAAACAGCAAAGCATCCGCTAGCAGATGCAAAGATACAAAGTCAGGGGAAACATCAAAAACTTGAATCCCATGATGCATGTTCAGGCCATGTTTGGCAAACGTGTCCGTTTTGGGGCTTTTATGCCCTGTTAATTAAAAAAAAAAAAACAGTGCTGTTTGTAATGAAAAATTAATGCATTTTTTTTAAATGAAAAAAATGGACAAAAAACTATTTAGGTCCTGAAAGTGAAAATCAACCACAATTTAGTATCTAAAGGATCAAAATTTTGATTTAATACCTGAATGTGAGAAATGATAACTACATCCTGCATTAAACATAATGACAAATCAACATTATAATATAATGATTTTCACAAATTGAATGATCAGATGAAATTGTCCACTTATACATTTAAGAATCAAAATGATCATTTATCCAAAAACATTTACATCCCCCTGCACATGTTCAGACCATGTTTGCCAAAACGTCCGAAGCAGCATTTGCCTCTCTAAAACCATGATGCCAATGAATGAGCAGAATGGCTCTAGCTTGGCGGACAACTAAGTGAATATACTGTACTATGGCATAACATGGGTGTTAGGGAGATCAACCTTTGTCGAGCAATTGAGTGGCCACAAGAGAATCTGTTTCCACCAAAGTTCTTCTAAATTCAGACAGCACAACTGAACAAGATCCTAAAGCAGAATATACATAGCATTATGATCTCTTAATATTCCATCACAAGCAACCCTTGATCCCGTTGAAGAGTGTTGGGGATATCGGGGTGCGCAAGTCTCTCTTTCCACAAACAGCAATCAGAGAGTCTTATAGACTCAACCCTCTCTAACAATCAAACAGTAATAATGTGCGGAAACGTGTATAAACAAAAGCGAGAAAGAGCAGTAGAGAAAAAACACAATAGTATAGCTTAACGTGGGAGAAAACCTCAACGAGGAAAACCCATGGACCTTATCCAGAAACAATCCACTATATCAATAATAATGGTTACAAACACTCAACAGTCTTTCGCTGGAGTCACGCTCAACCTCACCAACAATTGAGGAAACTCTATCTCTATAAGGGTTGCTCACTCAACCTCTCGGAGACTCTCACAGGAAGCTTACTCTTCACTGTGCTCTCAATATCTGCAACTCAGTCACCATCCTCCATCTATAAATGTTGTACTTATAGAGAGGAATTAGGTTTAGGGATTTCTGTTCCCTAAACATGGAATGGGCTGAGGTCAATACCCTTGGGAATTGAGTCCAAGTCAAAATTCTCCTTTCTAGCGCCTGGGGATTTGATCCAAGCATTAAACAGAAACTTATCCAACAAAGAGTAATCCCTATCTGTATCTAGCTTAACCCATCCCAAAGGGGATGGGACAAAGAGATTAAGGTTAATTTATTCTTCATCTTGAAAAGCCTTGACAGGTCTTCCCCATATGATGCATGTCAGTGATGTCACGAAGGAAATAATCGTTTGTCTTATCAGAGCTGAATTGGGCAGCCAATAATTGGAGAATATGAAATCTTTTTTTGGTTTCCAAACAAGGTTGGTAGCATAGATAAAATTCCTTGGCCAATGTAGAGAATGACCTCTCTTAAAAATCCAAAATAAAAGTATAGTCAGTCAGTCCCTTATACTTAAGCTCATGGAAGTAATTTTCATAAATGGCATTTGACTAGGGTACAGATTGTAATTTTGATGCTAATATATTCATTCACAATACGATACTTGCCTATCACAACATGTTGCCAACTACATTTTTTTTGCTGTACCTAATTAAATCTATCTGCAGTTCGGCACAGAAAATGTTTCAAAACCAAAAACATAGCCATTAAAAAATCGAAAGAACAAATTAATCTTCATTTGTAATGAACAAAATAATCAGTTTGCTCTGTCCAATTGAAGAGGCCTAGGTGGAGCCATGGTTCTTCTCTTCCACAGGTTAATTTCTTTTCGTGGCTTCAAATTAAGCACACCCACATAATCAACTCCACCACCAACCAAAAGGGGTGCAGAAAAAGGGATAATAATATGTTCCTCTTCATCGCCATCACTATCCACTCTGTAATCATCTGAATAGTAATCCATTTCCTCTTCATCTGGCGCCACCTGAGCCACCTTCCAATCAAAATCAGCAAGAGCGTCACGTCCACTTGAAAACCTTCTCATCTGACTCACGCGCGGTGCACGTGCTGCGTCAGCAAGAGGACGATCCTTGTTAATATCTCCAGGCGCAGAAGCGTTGGATTTCCTTCCCTCATACTTTGGCTTTGTCCCATGGAATAATAACATCTTTTGAAACGTGGAAACGTGCTTTTTTACCTCTATGTCTCTAGAAGCTGAGGATGTTTGTTTACTAGCAACGTTCCTCGCTTCTTTTGTCATGGACTTGCTCTTGGACTTTGATTTTTCGATTTGTTTCTTCTTGTGCTTGATCTGTCCCATGCAGGAGATTTTCGGTGAAGTTGGTTCTTGAGAATAAATTTCATCAAAGTCGTTATTATTGCCTCTATCATGGGTTTTTCTTCTAGCTTCATGGGGAATCATGGATACGATATGTTTTGATTTGTGGTCCCTGCCTGGGCTGAATGGATGGTTTTGAAATGTCACGGTGACTGCTGAAACTGCTTTTGGCAGTGCCTTCAAGATTTTGCCCTTCATCATATAAGCTGTTTCTCCTTGAACAAGAGTTGTGAAAGATTGCTAGAAGCTTGCAAGAGTTGGAATTTGATATTTTGATATTCTGTGTGTTATGATCGGGTGGACTCTCCTTATATACCTTGGATTGTTGAAGGTGGAACTAGTAACTTGAGAAAAGGTTGTTCTTAGTCTTACTAATAATTAATTAATGATTGATTTTGTCAAGAAAGGTAGGAATTGGGAAACGGAGAAAGGGTTTGGTCAAAGAAAACCAGCATGCATGTGACTCGTCAAAGTAATACAGTAGCTGTTTGCTTCGGCCAACAAATGTAAGTTACATAACTACAATTATTATTATTAAGTTTCAAGATAACCACAATTATTATTATTAAAAACGTGCAGCGGCTTGAGGATTTTGTTGGAGTCGTGAAGTAGAAACACTGAAACAGCTTGCAGTTGAAGTAGTGGGTGTCCTTTGTTCGTCTAAATTTATGCCTTTTTTTTAGAAATAAGAAAATGACCATTAAGTTTAACAAAATGTTTTATTGTTATTTATAAATGTCAAAATACCATATTATTTTAAATTTTATATCGAAAAATTGTAAAAATAACATGGCTTTATATTTCTTATATGTTTTAAAATAATTTTTCATTAAGATTATGTTCAAGGATAAAAAAATATTATAGTAAATACTCATTTACAAAAAATATAATTATATTAAACTAAATTATTATTTTTATTTACCTATAAAGTGCTATATAAATGATAAATAATTTGAACACTTTAAACATGTGTCAATTGGATATTTAATTATGCTAATAGAACAACACATCGAGAAGATAAATTTTTTCTTACCTAACACTATTTTGTTTTTCGGAGATAATCTCATAACTTTTGATTGTGGATAGACATTAGTTTTAAAAAATATATTTTTTTACTTTATTAATAGTAATAATTTATTTCACTTAGTGGAGTTCCGAACAAATGCTAACAATGACAATTAAATTTCATAATTTTTTTCATGTGTCCGGAATAAATTTTTGTGGTGTCGTTTGGGTTGATTACGTCTATTTCTGACTAGTTAAGTTTTGATCTAATCATTGAACGCGGCAGGTGGTTTATAAAATTAAAGAAGACGACGACGTTTTAGTAAAATAAGACAACTAAATCACTACATAAACGAGGATTTTACAAGAAAATTGTTTGATATCGGATTTTAAATTACCAGTTGTCGACATTTGAAACTCGATAAAATCTATATTCATGTTTAAAAAGAAGTAACCAATGTTAAAAAAATTGTGTATATAGTACAAAAAATATTAGTATTATAGTGAAACTTTTTGAAATACTCATACTCATCAAATAAATATATAAATAATAAAACAATAAAATACTAATAATCAGATCGAGTTAAATACAAAGATACTTTCATATAAAATATCTTCTAGTCAGTCGACTTTTTTCGTCATTTAGAATCAATATTAATTAGTTTGTTCATTAATCATTAGATGTTTTATAACCATTTGGTACGAAATAATTACTCATTTTAACATTGAACAGTTTTCCCTTAAAAAAAAAACTTGAACATTTAACATAATGTTTTTAAGTAAAGTCAAATTAAAACAGGCTCGTTCAAGTCTGTCATCTGTCTCTTTTTCTTTAAAACTTTTGATATCTCTATTCCCTAATAATGAAGTTGATTTGGTGAACTTGTCTAAAGAAACAAAACTCTCTTTTTTAATTAAAAAAATAAAATACAAACGTTAATCCACAACTCTATTTATGGATCGAATTTATTGTCAATTAAACTACACTATACCTGTATCCTGAACTACACTAAGCCGCACTCTAACCACAAACCAATCCAAATTCAAAAACCGAAAAATAGGACAATAGGTAGACACATGGTAAGTATGCACAAAATATAGATAAATTGTCTGATTGTTAAATACTGCTACTCCGGGTGTAATTTTGTACTATATAAATTATATAACCTAAACTGATTTTTATATGATAAATTATCAAATTATATAATATAATTACAAAAATTTGTGTGATATAATGTTTTAATTTAAAATTAATGAAATATGAGTTATTAATTAATTTAATTTAACTAACTGATATAAATAAGGTCTATACAAATCTCTCTGCAGAAGTAGAATTTACCTTCATACATGTAGGGGTTAATCTCTGATATCACTCAGTCAATTTCGAGCATCATTAACTTGAGTTTGAATAAGACCTTTTTTATTTCATTTTTGTTTTTATTTCAGATATAAATATATAATATTGTAGCTAAGGCTCACTACTAGGAACAATGAAGTCATTTTATATTCTTTTTAAAGAAATGAGTAACGCTGTATTAAGGATGACTTATAACTAAATTTTACTATTTTAATCTTAGGTCACCATACTCCCTTTGAACCCTTATTATTGGATTTATACAATGAGTCAATGATACAGCTAATTGAGCACGTGCATTTCCTTGAAAAGCAACACGTGTGAATACTGATTTTCCACGCTGTTGGTGGAACTTTACACTGTAACAGTGAATACTGAATAACTTATTTTCAAATATATAATATTATAATATATATAATACAATCAGAGACAAGTTGTTTAGCAAAATAATATTCTTAAAGGAAAATAAAACTATGTATAAATAGTTATTTTATTGCCGCATGATGGATTTCCAAGTCAATTCGTCAAATGTGGTTTCCTTATTCGGTTATTCCTAAACAAACCCAAACCTCCAAAATCCGCTAAAAAGAAGACGACTCCCGCCGTATTGAAATGGCACAAGTCATAACATCTCAAAAATATGATCAGAGTCATCAGACGATGCACAACGCAATTACCATACAGAATAACAGAATTCTTAGGGGTGCTGATTTATGAACACTTAAACAATCCAAATATATAATTGACACGCTTCATTTCTCCCTATTTTCCCCTTCATTACATCACATCACTAATCATATCAACACCCGTCTCTCTTGTCTCTTGATTTCTGTATTGATATCAAGAGAAGTGTTCATGGATCTTTTTCCTATTCATGGGCAGTACAAAAAATGCTGTTGATGCAAGTCTCGAGAGAGAGGTGTCCATAGACCTTTTTGCGCAAGGGTTGTGGGGCTGATTCACTCACTTCACACACAGGTTCACTTCCAATTGTCTCAGAAACATGACGGACAGCACCATATTTGCGCAAGGGTTGTGGGGCCGGTTCACTCACACTGATTTAGCATTACTGCCTCCCACTTGTAAGAGCATCTCAGTCTCTTTTGAACATGCCAAAACTTGTTAGTAACTCCACGAACAACAGGAACATATGTGCCTAGCATATAGCATTTCATTCAGCCAAACCAGTCCATGGCTTATAAAGCAAAATTTAGCATTTCATAAAAAATAAATGGCAACCCTAGTTAGATGTAAATAACGAGAACAGAAAGAAATTTGAAACCTCAGAGACTCGGTTATGAATTATAAATGCCCCATATTGACATCACACCTTACAAAATGTGACAAACTTGCAATAATTAGAGAATGAGTATCCTTCCCAGCGACAAGAACAGCATTTATCAATTACAGGTTCAATGAAATGCTTCAAACAACTTGTGCCATTTCCTTCATGAACACCTAAAATTTCGGCCATAAACCAAATTATAAATCATGGCTATCAACTATCGAAATTCAAGTCAAATGGAAAGAACTGCATCGATGATCTTAATCAGCTAAACCACCATACTACACTAGGACATAAATAACAATTCGAGGCTAGAGCATCATAATGAAAAAAATATAATAATAACAAGGCACACTATTTTTTGGGGGTGGGGTGATAAGAAACCCTTTTGTTTTGTCTCAATTGCAGCAATTAACAAGCAATACCACCATTTTATAGTCATACATAGAAGTTCTCTTATTCACCTCAAAGATGTGATGTGAAGGATAAAGCAACTTCTACAAAGGACGAGTGACAAACCCCCTCGCAACCATCTTATCCACCAACTCTTCATGCTTTTTCAACTGCCCAGCCTTTCTCAGCAGCTCCAGAACCGTTTCATAAACTGACAGATTTGGTCTTAAGCATTTTTCTTCAACCATCTCCATCATTAACTTGTACGCATTGTTCCAGTGCTTCATATCACAAAACATTGAAATCAAAATTCGATAAGTATTCACATTAGGTTCAACCTGATTCTCATCCATTTCCTTCTTCATTTTCAGAACCATATCAGTAGATCTTGACTCAGCA
Organism: Glycine latifolia; assembly: GCA_013407115.1. Classification (NCBI taxonomy): domain Eukaryota; kingdom Viridiplantae; phylum Streptophyta; class Magnoliopsida; order Fabales; family Fabaceae; genus Glycine; species Glycine latifolia. The sequence continues at coordinate 1,820,250 of CM023946.1, forward strand.
AACATCCTCATCAAAATATTATAAGTCAACGTATTGGGCTGGCAGTTCAGCTCCTTCATTCTAGCATACATCCGATGCGCACCATTCACGTCATGTAACTTAGCTATGCATCCAAAAATAAAATTGAAAGTGGACGCATTGGGAGCAACCCCTTTCTTGACCATCAAATTGAGAGTCTTCACAGCCTCTTCGAGATTCTCATCCCTACAATGACTCTCAATGATGAAATTATAGCTAATGGTATCAGCAGGACAACCAAGCCTCTTCATCTGATTGTAAACCTGCAAAACCTTCTCCGTCCTCCCAGCCTTCACATGAACCCGCATCAAACTATTGAAAGTAACGGCATTAGGATCACACCCTGCATCGATCATCTCCGAGAAAACATCATGAGCACGCGTAATTTGCCCGCACCGGCACAACGAATCAATCACAATGCTATAAGTATAAACATTAGGTTTAATTCCAGCCATCTTCATATCACTAAACACCTCTTCAGCCTTAGATATGTCACCAGCACGACACCACCCATGAACCAAGCTAGTGTAAACCACAACATCAGGCTCAAACCTATGCTTAAGACTATCAAAAAACGATTGAGCTTCATTTGCTCTTCTTTTCTTACATAAGCTACTAATTACAATTGAAAATGCAACCTTATCAGGGGTGCAGCCATAGTCCTCCATACGGTTAAACGCGTGCACTGCCTCCGCAGCCAATCCGGCCCTCACGTAGCGGCGGACGAGGGCGGAGAAAGTGTGGACGGTGATTTCGACGCCGCGAGCCTTCATGAGATCGATGACGAGCCAGGCTAGGTCGAAGTGTCTCAACTTTCCGGCGAGGTCGAGCATCTCGTTGTACGGCTCCGGCGAGACAGGGAAGCCGTCGAGAGAGGTGGACCAGTTGAAGAAGGCAAGGGATTGGAGGAACGGAATGCCGTGGCGGACGCCGCCGCATTTCTCGATGACGCGGTGGGCGACGGAGGGGGAGATTGGGTGAGCGGTGGAGATTGCGGAAAAGGCGAGGGAGAGATCGGGGATGGTGAGGTTGGGAGTTGGGGGAGGAGCGTTAGGGTTGGGTGTGGGGTTTCTGCGGTAGTGCTCTTTAATTGCGGCGTAGAACTTGTCGGCCAAGGTTGTTTCTTCGGGTGAGAGATTAGGGTTTTGGGGAGTGTCGGGTTGAATATGAAGTTCGGGAACTACGGCCGAAGCTGAAGAAGAATATGGCTTCAAAGGACGGGATAGGAAGGGTGAGAGTGAGAGAAGCAAGCGGGCGCTTGATTTTATGAAGGCCATGAGTGGCGATGTTTGGTGCACTCACTTGGCGTTTAGTTCAGCAATGCCGTGGCGTGGTTCGTGTACTTCTGGGACTAATTTTCTTTATAGGAAATCACAACAATCTTTTGTGAAATAATCTTGTTCAATCTTTTGTAAAAGTAGGCGTTCTAATCCTAGGTCCAGTTATTGGCATTGGCTGAGAATCAGCGAGGTGATGCGCTGCCTACACTGAAGACTGAACTAGCAATGGAACGTGTTGGCGGCGGCGACCGGGAGACAAAAATATACTTGTGGACTAGGCCATTGGGCCAATACAACCGCACATTGGGCTCCGGAACCTACCCAATTCTCTCCTCTCTTACAAATTTTATTTTTCATTTTTAATAACAATTTTTTTTAGAATTCCTATATTCAAATTTAAATTTTTAGAATTCTTATAATAATTCTTTAATTTTATAATTTATTTTGTAAATTAAAAATTTTCGTCTTTCATTTATTTTATAATATACTAGAATATTCATTAGTAAAAGAAATAATCTATTATTCTCTTTAAATTTAATTTGTTATATAATTTTTAGTTTTATGTGATAGGAAAGTGAAACTTTACAAAGGAGAATACGTGCAAAAGCATCAATTATAGACCCCAAATAAAAAGTAAAGAAGATAAAGCGGCAGTCGAAGGTTGTTAATTTATTGAGTATGCGCATGTCTGGTTAACCATTTCAAAATAAAATTTAGGTTGAGTGTATGTTTTGAGAGTAAATTCAATTTGGTGATACCTTTGATTATCCTAAAAAAAATGTTTATTATTAAAATTTTATCTAAAAATTTAATTTTATAAAAATAAGACTTGGATTACTTTTGTAAACTCAATTTTAAAAAAAATATTTGAAAACTCAATAAAAATATAAATTTCAACTCAAACTTAAGTTTGAAAATTTTAATCCAAACATCTGCTAAATTTTAACATAAAGTTATTTTTATTTATTCATTATTATAAAAAATTAAAATTCAACTTAAATATAAATAAAAAAGAGATAAATGATTAAAATATAAAATATAAAAAATAATAAAATAAACACCATTTTAGATGAGTGAGAGAAAAATTTTTCATTTATAGAAATGATGTATGAAATGTATATATAGAAAAAAGATGGGGAAAGTATTAAAAATGTTTGATTGAGAAAATAAATAATTTGAAAACTTTATTATCCTTTTATGTTTTAATTATAATATATTTTTTCAAATCATGATATTGATAGAAAGTATTTACTATAAAAAAAACTATCGATCTTTATTAGAGATTTTTTTTATATGTATAATGGACTAATGGTCGTACTAAAGTTTGAGTGCAGGATCATGCATATTATTCCAAACCCCTCCACCAAGGACGATCCCTGTGATTTAATCTTGATTAGAGAATAGAAATTGTGAGATTTTAATTATAATATACTAGTTAAAACTTAAAAGAGAGACATTTCATGCCTTTACCGGTGTTTTTAAAATAGAAAAGAAAAAACAGTTGAAGAAATATAGTGACAATAGTTACATTTTAAAGATTCATAAACAAAATAATTATATATATTGAAGGATAATTTAGGAACAGAAAATGTATATACCAAAAAGAGTAATTATATTTAGAGTAAATTATACTCACACCACATGTGTTTTGCTCAAATTTCACCTGATACCTATCATTTTTTGCACTCTACAAAAAACTCCTTAATTGTTTAGCTCACATTATACTTAGACTCCCTCCTTCTTAAACACCGTTTAATAATTTAACAGAAATTAAGCACATACTAGTCACATGACTTTTAATGAAAATTTATGTCTAAAATATCCTCATCTTCTTCCTTTCAACATGAAAATATTTTAATATTCTTCTTCTTTTTTGTTTTTCTACGTAAATCCAACTTTGAACCCACTTTGTTGGTACGCAATGTTAACACATTTCCTCTCATCCTTTATTCTACTAACTTATATATGAACTGAATTCTGATTCTCAACAAACATTTTCATCCATTATGTTCCTGTGATCCAAAACATCAACACTATTTTAATTAACAATAATAAACAGATGATTTTCAATTCGTCCATTGTGTTTCCTGTAGTCCCAAATATCCACACTATTTTAATCAACAATAACAAACAAATGATTTTCAGTTCGTCTACTGTGTTTCCTGTTGTCCCAAACATCAACACTATTTTAATCAACAATAATAAATAAATGATTTCCAGTTCATCCATTGTGTTTCCTGTTGTCCCAAACATCAACACTATTTTAATCAACAATAATAAACAAATAATTTTAAAAATCATAAGTGACCTCAAACTGGTCTCCCATTGAAACCCCCTTCAGAAATAAGTAACAATAAACAATCAAAATTAAATAAATAATCTTAAAAAGTAACCTGTATACAAGGTCTAGTGGTCACTTACAAGCATAGCCTAGCGTGAACAAAAATTGTGGAAGAGGAAGAAAAACAGAGTGCTCGTGAACGTTGAAGAGGAAGACAAATGAAGGCGCTCATGAACGTCGCGAACTAGAAAATGAATAATGGGAAATTCGCAAACCAGAACAAGAATGGTGAAGAGGAATGAAACGTAAACATTGTGAGAGAAAGATAAACTCGTACCCCCTGGACGTTGAAGAAGAACTTGCCAACAAGATGAAGATGAACAATACTCACTAATAGTGAAGAGGAATGAAATGTGAATCATAAATTCTGAAACTAATTGGGAAGGGATAATTTGGGTTTTACAATTAAAATGTAAGGACAATTTTGTCTGCTCACATATTTTAATTGATGTTAGTTAACTGCATTAATAGAGGGGGGTAAAAGTAATGTGCAAAAAGGGAGATGTATCAGGTGAAATTTAAGAAAAACACAAGGGGTATGAGTGTAATTTACTCTTGTATTTATTAATAGTTACAAATTAATATAAAAATATATTAAATTTTATTCATTTAAGATGTATTCCTATAAGAAAAAAAAGTATTTTGTATAATAAATGTAAATATAAATAAATTTAATTAATTTTATTTAATGTTATTATTTTTAAAATATATTTCATTTAAGTATGATTCCCTTTTGAATAACTATTTTTTATTAATAATATAAAATTTTAATGAAAGATATTTTAAAATAATATTATTTTTATTTAAGAAAGTAAAATTAAATGATATAAAATAATTTTCTTAATTAATATAAAATTAGTTATTTTCTCTTATGAGTCGAGATAAAGCATTTTTTTTAAATTGAAACAAGTCGGTTTTCGACTTTTAGTTTTTTTTTTTTTGTCAACTTTAAAATTTTAAAAAATATAAATTATTGCACACGTTACTAAAGTGAAAATAAATTCTTCCTAGACATCAAAAAAAAAAAGAGAATAAAAAAAAATCAAGGCGACATTTCCGCATCTTGAGTTTTTATTTACGAAACAAAAAGCGGAGAAAATGCCGTGTAAGTAGAGAGACAGAGACACCAGTCACAGTCACACCACACCGGGAAATATTTTGGTAAGTAAAGAAAAGGAATAGCGGCTGGAGTCAACGAAATCGAGACGACACCATTCGAAGGACTTGTTTGTTTATCTACGACTGAGTATATCGTAATTCGTACGTCCATTAGCATTGCTTAGGGTTTTGGAGCAGATTCAATTCAGCGTTACTTCAATCCAAGCACATGGCGAAAGGAAAGCTTACGCATACCCGAGCACAGGGGAAGAAGTGGTCAACGTTCTCTCTGGTTCTGTGGGCACTTTTCTTCCTCACACTCATCCTCGTTGTTCTCCTTGCTCTCGGCATTGTTTATCTTCCAACTACCGACGACGATTTTCCAACCACGGATCTCAGCGCCTTCAGGCGCAAGACCTCTCAAAGGTGCTATTATATAAATTCAATTATGATCCGTTTGGTTTCCGTTTAGCTGAGAATGTCTTTAATCTTTTACTAATTGTTGTTTCGCGAAGAGCCGAGAGTTTGGTGGAAAATCCGCCGGAGCAGTGGACCGAGATTCTCTCCTGGGAGCCTAGAGCGTTCATCTATCACAATTTTCTGGTCAGTTTTCCTTTTCTACTAATGATTTGCTCATCTGCTTCTCCTCGATCTTTTTTTTTTTTTGAACTTTTGTTCGATGCAACACGGTGTTCTAGGTCGTGAAATTTTTGTTGAACCGTTGAGATTAGGAATATTTTGTTCCTTCAGTGTTTTTCTGGATGATTAAATTGTTCAAGTATAGAATAGAGTTGTAAATCTATAATGCTGCGTTTGTATCAAGGAAAATTGTGGAATTCAAATTGAAATTTCTGTTAGCATAGATTGGGCTCAGGGACTGAATTATGTTATTATCGATGTTCTTTTGTATGGTTCGGGGTGAAACAAAATTCTGGTGTTCGTGTCTGGAATGTTCCAGATTTTTGGTCAACTTGAACTTGCTGAAAGACTTAGAGTTTGAGTGAGAGATCTTATTTTACTGCTGTAAATTCTTGCCGTAGCTAACTGTTGAAATTTATATTGTATGCAAATCAGCAAATGTTAATTCTGCTTATAATTTGGAACAGTCAAAAGAAGAATGTGAGTACTTGATTGAACTTGCCAAACCTCATATGGCAAAATCAAGTGTTGTTGATAGCAAGACTGGGAAGAGTACAGAAAGCAGGTTTGACTTTTTGCATGTGTTTTGTAATGGATCCAATAATTGTGGATTGTATTTTTGTTCATACACTGTTTTGAGAGACTAGTGGCAATGCATTATTCTGGATATCCTCTGTCTGTAGGGTTCGAACCAGTTCAGGAATGTTCTTGAAGAGAGGAAGGGACAAAATTGTCCAGAATATAGAGAAAAGAATTGCTGACTTTACCTTCATACCTGTAGGTATGAATTTTATTCATCAATTTTAAGTTATTAGCTTGATATGTTCAATAGCCCAACAAAAGGTATGTGAATTGCTTGCATTTCACATTAAGCAGAAGTATAATTTTTAATAAAAGCTCTTCAAACAATTTGCATATTACATTATTATACCTAAAAATCAAACTTAAGATGAGTTTTCATGTTATCTGGCATTTTAGCTTGTTGGCCTGTGGATCCAATGGCTACTTTTTCCCATTCAGAATGGGGTTAAGATTCGGGTGATGAACTCATGAAATTGGGAAGTTATAGAGTTATTTACCTAGCAGTTATAGAATTAGTTGGGTGGTGGTTATAGTGGAAAGAGCAAGGGCTTCGCTTAAATAGCAAGTGATAGAAGGAAATGTATTCAAATATGCTAGCTAGCATTTGGGAACTGAGATTTGATGTAGAAAGGGGAAAACCTTGGTTGGAGAAGAATTCTCTCCTTTTCTTTGTTGTCATTCAATATTCAATAATAGAAGCATTGTTTCTCTTTCTTACTTTTGTCTTTGCATCTGTCTCTTTCTCTAAATTCTCATATTCTATGTCTGGGTCTGTAACAAATTTTAACTGTTTTAAGCTCCCTAAATTATTATCCCAAAAATAAAAAAACTTCAAAAGCATGTAGGGTTTTCTCTTTTGAAGAATTTATTTAATGTCTTGGATGTTTGTTGTGGAAAGCAGGATGATATTGTACCAAAAGTAAATTGATCTGTCTATAGGGGATAGAGAGAGCCAGAGTATTTTAGAATCTCATAATAAAGTTGATGATTTAAATTAATGGAAATACCACGAGCAACTAATTCCTGTCTTGTATCAGTACATTTATTTTTTGTTATAACTAGTGCACTGTTCCGGTGATGCACAGGGTGAATATTGTTGCGAGGGGTAGAGTAAATTTTTTAATTTATAGATTAATGACAAGGGAGGTCCATGGAGGGAAGGGGAAACACAGGAGGTCCTTTTGGGGTTTTGACACAGAACTGCACCGAACCCCATTTATTAGGACATGTATCGATACATTATGCATGAATGCCCAAGTAGCTCTAAAATCTATGTATTTGTCAAAATATTTTATGTTTTCTAATAGCACTTCTTATCCATGGACATGGTTGAATACTTATTTTTTATCATTTACTGACGGTGAATTTAACATATTCAGTGAATGGAGAAGGACTTCAAATTCTTCACTACGAAGTAGGACAAAAATATGAGCCCCACTATGATTACTTCCTTGACGAGTTCAACACTAAGAATGGAGGCCAACGTATTGCTACAGTTCTTATGTACCTGTAAGCTGTCATTCTCTTTCCAAATTAAGGTCTTGCATTGTGTTTTTTGTTGGATTTTGGATGAAAACTTAATAGTTCCCTTCATTTTTTTCTGCTCGCAGTTCAGATGTTGAAGAAGGCGGTGAGACTATATTTCCTGCTGCCAATGCAAATTTTAGTTCTGTGCCTTGGTGGAATCATTTATCCCAATGTGCAAGAAAGGGTCTCTCAGTGAAACCAAAAATGGGTGATGCTCTGCTATTTTGGAGCATGAGGCCTGATGCCACACTAGATCCATCTAGTTTACATGGTTAGAAACTGTTGAAAATTGTCACCAGATTAGCTGTAGATACAGATTTTGTTCCTATAGCATGTGAAGTGCACATTTATCCATTTTTTACCACATTTAATTATGAGCCATCTTTCTACATTTAGGTTCAGATTGATCCATGTATTTACTACTGCTTTTTAATCTTATGCATGCTTGCTCTATTTAAGCGCTCTGGGAAAATTATAATAAATATGCAATATGGACCTTGTGTTGAGAGTATTCTTTCTATGTCATTCCATACTTTTTTCTTACCAATGGAAATTAAAAGCCACCTGGCACTTTGTTTTATACTCAATTTCTTTTGGTTCCAGGAAGAACATGAAATCTAATTAGAATTTTATCTTTGCTTCCAGGCGGTTGCCCAGTAATTAAAGGAAATAAATGGTCTTCAACAAAGTGGATGCATCTTCGTGAGTACAAGGTTTGACCCATCAACTGCACAGGTACTTCTAGAGACTAAGTATGAGCCTATATTGTTCTTTTAAAAATAGATGTACTTCAGATGAAAAAAATTTGGCCTTGTTTTGTACACCTCTCATCATATATGAAATGTCATGCACTATATACACTGGAGCACCTTACTGTTATTGGTGGATCATTGAACCTCGGTTCACATATTTTTCAGATATCATTGAGCACCTTATGATTTTATAATTTCAGGATTAACGTGGTACAGGGTGAGTATTTCATCGCATTTTGGATTGGAGAAACGCAAGTTCAATGCATTCATGTTCACCTTTTATGCTACCTAGTGATGTTCCCCTTTGCTCAGGTGCGCCAGCATTTTCTTCACATGTAGAATAAACCATTTGGTTTCTCTTTCTCTTGGATAGACAATTTTGGGGTTGCCAAGGGAAAAAAGAATACTTTCAGTTAATGATCCGAGTTTTAATATTGTAGAGTTTTGAAGCGAATATGTCTATTAGGTAAGAGGCTCACCAGGGAGTGATTTGTTGAATACAAGTAGAGATAAATTTTCAATTTAGCATAGTGAAAGGATGGAATATTGGTCATAGATAAGTTTTTGATGATGTGCTATATTTCACAGAAGTAAGAAAAACAAATTTGGAGAAGTAACAATTTTTAGTTTGTACAGAAGTCCCCCCACCTCCTCCAGTGTTCGTGTAATTATTTTTATCATTCAACCATGTGTTGTTTCTTCGTTTAAATAGTCTGTGTTTTTATGTCATTATTATAGTCAATCTCATTTGATGATATGACTATAATGTGTGGTATAATGATAGTTTTGCTGTTACAATTATTAAAATCAAACTTACAATTGTCTGAAGTCGTAGCGTTTATTTTATCATTTTTTCAAAGGAGCGTTTATTTACTTTAATCGTTATTATATAATTTATTTTTTATTGTCAATTTTATTTGAAGGTATTATTAAATCCTAGGGTGTTATTCTGTTATCGGACCTATTCTGTATTTGATTCCCATTTATTCACTGGATTTCTCTGAATTATATGCTTTGTACGGGATTGAAGTCCCCATTATCGCATCCTTTTCAAAAAATAAATAAATCTGGGTCGACAATAGTTTGGTTTATTTATGCGAGAAAATAAAGAGTTATACTTAGGCAGTAAGGATAGAGAATTAGCTTCAGCCATTTTGATTCTTATCAGGGACAACCACCAAAAAAAGGGATAAGGAGGGCGACCCGAAAAGATATCATCTTAAAAATCTAGGAATTATAAAGGAGACATTGTACAAATTCATTTCGTCATTGGCAAGCAATCGCCTGGTACTATTAGATTTATAAGTGAGATTAATCAAAATTGATAATTTTTAATTAATTTTAGTCAATAAAAAAAGTTGACTATTAAAAAATCAGTGTTGAAAAGACAGTATGAGTGGCATTTATCTTTCTAGTGTTTCTTCATGACTTGTTTATTTGTGACTTTTCATTGTCGATTCAATAATTGTGTGTTTATCATGTGAGTTTTGAATATTATTTTATTGTCTACGAGTGTTGTTTGATTGTAATATAGCAAAAGAAACATCATCTTCATGATTTTTTTAATTATTTCTCACTCCTACTGAATTGGCCATTCTTAAAAATATGACAAAACCCCCAAGGGTTCTTTTACGAGAAGCGGTTCTTTTACACTAAGGAGGCCTTTGTTTTAAGGTATGGAACAAGATTCCTAGGAATGTGGACTTTAGAATACCACGTTCTCATGTTTGATATAAGTTTTATAAAAATATTTCCAAAAACAATTGATTCCTAGGGATGTAAAATATACATGATTGTCTTGCTTCTTATTTCCATGATGGATGGATATATTGGATTCCCACTGGAATAAAAGTTATTTTTACAATAACTATCTATTCCCACTTCATTATTCCATTTTTTTTAATTAAATAAATTTTAATTTTTTTTCTGAAATTACAAAAACATGTTTATGAAAATAATATTTCCAAGCATATGAAATTTCATATCTTGAAACAAATGCCCCGGGTTCTTTTACATCAAACATTTTTTTTCATGTAAATTATACACCTTTACTTTTGTTAAGCAACCTTAAATATAAAGTTGTCTTAAATTGAGTTTCCTTGATCATAAGGAGTTTTAAGAGTTGACTTACATGGAACTTGTTAAGCAACCTTATTAACTAAATAAAAGTACAATATTATAATTTAACATTAATCTAACCATATTCATTAGGAGTTGCCTTACTTGAAACGATATAAAAGATGCATTAGTATAATTCAACATTGGGCTAACCATATATAATTGAGTGCAATTCTACTTTTCAGATACCCTTGTTAACCAACCTTTCACTTTTGTTGCCATGTAACTGAAATGTCAAATCAAACAACAAAATTAAAATCAACCCACTTCTATTTGAATTTGGCCAATTCCAAGGTGAATTGTAATACCCTTGATGGAGAAAAAGGAATTTTTATTAAGTTGAGAGACATTGGCTTCATTCTCTAAAAATCACCACTACAAATAACACTTTTTTGCTGGAAAAAAAAATCGACATTTGGTCTTTTTGTTAAAGATGTAAAATCACATTAGAGTAATATGTATCTAAATCATCATAGTACAAAAAAAAAAAAAATCAAACAAGGGAGAACTAACTAAAGGATTCAAGGTCACACCAAAGGAAAACACAATGATTCAAGAATCTATCCAGGAAATTTTTTCAAATCATCCTTATTGAAATTACATCCAAAACCCAGTAACTTAGTGTAATTTTCATTATTATAAAACCCTAAAGCATCTACACATTATAGTTTAGTTGCTATCATATAATTTATCTTCTTTTAACCAGGTTTTGTTGACAACAATGTTTAATTGTATACGATGTACAATATTTCAATAACATGTCCAACTTAAGGCATACTAACCAGGCCATGCTGACACCAATGTCCTAAATTTCCATAACATGTACATGCAATGGATCAAGCGTTAACCATTAACATCACAAATCTCTTTGCATGTACATTACAAATTAGTAATTTTGAGTGAGTGATGGATAAACAAATTCCTTTTTTAACTAATTTCAGTGGATATATGGAATTAAAAAAAAAAGTGGACACTCTAAAATTAAACGCTTGACTTTACCATAATTTTTCTTCTTCTAAGATTACAATTTTATTTTTATCTCAACCAATCATATTTGTTTGTTATATTGATGAGACTACTTATAATATGTATAATTAATTATTAAAAAGAAAAAGATACATACTGTTTTGCAACTAAGAATGAGCTAACTAGAACATGTATTTTTTTTTGTAGAATATGAGCATGTATTTTAACATTGTTATAATATACTAGAAATTATGATTGATAAAAATGATTATATTCTTTTTTTTCTTTGGTATCCTTTTCTATCCGTTATTGTGGTCTGATATCGAACTAAAATTTTCGCTCTAAAAAAAATCAAAAAATATTTTGAGAAAAAAGTTTAAATTTCAATTTTTTTATATATAATTTTTTGGTTCAGTATCTTTCAGTAAATGGTAACTAATTTCCTCATAAATGATCAAGCAGCAGGGAAACTCTTATGGTATTGTTTTCATTTTGCACGAATCTTAAGCCGAACATGGTTTAAAAAATACTATTAAAAATAAATAAATAAATAAATGATTTCAAAGAATAAAGACCCAAAATTAGAACTTTCATATAAACTAAGTAGGAAAAGTTCTACTTTTTTCCCTTAAAAAATTTATATTTTTTAGAAGCCTAAAAAGAGGAATCAATATTATTGCAGATTTAAATCTAGAAGGGTAGGACAGGTTGAAAAAAGATAAAATTCCTTCCACCTAAACGAACATACGGTCATTTAGTCATAATTCAGCCTTTATAGTTATTTAATATAAACAGTGTGCCTTTTTGTCGCTCTCTAAAGCTTTTCAGATAAAAAAAATTAATCTTTTTATATTTTTGTGGTCTATAAATATAAACAAATAAAGATGATCCGAAAATATGTCATAATTTCATCATTCAAAAATATATTGAAGTTATTTTTAATATGCAAATTTTAAATCATGCTAACAAAATCAAATTGAATAGAACTATCTCTATACTTTTTTATCACTACTTAAAAAATTATTTTCAAACAATTTATTTTTATTTTTCAATTTTATTGAATTTTAACACAACATATTAACATTATATTTAAGTTAACAAATAAAAATTCAAATAATGTTTTAAAAAATCAAATCAAACTAAATGAAGTTTTCATTTTGTACTTTTATATTATCATTTACTCTAAAAAGTTTTTTTTTTCACTTTTTTTTTATCTTTTAACATATAGATATGATCTTAAAAATTGTAATTACCATGAAACAAATCATTTTTATTATCTTTTAGTTTCTCTTATTTTATTGCTTTTAAAATTTTTAAAAAATCAAAGATCAAATAAAAATGAATTTTTTTAATAAAAAAAAAGAGCGAAGAATGATGAAAGAACTTCTACTTTGTATAATGTATAGATAGATAGATGCCCACATAAACTTTCGTTTAACAAGTCAATAAATACGAAAAAATGTATTGCGAAGTAGTTTCATAAGAAATCAAAACCTGCTTATTGAATATGAATATAGTGCCCTCGTCATAAATTTGAACGCTTTGAAAAAGAAACCGTCTCACCACCAATTCTACGAAGCTGGCTCAAGATCTCAGCGAAGTCTGCAGGGGGTTCGCATGAATAGTGCACCTGCTCCCCTGTATGGGGATGCTGAAACCTACAAAACAATAGACAACACCTTATCAAGTTTATTATGCAAAGAGATGGGAAACAAGCTTTAACAAGTTCTCACCCGAGAGTCAAAGCATGAAGGCAAGGCCTATCTAGCCTAGAAACCAGTTTTACAACTTTGCTATGTAAACTGATGGGAGTTCGGGGCCTTAACAGTGAGAAGACCATGTTTTTTGTCCCTCCATACACCTCATCACCCAGTAGAGGAACTCCCAAATACTTAGCATGTGCGCGAATCTACAAAAAAAATATGGATTGTTTTTGGAGGCAAATTATTAGCAAATTCTAGAGGAACTTTCTTCAAAAAGATGAGAGGTTTTTCTTCAAAATATTGGCATCTATTATTCATTTAAAATGGTGTAACGTTTAAGTACTTGTAAAAGGGAGAAAGAAAGGAAAATTAAGCTCTACTAAAAGTTACACCAGCAATGTCTGCAAATAAATGTGAAAGACCCAGTGGTGACACCTCCCAGATCTCCATGAGAAACCATGTAATTCGGATATATTGTCATCCAAAGAGAAATATACTAATAAGTCCAAATTACAAACCCTAATTCCAAATTTCCAATTCCAGTAGTAAAAACTAATATAAGAATCATAAATATAATTTCATGCTGCATTGAGAACACACACTTAACCAGTTCTCTGTTTTCTCCGATTTACCTCAGCCTTTTTCAGCAATGTTATCCCATTACTCACAAAACAGACTCTCCCTTTTGTTTTCTCCAGTTAAAAGACAAATTCTCATGCCGAAGATTTGTGTGTTTTAGATTATTGCACGTGTCTCTAAATCTTCAGACAGTTTATAGGTTGACTGAAAATTGTTTGTTCAAACATAGGGTTTCAAACTAGGTAAACTAATGTTGAGATTATCAGGGAAATAAAATGAAATTTACCCAATTTTTTTAAAAATAAAACATGCATTGTTTATCATTACATTCTTCAATTGATACAATATGGAAAATAATGCAAACAATGCTTCAATCCAATATCAAGGGAAAAACTATTATTTCACCAAATTTCATTAATTGCCCAAGAATCTGATTCGCACAATAGTGAGACATCAAATTGTACCATGAACCATTTCTTCAAAGTTATGTGTCATGAAGTACCTGATGGGTGCGTCCAGTTTCCAACTTCCACTCAACCAAAGAACAACTCCCCCCAGCAAGTATCTCAATTACTTTGTACCTGACAGATAGTAAATAATCAACTTTTAGATGAATACATGCCCCTAGAGTAGCACTTGCTATGAACCTTAAATATACCTCAAGGGTATCCTGCCATATGGAAGACAGCAAAACTAACATAATGACAAAACACTTAAATGGATCACGCCAAGAGAAGTATTCAACTATTTCCTTTAGTTTTGATAATTTGATTACAAGGGAAAAGCCCAAGGATGAAATATCTTCTAGATGGCCATTGGGCAATATCTAATTGGCAAGATCGCTTGGATTGAATAATAAAAAACTTGAAGTTCATGTTATGTGTACATACACATGTTTAAAATTATACAGTTTTTTATATTAATATTTTAATTGATATGTAGAGGGTGAACACTGGCACAGCAGTATAGTTGTGTTTTAGTGACTTGTTGGCCATGGATTTGAATCCGGAAACAGTCTCTTTACATATGTAAGAGTAAGATTGATATGTACCAAATTTCACCATAGTCAAATATGACCAGATGAAACTAAAATAATTCGTATTACTTAGGAAATAACTAAATATAAAAAAAAAATGAAAAACCATTAATCACCTACTAGCAGCATGACGGGCCTTTCTAGAATTAACTGGTCCAGCTACAGCAGTCATACGAATCCGATTATTAGGATCACGGCCAACTGGAACCTCAACACGCCCAGCAACTGGAGTGGGTACCCCAGTAGTAAGACTGACATAAACCCTCTTGATGGTACGTTGCTTGAATTGCTCTGACAATTTCATATGTGAATGTGCATCCTGATATGAAAGCATACAAATAACAAGTACAAAACCAAATGTCAATCTTTCGAATTTGAACAAGAATTTCCATTCTTCATTAAAGTTGGGTGCTAATGAATAGGTTTTAAGATTGCAAGAAACACCTTTGCAACAAGTAACCCACTCGTGCCTTTGTCCAATCTGTGTACAATCCCTGGGCGAATTGAATTTGATGCCACAGACAGTCTAGAATTTAACCCCTCACAAGAACTTGCCAGGGAGCGATAGCTATTGAACTCATCATCAGAATCTTCTGTATCTGAAAGAGCTTCCTTTTTAGAAAATTCAACATTTGGAAGGTTGCAATGATGAAGAATACCATTGACAAGCGTCCCAGATGTATTGCCAGGTGCTGGATGCACAACCTGGGCAGTAGACCAAATAATGAAATTGACAATCTAACTATTAACTTCCATTAACAATGCCTTGTCAATAGTTCTTACTTGACTGCAAATTGGATTAAAAAGATTAACTTCATAAATCTTACAAGTCAGGTTCGGAATTACCATGTGTGCAGGTTTATTTATGACTAGAACATGCTCATCTTCATAAACTATATCCAAAGGTATATTTTCTGGCACAGCCCTCAAATTCTGCAATTCTGCGATTGTGCACTTGATCTCATCCCCAGATTTGACATTGAAAGAAACCTGCTCAAGCATCATCAATTAAAAGATGTCACTGATCCGTGCAGCTAAAACAAATTAAGAGAGGAAGACCGAACACTGTTAAAAGCTACCAAGAGATAACAAAGGAACCAAGTTATTTCAAATGGGAAAAAATTATGATTACTTAATCAAGAGTTGCCATCCTCACAGTTCACCATAGCATATTTCTCTGGTTGATGCTTCAATTTTTGAAATAACCAAACAAATACCAGAGCAGAACTACAGTCAACAGCATATGATTGAGAGACATTTTGGAATCAATACATCATTTTTCCCTTTCGAATATGTAATGTGGAATACATCAATCATTTAACACAGCCTTTGGTCTGCAGATTCTGAAGGAGCTGTTATTAGACTTGGAATATTTGATATTGATCAACGGCTTAATAGCGATGGTTAAAAGATTAGGACTCAGGAGTCAGAACACCCATAAAAAATACTCATATGGATTAGGGTCCGGGTATGAAATGAGAAATTACCTGCAAAAATTTATAGCAAGAGATACTCAAAGTACTTTAATACCCACCTTGTCCCATACCGACATTTATTATTTAATATATTAAAATAATAAAAATAAGTTGATGAGAGATCACATTTCTTAGAGACTGCACACTTCTCATTTCAAAATATTATGTCTTGTTGTCCTAATTATATTGATGAGAGAATCTCACTAAAAGTCGTCAATCAGGTTTCTTGACAAAGATTAGTCATCGACAAAGCATGTGAATACTTCGTACCACTAACATGGTAACAAAAAAAATATTGTCTATTGTTTTTGTGGCCTCATCTTCATCTAGTTTCAGAAGTAGGCGGCCGTTCTTTAATCCAACATGTTGTAACATTTTTAATTAACGACATTTGTTTTGTTCATCTTTCACATTTAATTTTAGTATTAAAATAGCATTTTTGTTTTACTAGTTTGTCAAAAAATAAGGTACATTAAAAGGAAAATATATTTCATTTAACAAAAAGGCATGTAATGAGTGTGAAATGAATATTGGTGTACAAGTCAACAACAAAGGCATGTAATGAGTGTGAAATGAATATTGGTATACAAGTCAACAACATAGGGTACAAGCATGGACACTAAAGTTACTAATTGTGAGGCTATGAATTCACATTTTTTTTTCTCCAAACATGAGATTGGAGTATGTTGGTGTGTTATCAATGACAGATTGCAGATAATGGCGGAAAGCCAATAACCTGCGATACCATAAGTGTTGCAGGCATATAGCGGAAGTCACATAACGGTTGAAATATATGATATATGTCATATGTATAAAAATTTAAGTTGTATGTAAATAAAAATTGACATAATATTAGCTCAAAAGTTCAATTGGCTGGAGACTCGCCAGACATGACAAGAGGATGCAGAACGCAAGCCACAACCACGACAATGACGGGTCGCAATAGCTGATTAAGTCTCAATCGCGATTCAAGAAATTCTGCTATGCGATAGCACTGTAGCGCCGCTACAGTGGCCATGAACAACACTAGAGTATAGTACCCATTCTAAGCTCTATTCAACGTGATACCTACGTAAGTATCATAAGTAATGGTGGTTTCTTGAAGTCTCTTTTCGCAACAAAAAAAGAACCAGCATTACAGATTTAGTTTCAATTTCTACTAGGCTATCATTACCGCAAGGAAACGCCTCCAATTTGTGAGCACCATCTAAATACTGGAAACATTTTCTAAATTCTAAACACAAATCACATTCATAAATAAACACACATAAACAGTATATCTTCCAGGACTGAAACATGCAGATTTATCTCAATACACAAATAATCAAATTCAAATTAACTTTGACATTCTTTTCAAGAGAAACCAAACACGCTCGCAAACACAAACAGAGCTGGTCATATATACGTAATTGCAATTGCTCGCAGGACGACACAAAAAGAAGTAAAAACAGCTTCAGAATCTAATGCATGAACGCGCCTCTGAGATTACCTTATTAACGACACGGCCATTGACATGAACGAGTCCTGATTTGATACTTGATTGAACTCTTGCCCTACTAATGCCATTGATGCGGGAAGACATCCAGTTGTCGAGTCTGAGTTTTCCAGATCCGATTCTGCTATCGACGGCCTCCTCCAGCCGCACACCGGAGAAGTTCAATTTTGGCTCTCCATTGGAGTCTGAGTCGCCGGCGGAGCCAGAAGCGGCGCTCACGGTGGCAGAACGAAATTTATAGCCCATAGCAGAGAGAAAGAGGGAAGGAGAAGGTGCGGTTTGGAAATGGGAATTGAAATTGGAATGCTCGGGATGCGGCAACGCGGCAACATCCGCATGAGTGAAACGATAGCATTTCTATTTGATTGCTTGTTAACTTTTTCACTGAATAGTGGGATAAAAAGTGTAACGGGAAGTTTGAAACGACGACGTGTTAACGGGTTGGGCCTTATGATGCCAAAGGAAGGAAGCGCGGGATGATACAAAAGAAATTGAGGCCCACTTTCAAGTAAAGATAGCGTTGCTCAAAAAATCCCCACTCGTAGTAGACAAAAAAAATCCCTTTTTGATCTACTAGTGGGAATTTTTTTGGTTTCATTATTGACATAAATTTTCATCATGTTTAAAATTCGTTTTCTATTTATTATTTTAAAACAAGGATAATGAAATAATAAAAAAATTATTTAATTCTCCCCATTTATTATTGAAACAATGGAATAAAAAATTTGTTCCTTTCCACCATCTCATATCTAAACAATGGAATGAAGATTTTATTCCATTATAATTCATTTCATATACCATTTTAATCAATTTTGTTTCATTACTCATAAAAAATCATATTTTTTTTTCTTTTCTAATCATAAGCAAAAGAAATACTTTTGTGTCCTCCTATCGTCTTTAAGCTGAAGGCCACACATATTTAGTCTTTTTGTGTCATAGCATTCGAGATTAAAAACTATGCACCCTTCACTTGTTTTTGGGCTAAACACCTACCATAGTCCATGATTTGAAAACCCATCATCAATCAAGTCCTTTGAGCTATTGACAAATAATAATATATCCAATTATAATAATGACCTTATATGTTATTTATGGAGATTAAGGGATATAATCAAAATGATAATCATAGAAATAGATTGATATTAGAGACTAATATAAAAAATAACTCTTGATTAACCTAGAGATGGAGGAGGTTACACATACTTGAATGGTTAACAAGATCTCTCAAACTCTAGAGAAAATCTATGACAGAACATGAATATTTTTTGAAGTGCTAGATACCTTAAGATCATTAGGTTCTTTATGTTCTAACTTATCCTCGTTATTCAATGAATTGTTATTCTCAGTTATTCAATGTTGATGATAACAAGGGAGATACACCCTCTAATCTCTTGAATATAAGTAATAAAAAAATTATCTTAAATATAAATAAATTTTAATTAATTATGTCTTATTTGATGAGATTATTTTTTAAATATTTTTTATTTAATAGGGCAAACAAAAGTTTGTGCTTGATATTAGGTTTTAGTAAAAATTCATTTAGAAAAAATTCATTTTTTAATTGATGTCAAGTTTTAATAAGTGTGAACTCGATTATTTTTAATCGATACAGGACATTACACTTTTCAGGAAATTTTTCTTTTTAATATAACGTTCTAGATTCAAGTTCTTTAGAAGTTGGCGATGAACGAATATGTGTACGTTTTTCTATCCTTACGTATTTGTTAAGAAATTTAAAATAAGAATTATTAAATATAATAAATAATAAAAATTTTAACTTTTTTGAAAGAAAAAAAATCATATAATTTCATTCATAATAAGTGAGTTAATACAATTTGAAGTGAAAAGAAAAAAAAAAAACATGTATGCTAGTATATGAAATCTAGACACACTAACTAAAACATGAATTACTTGATTTATTTGTTTACGAATAAATTTTGTAAAAAAATTCTACACTTAAAATTTTTTATGCCTAACCTGATTAACTTGTCTACCAATAAACTTTATAGAAAAGTTCTATACTTAGGAAACTTCATGACTGTACTCCTTCAAAATGGCTCCCGCCTCATTGTTTGGGAAACAATTTCTGTTAACAGCATCCACAACTTGCTTGCGGTCATCATCACTTGAGATAAAATTCAAATCTTTCACCCATTTAATTGTAGCAGGTAAAGCAAGAGCCTCTGCCTCAATAGAAGAAATTAAACCAGGGTACAGATACATGCAGCATGACCATACATTGACCAATATCAACGAACAATGCAACTTGTTCACTTTAAAACATATCAAATACAGTACGTACTATAAATTTTATTGTTATCGTTAGTTATACAAAGACACTTGATAACGAAAACAGTTTTTCTTAAAAGCCATGGAGAACCAAATAGTTGATTTCCCCAAATATCTCCTTTCCTTCTTATGACTCTCATTCACATATTCAGAACAAGTAAAAAAGCACCCATAAAGATACGTAATCTAATTAATTTAAGGGCATTCCAGTCCCTTCCCTGGTGCAGATTAGGATTAGGATATAGCCAAGTCAAGTTATCGCCCCTTTTGGACGGTAACACAGGGCATACAATTAATTGCCACAGGAATTTAATTAAATTAATTAAAATACCTAGAAGCAACCTGCGGGGTGTCCACCAAGACATTATTGTCATGACGTTCCACAGTTCTGACGCACTTTGGGTGCACTTCATAGCCACATTGGAGACACTGGTAAGCCCAACTAGACCCCTGTTCATCACATACGCAGCAAATAAAGGGCCCTCCACCGTTTCCATCAGACACCAAATTCAGATCATGGCGGTGCCCTTCATGATACACCAATGCTGGAAGACCCTTGGCCTCTTCCTCAAGCTGTTTCTCCAGCTCCTCCACTTTGGCGTTGGTGAAAGGGTACGCATTTTCTTGGTACAAGTTTATCAAACTCCTACCATGTACAGTTATTGTTTTACCATCAGGGCCTATGATCACCAACCAGGGAATCCCTTGCACGTTGTAGTGTCTAACGAGGTTCTTGATTTCTGGGTCACCGAAAGGTAAGGCTAACCAAGGCATGGTGCTGTAGTAGGAGTCAAAGGATGCTTGGTCGCGGTCGCTGGATATTAGCACAACTTCGAAATCTTCCTCTCCCTTTCCGGCTAGCTCGTGCTTTATCTTCTCGTAAACAGAAATCAGTTTCGGAGTGAACTTGGCGCATGGGACGCACCATTCCGCTGAGAAGTAGAGTCCAATTGTTTTACCCACTAGACAAGCAACAGGTACCTGTGTACATGAGCAACACACCCGTCACGCGGAACAGGATCCATGATTCTCTGCATGCAGTTCAAATAAAACTGCGTGCACCACAAATTATATATATTCCTATTCATGGATCCATATTCTACGAGTTTTTCTATAACTACAAGACAAATAAGAAGCGAGAAATTCAAAAGAAGATAAATGCTCTCAAACTTCCTTCTTAACCCTCTCTTTGCCTGGAATTTGTCAAAATTTAGATATGGGATCTACAGAAATTAGTGATTACCGTTAAATTTCAGCTAATCACATATAGTATTAAAAAAACTGTCACTAGAATTTCTCAAAAAAGAAACAGTTAAAAATTTGTAATAAAAATGTTATAATTAAGAATAATCACAAATAGTATTAAAAATGTAGTTTTCTAGTTTTTTTAATATATCTATATGGTCTCTACTCTCTGTAGTGCTTGATGAAAACTTTTAAAGAACATGAATTTAGTTGCATAATGAAAATTAAAGTTCTATTATATATTCTAATCTTTAATAGAGGATTAGATAATTAAATAACAAAGCGTGGAAAACAGTAGCATGCATGCATGCAAGCGAGATAATTAAAGGTGATGGAACCATTTACCTTTTTGAGTCCCGTGTGTGTGTGACTCAAAACATAGTCTCTTTGGTGGTTTGCTAGTAAATTAGTGAGAGTCTGATTATCACGCTTCGCTTTGTCTTCCTTTTGCAGCTGCTCCAACCTCTCGTTACTGAATGGATAAGCTTGGATTCCGTAACGGTAAATAAGTTCAACCCCGTCACGAACTGTTTCGTGCTCTTTACGATCATCAGGTTGCAACAAAATTAAGCACGGAACGGCTTCCACGTCATACTTTCTGGTCAAGGATTTCTTTGTTTCCAAATCAGAGAACGGAATTGCAAGCCACGGCATGTTTCCATAGAAGCTATTAAAGGCATCCAAGTCCTCATCAGAGGACACATACACAATCTCAAATTGAGGAACTCTGCTTTTCAGCTCCTCGTAGATTCCAACTAGGATTTGGGTGAATCCACGGCATGGTGGGTACCAATTCGCAGCGAATAATAGACCCACTACTTTCCCTTCAAGATCAGAAACCTTCACCTGCATCCACAATTTACAACTTAAACTTAACCAAATAGCAACTATCATTCTATATATCAATGTAATTAAGTGGTTTTCAACAGTTCAGCCGAAAAAAAAAACGTCTATTGTAACGTGAATTTAAAAGTGTACATGTTTCAATTCTTACCACATTTGCCTGCATCTATTTTTTATAGGTAACTAATTTGTCTATTAATATTATAAAAAATAGTTTTTTATTTTGATAATTATCAATTAATTTAATTCTTAAAATTAGCATCATCAATTAATTTCGTTCCTCTGTCAAAAAAAAAATCGTTCCTAAAGATATCAAATTAATCAATTTCATTAAAAAAATGAAATTCATATCTAAATTAGATTCCGTATTGGAGAATGATTTTTATGATAGGCCACAACATAATGGTATAAATTTTACAATAAATAGTGTTATTAAATGCATCGTATCTTCGTTAAATTTTCTTACTAAATGCGCCATAAAAGTAGTGGGTTTTTTTTTATGATAAGCCACAACATAATGGCATGAATTTATAATAAATAGTATTATTAAATGCATCATATATTTATTCAATTTTTCTTAATTTGATGCATCCAAAGTCTAAACAACAAAACCAGCTCTTGTGGACAGCAGCAACTAGTGTAAAAATGGGTCATACCATGTTAAAAGTTCACAACTTTGACCTATTTAGACTTTGCCTAATTTTGTTAAAAAATAACCTACCTTCGAATTTTATTTAAAAATTATTTTAACAATATTTTTTAAAATATGATGACATATTATATATATATATATATATATCAGTAGATAGATAGGTATATAATTTTAAGATACCATAATAAAAAATATTTAAATATATTAGTATATAAAGAAAAAAAATACTTTTTAAGTAAATAAATCAAAAGCTAACCTCTCTTAATTAAAACTAAACAGATAAAAAAAGTTATATAATAACAACATAAAAATTTTACACTATCATCTAATTACAACTTATCATATATATATATATATATATATATATAAAATAAATTATAATTAAATAATTATATCAAATTATTTTACGCATCAAATATTAGAGATAAACTCAACTAAATATACTTTTTAAGGAACTTCATCGGTTTAACACCTGAACCAGCCCAGGCCATATCCATAATAAGCCTCCCACGAAAAATCTTAAAAAAGAAAAAAAGGACATCACGTGAATACGTGTTCGTAACTGTCACTGGCATACCAGAGACCAAACACCGTACGGCTGCCTTCAAGCGATGACCATGTGTCTGAGGTGTCAAAGATTCATGAACATAGTTCAAGATTCTGGATTAATTAAAAGGGCAACGATAACAAGTTAACAGCACATAACACATTCTCCTTGGCTGATAAAAGAAAAACAACACATTTTTTCTTGAGTCCTGACACAATATTCTTTCACTTGACTTTTATTATTGATAGAATTTAGGTGAAGTGAAATCCACTAAATACTACTAGTACCTTTTATTTGTAAATTGTAACCTCGTAAGCTTGATGTTTGTAAATTGTAACCTCGTAAGCTTGATGTTACTGTGGGTGTGTCCATAATTCGGTTCGGTTTAAAGCAACATCATATTACTACTATATTCAGTGAAACTCAAATTTAATTTATCTACTAGTACTAACTAAGAAACAAATAAATCCGTTAATCTCTCTTAATCAGAATTCAGACATACTTAACAGGTTGAACAAATTGAACACCGACAAAGGTATAAAAGCAACTCAGCAAGGGTACATAAGAACAGACGAGAATCCAGTGCTATCCGAAATTATGAAAAGGACGGGCCACCGAAATGGCCCACTGTTTTTTTGTAGGGGATAATGGGCCACGTGTATATCGCAAAGCGTAATAGCTAGGACTAGGCTACAGGAACCGTTTAGGAGACACTTGTCCTTTGATTGCAACGCTTGGTCCTCCATGACACATTGAAAGTGACTACAAAATATTGGACACGTGTAGCTCGTGAATGCTTTGCATCTATGATCTAACAAATCAAACAACTCCATAGCTAACAAGAATATCATCACCATTCATCTTTAATTTCATTTTTCGCTTTTAACAATCGGTTTGGGTGGTGTCTCAATACATTTAACAGAATGCTGGGAAATAAATCATCTTTCTTCGTTAAAAACAAAGGAAAAGTATATATGAACACACCATATACTAGTCAACACCTAAAAAGAGAGAGTAAAAATAGATAATAGATATAATAGGTGCTATAAATGATAAGAAAAGATAGATAAATAAAAATAAAAGATATTAATGAAATATTCAAAATAAAAAGATGCTCAAATATTATTACTCTTAAAAAATATAATTATTTTTTATGTATATATGATGTGGTTCATGATTTATATATTGGTTGAGCAACTTTAAAGACAGTTAACCTTAAATACAAAGAACATTGACTTAACCAATTGACTATTAGAAGGACTAGTTAATATGTAGTATTTAATAAGTTACAGTAGATTATTATAGTGTGAGACCCACTTTCTATAAGTACTACAATTACAATTTACAGTTACAACACTCCATTGACAGTATCTTTATCTTTAACCTAAAGAAGATTTCTTTGATAGTATGTATAAACAGCTTCTTTTTTCAATTTAACCATCTCTCTCTTTCGAAGAGTAATAGTGCTAAAGATGGTATAACTCATCAGAATCGTAAGCTTAGTTTGTTGGGGATGGTTTCATAAAATTAAAGAGTAAAGGAATAGCCTACTATATCAAAAGCGTATAGAGGACAAGCCCCATTAGACAGCACAGCACAATATATACAAACTTGATTCTGTCACTGCTTATGTATACCCTACCTCACTTGCTAGCTACCCCGTTTTTTTTGGCGGATAAAATACTCGATCGGATGTGTCTGGTTCTTACTTGCCGTTATTGGTTCTCAAATACTTGTAAAGGTCAAACGAAGTGAATTTTACCCATCCGATTCATACTTAGAGAGAGAGAAAATAAGCATATTCTGCATGCGGGTTTGCAGCTGACCACATATATCATACCAGAGGTAGCTATTTCAAATTGAGAAGTTACATCCTTTAAATAAGATTAATATGTTAATTTGGTTTTTAAACCCTAGAAATTGATTTTTAAGGTGGAAGATAGGCTCTCCTACAACTAGGTTCAATACTCTTCATAATTTTGGGGTTGCAAATGCTTTTAATTAAGTTCTAATTTATAAAACGTATAAATAGATAAATCGACAAACTTTTTATTACCTATTACAATCTCTCTGGAAAACAACTGACATGGTTCTGGGTCTTCACTAAGAGCAATCTTGGCTTAATATAACATATGTCTTAAAAACAAATTTGATATGTAGAAATTAAAAATAGATACTAAAAAGTTTAAAGAAATTACAAATCATATTAATTAAAGTATTTAGGTTATCTGCCTTAATTATATGAATATGAAGAATTTTTACCGATATAAGAGTAATTAAAAATGACATTTTCTTATGGTAGTTACAAGAAATCGCGATTGAACATGTATAATATATGCTCACCCACCACCGGCTACCGCAGCAGGAACCCACCAGACAAGTTTTTTAAAAAATAAACAATTCTAAATTTTGCAAAACTAACTCCTGACCACAACTACACCATAAGCCACAGCAAAGAGCTCCAAATAAAAGAAAGTTAAAGGAGAATTAAACAAATTACGATGTACATAATCGTATTATTTTCTTGATCGAGTATTATATTATCATTAATTAAAATACTAAATGAAAATTTTGTTATTATCTGTGACTAATTTCCAAACTTATTAGAGAGAGGATCATGAATAAATCTGGTAAAATATACAAAGCATATAAATATTAAGACATACGAAGATCAAGATAATATATAGGACGAAAGCTGACCAGTGGCCACCATCTCAGACAAAACTTGAACTAAACTATAGAATCCATAGAAGTATAACCATAGAAGCATACTACGTAGTATATACTATTTATCTTCTTTTTTTTTGTTTATACATACTGTATACTAGTATTTATTTTCAGCTATTCCCCGAAGGACTCTCTGAATAATTATATATCTCTGACAAAACTAGAGAAAGATGGGGAAAAGTTATGAGAATAGAGAACCTGAGCCCCAGTTGGAGAGAGAAGATAATCACGATCTTGGGAAGCAAGTAGGTGTGAGAATTTCCCGTCGTTACCATTATCATTCACCACAACTTGGGCTCCATCCTTCATCTCGGCTTTCATCACTCCCTCTCTCTCTTTTTCTTTCTTTTTTATAAGGTGTAGTACTAATCTAGAGATGAAAGCACCGCGAGAGGAATAGAAGACCCTTTATACACCCGACACTTATAATTCATTAGAAGTAGAATCATATTCTTTCCACATCATTATTACATCCTATGCATCCACAAATCACACATCAACACCTTCACACGTAGCATTCATCCAAGCCCCAGGATAATACCAACCTACACCGCACACACATAGAGAATGATGGTGCAGCCTTTTTGATTGCCGCGATCTCATCCATGTGGGCCTTGATTTAACTTATTAGTATGTTTGCTTGGATCGAAAAATAAATAAAGAAAAAAGTTTAAAATTTAAATATTTGTATTTATAGAAAAAATATTTATCCAAATAAACAGATAAAAATATTTAGTTAAGTCTATTTTTTTATCTTTGTTATCTTTTTTTCTACTTTTTCTCCTAGCAAACGTACCATATATGCGAGTCAAGGAAAAAAGAAAATGGCCACGTGTATGGTGGTGATTCCCTAAAAGGAGTGTTATTATTAGTTTTGCTATCTGCTGCCAACGGTGTTACGAAAGGTCCGTGTTGTCATAAAAGATCTTTGAATTTGATTTGAATTAAATTGATGATGCCGAATACGGCAAAACCCTTCTTCCGACACCTGTCGCTCCTTTAATTTCCCCTTTCTTTATTACTTTTCACTTTTCTTTAACCACTCCTCTTTCATATTCATAGGCTAGCCTTGTTATCTACTCCTTCCAGTCTTATAAAAAAAAATGCCTATATTTTATATTTATTAAAATATATATATATATATATATATATATATATATTAAATTGTATTATATAATCATTTCAGTCACAAAATAAAATTAAATTATATGCTAATTATAAAATTAATTAATAATATTTAAGGATATTTTCCTTTAAAAAATATTTTTTTCTAACTTATTCTTCATTAAAATTTGATATTAAAAAAATTAGCCAATCAAAATAACACATTAATTAAATGAATAATATTTTTAAGATAATTACGTTAAATAAAATAAAATTAGCTAAAAATTATAGTTAAGATTAAGAAAAATATTTTTTCTTTTTATATTTGAGAATGGAGGAAATGCAGTGTATTATAATATTACCAACGTGTAAAACAAGTTGATATCACATTTTAAATAAACATTTTGAGCATTTTTTTCTTTTTTTTTATTTTTTTAAAAAAAGCAATGGAAATACAAAGAGAGAAAAATATAAGAACATATAGTGTTACTCTTTACCATTATAATCTAAATACATTTTTATTATTTTACATTTTAATTTTAATTGAAATTTGGTATCTTAATTAATTGTACATGTATAGAAAAACAGAGACAGGAAATTAATTAAATGGTGATACAAAAACTTACGAGCTTTAGTCATTTTAATTTGGATATATTGTTTTGAGGTAAAAATAAAATAATTTATTTGGGGTTTTAATCTCTTAAGTTTCTTAATATTACATAAATTTATGGATCTTGCTAACAAGTATTTTTCCGGTATTTGTTAAGATACCAAAAGAAAAAAAATTCTTAGACAAATTATAAGGGGGTGAAAAAAATTTAACCAATATAATTTTACACATTTCTATAAAAAAAATTATGTTATATTTTAAATTAATGTTTTAAGAATATTAATTAATATTTACTTTAATTTATTAAATAAATTTTGTTATATATCATTAATATTATAAAAAATATAAGTGAAAACATAATTAATATTATATTAAAAAACTAAAATAATAATTATTTTTAATTATATTTTTTATAAATTATAATGAGATAGAATAAATATTTACCAGCAGCCATGTCAATATTGGCAAGTAAACCGAAACTTTTTTATTTTTAATTTCATCCACCAAATTATTTTTAAACCTAAGTAACTTTTGTTATAAAAAATTGACCTGAATTTCTCTAGTTGTCCAAATCCCGTCTGATAAAAAATAAAGCAGTGGAGCTCCTGAATCATTAATGGGAACTTACAAGTTACACTAGTATTAATCACACGTTCCAAGATCTAACAGGTGCGAACTGATTCTCCAGTCTCCAATCTTTTGGAACATGGAGATTTTTTATTTATTTATTTTTATACAAGAAATTAACATTGTAGATTACATCGACATATAAAATAGAGCAAGAATGATTTCGCGTGTCAAACTTCTCTACTTATATATTTTTATATGATATAAATTAATCATTTCAACTCTTAAATAACAAATTTTATAAATTTGATTAAGTTTATAAAATCTTACAATTAAATGAAAAATTAATTGCTTCTTAGTTATATTATTTTATTTTAATAGATAATATATTTTATTATTTGAAATATAAGTAAATGTTAATCATTAGATAGTATATGAACAAATGTTTAATTTATGTGAATTTTGATGCTGCATTCGAAAAAATATGTCAAATGATTCAACCTAGCTTTGAATTAGTTAATTTAGTATTTTATAAAGAGTTATCAAATTGTTTAGAGAAAAATAATTATACACTTAAAATATAAAATAATTTTATACATTCATCTAATCATAATATTTATTATATATAATAAATTTATTAATTTTTATTATAATAGCTATCCTAAAAATCATTCAAATAACTGTGAAAAATATTCCACATTATTAGTATATAATCTTTAGACTTAATGATTTAATTAATTGTAATTTTTTTTAGACATGATGTGAATTCATCATGTCCCTTTAAAATATTATTTTAATTAATTTAATTGTTGAGTTGTGATTTTTAATTTGAAAAAATGTCATATACTCATGATATAAAAATTAAATAACAATAAAAAGATACTTAAATAATTGTTTTATATATTTCAAAAATATATATTGTGTTAGATTATATTATGTTATTTTTTCTCTTTTTCCTTCTTCTTTAATTACTTAATCTTTTATATATCTCTGCCCCTTAAAAGCTTATACAAGATAAAGGCAAATCAGTACTGTACAGAAATCTAATTTAGTTGGTAGTATAAAAATAACGAAAGTATATCTGCAAAATGGAGTGAGTTATGCCCGCATGGAGACTCTCGTTTTCCTCTGCAATGAAACTAGAGAAGGTTATCAGGACTTGGAATTAAGCATGAGTGTGAAAATGGAAATTAACAAGAGCAGAGTGATGGAGGAGAATAAATGGAAAATGCGTACGGACAATGACACGTATAAAAGCAGTCGGACAAGTGTCACGTGCTGGCCTCTGGAAGTTGCTGTGCTGCGTAAATAATTCGAGTGGATGGGGCCCACAATAATAGTTGAAGCTCACGTGTCCTTCGGAACCCATATTTGCTTTCTGGAGACTCGTGTCAGCCACGCATCAGAACATGGAAACTTGGTTGCGGCACGGATTCTCTTTCCATTTCCATGCCTTTCTATCATTCGCCCAGAATATCCATTCGCTTCCCAACTTCCAATATTAGTTCAGGCTCAGCTGTCACAGATTTCCTGGGGCGATAGCTTCTCCTTTCAACCAACGGATCCTAAGGATGTGTTCAATTGAGACGAAACAACAAACAAGGAAATGAAAAATAAAATGGTTCATTTTAGGTAAAAAGAGACTGAAAATTTTATAAGTTTTAAATTAAAGTGATGTAGTAAATAATAAAATAAAATAAAAACTAAAATTAAGTATTTTTATAATTCCAATTTTATTTATGTTATTTTTAGTATGATAATAATTATTTTCCTTTTTTTAAAACATTTTATTATATTAAATAATATTTTATTATTATATGAGACTACACCATATTCAAATAACTTGCCCTGTGCATAATCCCATAATCGAACATGGTGTAAGTGCAATCGATTTGTTCTCTCTCGCGTTGTCTCACATGCCACTAAAGCTAATTTTCGAAACATCAAAGTAGCGTATTCTTTCTTCGCGTTTCTTCTCATTTTTGTGAAGAAATCTACAATTGTGGAGCGCATCATTTTTTCGTACAAATTCCATTGTGAGTTTCCGCTCAACCGAATGGAAGCAAGCTTACTCTTTCCTTTTTCGTTGATGCTATAGCTTTCACTGGTTTTCTTTTCATTAAAACGGAATAGAGCTTAAGGGTGAGTTTAGTTGTGATGAGAAAAAAAAAAAAAGCAACGAAAGAGAATAGGTAAAAAGAAAAAAGAAAAAAATAGGTGAAAAATAGAGAAAAATAATAGTGATTTAGTTGAAGAAAAATATTTAATTTCAAATGATTTGATTGATATAAAAAAGATAAATTAATATTAAATGAGGAGAGAGAATGTATACATACCCAATTCAACACGTGAAATGAAGAGAGAAGCTCATCTAAGTACAATTCTTCTCAAATCTTCTTCTCATATTATGGTGAAAGTTTTTTATAATGGGACCCATCATTTATATATATATATATATATATATATATATATATATATATATATTGAATTTCTTCTCTTCTTCCTCCCTTTCTCTCCTCCTTTTCTTTCTCTCCTTCCTACCAAACCAACCCTAAATGAAAAATACACATAACCCTGCATTGGGGAGGGCTGATCTTTTAATTGTGAGTTTGATTTTTTTTTTTATAATATTGGCGTAATCAATTTAAATTTTTAAATTTAGTTATATATTTTTTCTTCTAATTTTAACCTCAAAATAAATTCATTTTTTAAAAGTTTTGTACTAGATTATATTATAATTAGTTTTAGACTATTTTATATAATAATAATAATGATTATAATAATATTAATAATGATGATAACATTAATGACAACAATCAAATTTTGTACTGTTCTATATTGTACATCTTGTACAAAAGTTTTGATTTATAATATATATTACACTTTGTCTTTTAAAAGAATCCTAATATAAAAACAAACTTGGTTCAAATTTAAAGAACCAAAAGATATATAAATCTTTAAGTTTGGTATTACGAAAATCATATTTAAATAATAATTATCAAATTTATTAATTACTTTCTATATCCCAAAATATAAAAATAATAATTAATTAACATCATTTTAAAAAAATGATTGATTTAGTTAATATTATTAAACTTGTTAACATTTTGTATTATTTTTTCAAAATTATACTTAAAAATATTATAACTTATCATCTTTATTTCCTATTAATTACTTTATATCTAATTAATTAATGTATATTAATCTTTTCTTTCAATTGTTATAAGAGAGATAATATCTTTATTTTTCTAATTCATAGGATATATTGTAAAGAAGTTGAGGATATTTTAAGAAAAAATAAAAATAATTAATATACAAAACAACTTAAAGGAGTCTTATAAAAAGGAAAAATATTTTTTCTAAAAAAATCTTATATATAGAAACATAAATAATACAATATTATAGAATTTCCACATTTTCCTTTTGCGTTATCACCATGAAAACTTGGCTAGGTATTGTGGAGAACATAAACAACACAAACGTCGAGGCAAATGTTATTTATTTCACTCATTTTTACTAATATACCTCCCATTTGTATTGTTTTATAAAAATAACATTTTCACCTTTTTAAAATAATTTTCTACACATTTTGAAAAAGTACTTTATAATAGTGTTAAATTTCTAACACATTTCAAAAAGTAATTTTCATAAGCTAATTTTCACAAGACAGAGCAAAAATTGATTTAATGGCAGCAAAAATGTAATTTTGTTTCGATGTCAAAGGAGTTTGCTCCTTTTAGCCTTTATGCTTGTTAGCTTCCTTGTTTGTCTTTCTATGCATTGCTTCCACCTAAGTCCTTGACAAACCCACAAGCTTCCCACTCGCTTATGAACCTTGGTTCTTGTCATGACCACCTTTGCATCTTGAACATTGTTGATAACATTGCCCTTTTAAATCCTTATGTTGAAATATAAGTGTGAGGTGACATCTCACATTATGTAAAAATAAAAAGTTTGAGCACCATATAAGTGAAGGCAATACCTATATATTTGAACTTAAGGTCTTTGGTTAAAGTGTAGTGTCAAGTTTAATTATATAATTACTCATGGTCCATTGGTGTAAATCTTATCGTGTTTATCCCCTTCAGTTACACAATAATTGTTATCAGAGTCTATGGTTCGATCTTGTGACCGGTTCAACTGAGTAAGATGGTGACGACGGATCCATGGGCATGAGATCCCTTGTGTCAAAAGTCTTCATGGCGAGTGAGTCCATACATGTTGTGGCTATACAAGGTACTAGAGCATGTTGGTAACAATGGTTAGACTAGTCGGGGCAGCTAATGATTAAGCTTTAAGGGTCATTATTAGATACTCATAGATTGAAAATGATTTTCGCTCGAGTGGGAGGTTAACATGTGGACGACACTCACACTTGAGGGGGAGATTGTTGGAATACAAGTGTGAGATTAAGTCTTACATCTGGTAGAAATTGAAAAGTTAAGCACGATATAAGTAAGGAGAAAATCCATAAATCTAAGCCTTAAGATTTTGGGATAAGGTGTGGTGTCAGATTCACTTATGTGGTTGCTCATAGTCCATTGGTGTAAATCTTTTCTGCTACCCCCTTCGATTTCCTAACAATTGGTATTAGAAACAATGGTTCGACTTGTTAACAAACTCATACGAGTAAGATAGTGGTGGCAGATCCATGGACATGAAGATTGTAACGCCCGACCACTTGCAGGATCAATGACTGTCCCCACATACCAACACAAGACTTTTCAGTGTGCTTTGTTCTCACTCACACACTTCCTGAGAAACTTCCCAGGAAGTCACTCATCCCATAATTGCTCTAAGTCAAGCACGCTTAACTGTGGAGTTCTTAAGTTATGGGCTACTGAAAAGTAGATGCACCTTGTTGATATAGGTAGTACATATTATTTCCTTTTTAAGTTATCCTCAACTGTACAATTTCATATCTGCACAGTTTCTGGATCCTTCTCGTTCGAGTGTGTATTCGATTCATTCATGTACCCCTCCCACTGGAAGCCTGGCAGGAGCCGCTCCTTGTCCGTGCCTCATTGCACCCGCGATCACTCCCCACCCTCGTCAGCGCCCGGGATGTTACAAAGATCCCTTACATCAAAAGTCTTATTGGCGAGTGAGTCCATGCATGAAGGTCAAGCAGCGGGTCCCATAGGTGTTGTGACAATGCAACTGTGCAAGGTACTATAACATATTGGCGACAATGGCTAGATGAGTTAGGGTAGTCACAGTTAAACTATAAGGGCCAGCATTGGATACTTGTAAATTGAAAATGGCTTTCGCTCGAGGGAAAAACTATCTTGTGAAAGAGACTCACACTTGAAGGAAAGATTGTTGGACTACAAGTGTGAGGTGAAATCTCACATCAAGTAAGAATGTGAAGATTGAGCACCACATAAGTAAGGATAAGACTCGTAAATCAGAGCCTATAGGTTTTTCATTAAGGTGTAGTGTCAAATTCACTTTTATGGTTGTTCATAGGACATTAGTGTAAATTTTCCTGGTGTTTACCCCCTCAATTTTACAGCAATTGGTATTAGAGCCGATGATTCGACTTAATGATCATCTCTGACAAGTAAGATGGCGGAGGCAGATCCTTAACCTAAGGATCCCTTGTATTGAAAGTCTTCCTGGCGGTGGATCTAGGTGGGGTTTCTCGTGGATAGAGCGGTGGTGTAAGTATCTAGAGCATGTGAGCTTTAATGGTCACTATGGAATACTTGTGGATGATAATGACTTGCGCTCAAGGGAGAGACTGCTATGTGAAAAAGATTGTTAGAGTACAAGTGTAAGGTGAAATCTCATATTGTATAGGAATGAGAAGTTTGAGCACCATACAAGTGAAGACAAGACTCATAAATCTAAACCTTAAAGTTTTGGGATAAAATATGGTGTCAAATTTACTTTTGTGATTGCTCGTAGTCCATTGGTGTAAATTTCTTTGGTATGTGACCTCCTTCCCTTCACAAGCAGTGGGTTCTCTCCACTAACCACTTTCATGGCCTTGAATCCTCCCTCTTTATTATTCCATTATTTTTCTGAAAATTGACTTTTGGAAGCTTTTTTTCAAAATTTGTTGAAATTTAACACTTCCATAATTTTTTTTTTGAAAAAAATAAAATAAACGAGAGTTGTAGTAGTAAAAATGAAGTGTAAATCATAATTGCCAATGTCAATCTAGCATTACAAGCTGGGACATATTATTTTGATCAGTTAAATGATAGAACATATGGAACAATGTAATGAAAAATAAAGATTAGGTAATTATTTAGTGCACTCCACTATTAGGTAATCACCTAAACATTCTTAATACTTCCAGCTGTTAAGCAAGCCCAAAAACAAAATAGTAGGTCCGCCAACAGGCCCAACATTACTTTATAGTTTATACTATGTCATTAACGAAAAAGGCATCTATCACTTTATAGTTTATACATCAACTAACAAGATAAGTTGATCTGTCATGCATGTTTTATGTTTTTATCTTCTTATTTATTTCTATTGTTTTCTCTTCTTTTCTCTCCCAATAACCAAACATACCCTAAAAGCCAAAGACTAAAATTCACTTATTTTACACACACACACACACACACACACACACACACACACACACACACACACACACACACACA
>CM023946.1:1855159-1879155 GCA_013407115.1 Glycine latifolia
ATATATATATATATATATATATATATATATATATATATATATATATATATAATAGAACTAACAAGGTGTAATATGATTTGTAAATAATCTTATTTTTTAAACATATGATTATGAGTTTAATCATTAACTTGTGCATATTAAAAAATATTTGTTGAAATAAATAAATTCTTTAAACAAATCTTACTATCCTGAAAGATTAATATTGATTATCGACCAAAGGATACTCTCATTCATCAAAGAATTTTTTTATACTGCTTAAAAAATGAGAAAATTTATTGTAATAAGATAATTGATAATCAAAGATATCTTAGTTAATCTTAAAATAAAAGGGCTACATTTAAGTGTTAGATATTTATAAAATAAAAAATATACATAAATGTTAAGAATGTAAAGAAACGTGTTAATTTATTGAATTTTTAAGGATGTAGACTTGAATCAATGGAAGAAAAATAATCGGTGTACGGATCATTTTTGATTACACAAAGTGGGGCAAATTGATTGATTAATATATAGTTAAATATATGTATAAAAAAAACTTATTTTTCTTGGTCATAAATATAAGCAAAATTTAATTAATGTTAATTTATTCAATAAAATAATATTAAAAATATTATTCGCTTAACTGAACTTTTGTTTTTAATAAAAAATGTTATTGATAGCAAGTTACAAGGAAAAGTAGTTTAGAAAAAAAGATTTATATTTAAACGAAATTTGTACTATTAAATGAATATAATTAATTTTCTTAATAAGTATAAGTTTTTTTTTCTTCGTATTTGAAACTAGAGAGTAATTAAGTTTATTAAAACAATAAATTAATGAATTTTGCGAATTTTTAGGTCATTTATATTTTACCATTTTTTTGTGGGAACATTTATTTATCTTTAATCATAAGGAGGGGCATTTTCAACTAGTGAATCTCTTATTTTGTCATTTTCTGTTTGCTTTTATGCATATCTGGCCGTCATCGTGTTAATCCACATTCTCTCTCATAAAAAAATGTTAACCTACGTAAAGTAACGAACCACTAATCTTTTGATAGCACTGGAAAAAAAAACTCTAAAAATAAAATATGATATTAAAAAGTTTACATTCGAGTAATTCTTATTTAATTAATTGAATTAGAACCCGTAGTAAAAATGAAAACTAATTACCTCACTTTCGTTATGTGAGAGTATCTTTTAACATGTACCATCAATTATTGATGGTGATAAATAAATAAAATAATAGAGGACGCTTTTTAAGTAGGGATGTTCGCGAATCGGTTCGGATCGGTTTTGGTCAAATTTATGACCCAACCCAATCAAATTTGATCGGCTCGGTTCGGTTCGGTTTTCAGAAAAAAAAAAAATAGAAACTCAACCCAACCCAACCCGTTCATGAACAGTTCCGTTCGGTTCGGATCACCGAATTACCCATTTAATTTTTTTTTAGAACTACTATTTTATCATGATTCTTTCAAATATCTCATACAATTAACACAATATTATCAAATGTATGAAAGTAGTAAAATTGATTCATTTAATACTATCAACATAATATTATAAAATAGACTTATAATATAAATTAAAACAAAAGATTTGTGAACAATATTTACTATAATAGTCTACCCTTACACAACAATTATCTTAGTTGGTATCCTTGTTTCCCAGCAAAAAACTCTAGTCTAAATTTATCAAGAATAGAGATAGACTGATATCCTTGTTTCCCAATCAGACTAGTATCCTAGTTTCCCAGCCAGAAGTTGCATGTCTCAATTCATCAAGAACAGAGACAAAACTGGTATTCTAGTTCCCAGCTGCAACCTTTTTCAAAGTCAAGAAGAAGAATACAATAAGATAGTTACATTTACGCTTATATTCCTTAAGCAAATAGGTATCTTTAAATCAGTTGAAGAATCAAACTTGTCAAACAATTCTCTCAATGATGCAAACATAAACTCTCTAATACTCTAATATTATTTGGAATGGAATGCATACATGAACACCAAAATATGTTTCTATTTATACTAATTTAAAGATATGATTTTAACCAATTTTTGAATGCAATCCTAAATATATTGTATCATATTATCCAATGTAATCTTAAAGATATTCTATTATATTATGCAATGCAATCTTAAAAATATTCTATCCTATTTTTTAATGCAATATAAAAAAATATCCTATCTTATTTTTGAATGCAATCTTAACCATTTATAATATCTTACCTTTTTTTTATTGTCAAATTATTTTTTTTAATTTTTAATATATATATATATATATATATAAATAATAAAATTTATATTATTATTACAGGTTCACGGATCGGGTCATCGGATCAACAGATATGTAAATCTAAACCCGTGACCCAACCCATACATGAACGGTTTTGATCGGTTCGGTTCGATTTTGACCCAAATATATAAATGATCCAACCCAAACTGTTCAGATCGGTTCGGATCGGTTCAGATTCACGGGTGACCCGTACCCGTGAACACCCCTATTTTTAAGGGTTCATGGAAATATGGAATTTATGAAAAGACGACCTCGGCCGCCCTCAATTGAGATGCCTCAAAAAAACATTGTAGGATCGTGCTGACTGTGCAACAAGGATGCTAACAGAAAATATTTGTTGATATAAAATTATAAACTATTTTTACCAGCATATGTGTCTCTGACCTGCTCCTATTTGTATCTCTTCCTATCTTTTTTTATGAATTCCTTCTCTGATGCTGGGTAAGTATCTGAAAATAAATTTTAATGCTCAAGTTATAAGAGTCAAGAGTATAATAGTGATAAAATTTTACTTATTTCATTCTACTGTCTCTTCCTGTATTAATAACAGGGTTAATTTTCCATGACACCCATTAAAGATAATATAAACTCATGAAGGTCGTTTATCTTCAATCCGATCTTTTGTGGGTATGGTATAGTACATAATTTTTTTTTAAAATATACTTCCTTCGATATTTTTATTTGTCTTTTAAGATTGTTTGATAAAAATTAAGAAATATAATAAATTTTCTTGATTATAATACATAATTGTTGGATTTTATATTTTACCCTTTTTTCTTTCAATTTTACAATAAATGTATATATAAATTGATTAAAAATTAAGAGACAAATAAAAGGATAGTTGTTAAAAAAATTAATGTGATATTAAATTTTGCAAACAATAGATAAATCATCTTTGTTGAAATTGGATTATTCTTAACGACATCTATTCTTTTAATTATATTTTATTTTCGAATTTGACACTTTTCTCAAAAAGATAAAACTCAAATTCACTCCTATGAACTACTTGTGCGTACTAATGTTTAAAAAACTTATTATTTTTTAACCACTATTGAAAAAAAAAGTTTTATTTTTACTGCATTACTGGAAAAGTTATTTATTACTTGCTTTTGACGTTTTATATTCATCTTAAAAAGAAAAGGTTTTATATTCGCTCCTCTTATGAATCTTGTCAAACCATACACGACTGCATGAGGTAATGTTCTCATGAATTATTTTGTGACTAGTTTTAAGAAAC
Source organism: Glycine latifolia (assembly GCA_013407115.1). NCBI lineage: Eukaryota > Viridiplantae > Streptophyta > Magnoliopsida > Fabales > Fabaceae > Glycine > Glycine latifolia. The sequence continues at coordinate 1,858,670 of CM023946.1, forward strand.
CAAATAAGGATATCTGGATATGTGTCCGAAAGGATAATTGTTTTCTATTCATATTTTACACTTGTCCCAAATACAGGGAAGAAAATGACAAAATAAAATATAAGAAAGCAACGATTTTAAGAATTGGAAATTAGAAACCAACCTTAAAATGTCATGTGAGATATTTTCAAATGCTTCGTAATCCTTAGTATTGTATATTAACAAGAGAAGCTACCAAAAAAAAAATATGAATAAGAGTTACGACAATTCTTAAATGCGTAGGATATTTTTATCACTTTATCTAACGCAAGTCTATATATTTGATTAAGATGTATTAAATATTTATTTTTATTTTTAACATGTTAAATAATTTAATGTAGTAGATGTTTTCGTTTTAAAAAGTTTTTTTTTTTATTCTTTTTCAATCTCATAAACACATTAAAAATACGCTTTTATTGCACGATAAGAATATTTATTTTGGCCATCACAATTTTTATATACTGTCTTAAAAAAGTCCAAACTCAGGAAGAAAAGACGATTTTAACTAACAGGCAAATTTCTTAACTTGGATGTACACATATTTAGAGGATGAAGTGAATAATTATATTCTAATAATAATAATAATTAATTAATTTTAATCTGATTAATTATGTAAAAAGTAATATAATTATGAAATTTAAAACATACTAATTATGATTTTTGTTTTTAATTATGCTTATTTTATTTATTTATTTTTTAAATAAACCTCATTTTAACAGTCTTGTTTTTTTGTTTTTCTTTAAATTATACACTAACAAAATAATTTCTTTTACGTATTAATCCAATCACAATCTATTCACTTCAAAATCGCACGCTTAAAAAGATGAAGCGTCTATTAAAGTGACAAAAATATCACAGAAGAGTGCATATCACACTGGATTCAGAGTGCATTTAATTAAACAACAGGTAGACACTAGTTATTTAAATAACTGGTGAAGAAATAAAATAAAATAATCATCTTCATATAGATTGTAAGTTATTTTTATTAGTTATCTCGATGACTTTGTTAAAATAAGTTAAAATAAATTTATAAATATAAGTTATTTTTATAATTTCTCCTAAATATCTACACATGTAATCATATAATAAGATAAATTTAAACAAATTGGAAATTATCTCTTTTACAATTGTAATAATACTATTTTTTTAAAAAAGAATTTAGAAACATTTTCAATAAATACTACATATATCCTTCTAGAAAGATAATAATATTTAAGTTGGATAAATTAATATAGATAACAAAACTTTCTCATTAAAAAATTAAAGATAGAAATAAAAATAATCTTTAAACATAAAATCTAAACTACATACAATCAAAGAGATTGTTGTTTTCGTTTTATTAATAATTGTGATTTGTGAAAATATCACTATAATTTTAATTTATTTTAAAGATTTATAAAAATTTATAAAAACGCTATTTTACCTTTTTCTCTACAATTTTTTTTAAAATGGAATAAAAACAGGAACAAACAACATTTTATCAAAGCTAATAATTGAATGGACACCAAATGATTAATTAACATAATGATCATTATAAAAATTAATTAACAAAATCAAAATAAATATATATAACAAACAGATATTATAAAAATAAAAAACAAAAAATATAACATATCGTAAATCTAGTTACAAATAAAAAATAAAAAAACTATATAACTTTAAATCGTAAATATTTACGATTTTTGAATTGATTTATAAAAAAAATTAAAAATCAACTAAAAAAAAGAGTGAACAAGGTGGGACAATTTCTGATTCTGAAGTGCCCAAAAATGGTAATTTTTTAAAACTCTGTCCCCATGGTAATTAAAAAAAAATTCTGCACCAAAATGGTGAAAAAGCCGTTATTGTTGTTATAAAAACGTTTATGATTGTTATAAAAAAAATCGCATTTTCGATCGGAAATTAGAAGATATTTTTGACTGAAAAGCTGGAAGTCTAAAAAACCTTTATGATTGTTATAAAAAAAAAAAAAAAAAAAGAGAGAGAAGGGTTTATGATTCGGATGTTGGTGAAGGTGTGAAATGGAATATCACTCGTTGATTTCGTTGTCTTCGCGTATTGTTGTGGGATTCTGAAACCTCGGGTGCAAGTGCAGTGCAGTTGCAACACCTTCTTCACTACTCCGTGGGACTCCTTAATTTTGATATCTACAAAGCTTACGATATGACAGCTATTGGTTTTCTTTCATTCCCAACCTCAAAGTCAAAAAAGTCCATGTAGAAACCAGTACCCATTCGCCCATTTCTTTCGCAGCCTATTAACTCGTGAAAATGTGAGACACTCATTTAATTCTTGTTGGGGCATACCATGCAAATAATGCAAAGTAATGAATAAAGAAGATAAATTATCGGTTAATTTAATTTAATAATTATAAAAAATATATCTTAAATTTGATAAAAACTAATCATATATTTTTTTAGTAATTAGTATAAATTTTCATTTTAATATATTTGAAATAATTTATCAGCTTAAAATTTTGGATAATACTGTAGTAAATTTTTTAATTTAATTTAGCATTACAATAATAAACTAGTGTTAATTTAGCAACGTCAAAAGATGACGTAACTGAATAGAGAGTGACAAATATGAAAAAAATGAGAGAGATATTTTGAAATAAAATAAGAAATTGTGATATAAATATAAATATCCTGAATAAAACAAATATCAGAGTTACACGTTTCTTCAAAACGCTGCACGTAATTAAAATAAGAAACTTTCGTAAACATATGTATTTTGCTTAAAGGGACTTACTAACCAGAAAAGTCTTGCCAAATACTCTCCATGACCCCGCAATAATTATACTCTTGCTTTAATTTGGAATGTTCTTTTTTCTTACGCACACTCTAATTTTTAACCGCGTCTAAACTCAACAAAACACAGCGATTGGCAAGGGAGACGATAACAATCGATAAATTTAAATGTAATTTTTCAAGTGCTTTGGAGCATCACAATCAAAGTTGTTTAATGAGTTGTTTGTCAAAAAAATATTATGTTAGTGTGTTGCGTGTGATTTTAAATTGTTTAAAATGAATGAAAAATATTTATATAAATAATTATTACTCATGAATAATTTAATTTTACATTAAATATAAGAAAGAAAAATGATATTTGTAAGTTACAATAATTTGTTAATAGAATTTTCTATTGAAAAAAAAATAATTGAGTTATTTAAGTGTAAGGTGACATAAATTAATTTACTTACATGAAGATGGCTACTCTTAGTTAGAAATTCATTTTGATAAATTGTATTAATATTAATATAAATCATTAAAATATAAAACTGTAATTTCAATTAATGAAGTGTATAAAAAACCAAACTTTCCAAGCTGGCATGTAGCTGTATAGTGTTTTCGAGTGATAAGAACAAAATCAAAATCACCCTGCACACTCTGTGACTCCCATGGAAAAAGCAAACCAAACCGTTCAGTTCACGACCCATTCATTCATTCATTCATCCTTCCACTTGCTTCAACAACCCTCACCTACGTGTCTGGGATTTACGTGATAGCGTCAATTCCCCGCTCTTTTGTTGTCTTCTCCATTCGCACCTTATCAGTGTCATTTATATTATACCCTTTTTACGTGCAGCAAACAATACTTTACGCAACAAAGTGAAAAATTCCAACAAGCTTCACAATTACATCTCCTCCAAACCCCATAATATAAAAATTAAACAAGAAACACATAAATTAAACATGGCTTCTGATTTTTCGGGTACTACAGCTAAATTCATCCAGGCCATAACTCACCACAACCACTGAACCACTACGCGACACATAATAATAATAAGTAACGGAAATTCAAGAAACTATAAAGAACTGACAAAGAAAACAATAAAGATAATTATGAAATTACTAATTGAAAATTTGGCTTCCCCTATTCATTCCTTGAATATGAATGCTTCATTGTTCAGCAGGGACTTTGGGAAGTGAAGATTTGCGGGTCCAGCTTGGTCCTACAAACGGGGCAAATAGGATGCTTAGAGAGCCAGGTGTCAGCGCATTGGACATGAAAGCCATGGTTGCAACCAGGGACCACTCTAGCCGGTTGCTCGCTCTCGATCTCGTCGAGGCAGACGGCGCATTCGGTGCCCAGGACGAGTTCTTTGCCGGTGATTCTTGGAAGCTTCTCCAGCTCCAAAGCGGATAGACCCTTGTCAGTTACGGGCTTCACCGGTTGCCCGTCAATGGGGGGTTGGTTGCGGCGGGTAGTGGCGTACCATAGAAGGCACATGTAGACGATAAAAACCCCGCTCATGCCAAGGCACGGCAAGAAAAGCGCCAGAAGAACCGAATCGAGCATTTTTTTGGCCTTTAAAAGTTTCAGTCTCAGTCGAACCTTTGTCCGATTCCAAGAGAAAAATAATTAATGCGGTGGTGGGGGTTGGTAAAGGAGTACCCAAGAGATTGGGTATTGGCGACAATTACCCAGCATATCGCAAATTCACACGGGTCTATGCCTTGTGCTATATGGGAAAACGAAGATCGAATCAGAGATTGCGGTGAGGGTTAATACTTAATAGGGGGTGGTTAGGTTGAAAATTGCGAGTGGAGAGTTAAGAAACGAAGAAGGGTACCATTATTATTTTGTGCGGCTTGTTTGCACTTCTTTTCTGTTCTAACGCTCTTGGGTTTTTATGATTGAATGTGAATATATATATGAGAAGAAGGAGGAAATCATAGTTATAGCTTTAGACTAGGACTGAGTTATTATCGCCAACTAGACTACTCGTGTATCACAAAAAAAAAAAAAATTTCATTTTTAAACGAATGCCCACTGCACAGCTGTCTTTGAGTGAATATCTAAATTACTAGTACAGTGCCTCATATAGGTTTGGTTGAGCAAAAAAACAATAAAAATATTTAAATTTAAATTAAATAAAAAAGAGTAGGATTCATACTAAATACTGTACGTAAATAATGAAAATTTTCCTTTAATTCCTCTTTCCTTATTAACAACCGGGCATACCCTCCAAGATTTAAGCTACATCTACGTTTGTTTGTTTGAAAATATTTATTGAAGAGATATATAAAATATTCTCTTCAACATTTAATATTCTTTTGGTTACATCTTCGGGTTGTTATTTTTATTTTATTTAAAATAATAAAATAATAGATGCAATAATTATTAATTGAAAGCCAAAGATATATAATATTTTTAATTATTAAATTATATTTTAATTTATAATATTTTAAAGTTAACAAAAAAAGTTAATTGTTAGTACAAAATAAATTTTACGAAATATGTAATATAAATTTTAATCAGAAAAATGTAATATTTTCAAAAGAAAGGTTGAGAGTTGTGATGAATATAAATTATACTATAAATAGTATTTTAATCTCATTACACAATATAAAATTAATTTTATTTATAATAAATAATTAAAACAGTGTTAAAAGATTGGGATAGATACACGAAGGTTTCATCCTGGTTAGTCATTACAAGTTTACAACCATCGGAAAAAAATAGTTGTGTAAAATTACTTTTAGCTATATTAATTTAGCATATGACAATTTAACATTACATGACACAAGTTGTGAATCAATTTGGTTGGGATTTGAAAAATGACATTGATGATTATGTGTGAAAAGAACGTGACATGTATTTATTATTAAAAGAATGATAAATAAAAGAGATAAAAAAATTATTGAATTTATTTTTTCACTTACAATATTTTAAAAAATGGTGATATAAATATTCAATTAGTTGGTTTATGTTAGAATCTAATAAATTTATTTAGAAAGTCATTGTGAAGAATTTTTTTTATACAATTAGTTTATACTATTAAATTTTGTCATTTTAAAGACAATTGTTTATGTAAAAGAAAAAAAATATTATATATTCTTTTTCTCCTTATAGTGTTTTATCCCATTTAATTTTTTATAATATATATAATGAGACAAATGACAATTTAGTTTATAAAAAATACAAATTAAATTTAGTCGTGAAATATATAAAAAATGCAATAATTATTAAAAAAATTATATTAATTATTTGATAGAAATTACTCCAAAATTTATATTTTTTTGGATGGTTTCTAATTAATTGATATTGTAAAAAAAAAAAAAAAAAAAACTTGTTCACGGTGTTCTACTTGTAGCTACTTGGCAAATGGCAATGATGAGTTGGGATAAACCGATAAACCACGAAAGAAGAAAGTGACGTAGGAGGGTAGCTGTGGGCGACGATGGATTTTCTGGAGTGGGTGGGGTGTTGATTATGTTTAGTTGTTTACCAACGCACACAGAGGGGAATGAAAGATATGCATCTGATATTTGCTACGACTGAAATTGAAATGAGGAGACAAGCTTATAAGTGGGGTTACCAAAGGAGCAGTTTGGTCCCCCTTTAATCTTGATAAGGAAGGCCCCTTTCGTTTCTATCTCCAACGTAATCAATTGATGCTACGGACCCAGTTTGTCCAAATTCGAATTAACATGGGTTAATGGCTTAGGGCATGCACCAATAAAACCGAACAGATAACATTAACATATAGGATCCTTTCATTTTATAATAATCATGTAAAAAGAAAAATAATAAATTTTAAATAATTATTAATATTGTTTTAGTTTTTAATGTAATATTAATTATTATTATTTTATTCATATTTCTTATATTATTGATAATGAATAATATTTTTGAATGAAAATATGATTAATTTTATAAAATTAATATTGTTTTTTATCTGTATAAAATAACATTGAACGATAATTATCATGGACGGAGAGAATATTAAATGCATTTTTCTAAAAATTATTGAGCTGTTGATTAGTGTTTGATTTCTAATTTTGCGTGTGAAAATGACTGTTGAAAAACACAAATTTGATAGAAAAAAATGAGTTTGCTTTTAGAGTTTAGATTTAAATATCTTTTAGTACAAGATTTCTAAAAATAAAAGTTCGAAAATGTATAGCAGCCGTTCCTTAGAAACATGCTTAAAGCCTGGGCGAAAGCAAATTGCAGATGAAGGCAAGGAACTTTAACGGCAGCATTGTTTAATTGAAAATTGAAACACTTTTGTTGAAACAGGGGGAAGCACAATGATTTGATCATTTGAGTCAAGACTTTAGGGGGGATGAGTCTCAATTGAACCTTAAGATATGCGGTATGAGTAAGCATAGTGTATGTTTTGAAATCCAAAAATTCCGATGTGTGCTCTCTAAAATTATTTCTAAAATCTTGATACAACCAACGTCCGTTCAACGGAACTGAACTTTAATAAGTACATAGTTGTAGTGTCTCATTTTTTCTTCGTGTTCCCGTTTTCGTTAATAGGGTTTATTATTTTTTTTAATTCCTGATTTTTAAAGTTTATTTTTTCAATTTCTGTTTTTTTTTGTTGGTCAATGTCTTTATAAATTTTGTCGTATTTTTATTTTCTATATTTTTCTTATATACTTTTAGTCTTTTAAAAATAAAGATATAAAAAAAGATGAGACTAAAAAAACAGAAATAAAAAATATAAATCTTAAAAAGTTTTGAAACTAAAAATGTTTTGTAATCTCTTATAGTTTTTTCTAGGTTATAAAATTGTTTAATAAATATCAATAAAGTTGAGTAAAGCAAAAGGAGCTAGTTATTTATAAGGTACTAATCAAATTATGAATTATTATCGAAAATGATATCCCCATTTAACGTCTTTATTGTGTCTTGAACAATAATGTTTCAAAGCAAAAAGTATGATACCCATATAAAAAAATTGTTAAAAAAATAATAAAATTTTAAGAGAAAATGTTTGTCTTGTTTTAAAATTTGGATTCCTTAACCTAAAAGGAGGACAGTTTTATCTTAATTTTCCTTATTTTTCAAAATACACGTCTCACTGTAGAAGAATTAAATATTAAAATCCAAATGATGTCAAATTATCAATTCACAGGTAGTAGTTATTTATTTATTTATTTACGGTTTATATTATATAATTTATAAAAATTAGTCTGGTAATCTGTATTTTATATAAGTGATGACTTTATAGTATACATTTTTTATATATTATTTTTAATTTTGAAAAAACATCATGTGAATAAATATATTTTTTTAAATGTGAAGTACATTACAAAAATAAAATATATTGATGAACTTTCAGTCAAGAAATTATGACTGTCTATACATATAAATTAGTACAAAATTATTAAATTTTTATCTTTCAATTTCTTAATTATATTTTTTTTATGAACGACTTATTAATAAACTAATTTTTTAAGACTTGAAAATATACGGAGTAAATATTTTAATATATAATTATTTAATTATATAAATCAAAATTACTTTGTTATATATTCTTCCACTAAATCAAATTAATATAAAAAATATTTAATTTTAAAGATAGTGGTATTTAATATATATTAAAAGAAATTCTGATAAGGAGAAGATACACCTTTCAAGAAAATACCACCGATAATAACTAGGATTAATTATATTAGAATGTTAATATTGTCTAATAATAAGGAAGATGTGATAAAAAAAGTTACGACTTATAATCTGTTTTGGATTATAATCTCTAATAAAAAATATAGCTTCATGAGCAAAAGTTCTTGTACAAGACCCCGAGAACGAATTTACCGTCATATGGCTGATTGATCAACGATTACTAGTGATTCCGACTTCATGCAGACGTCATCTACTAATAGAAAAAATTAAGAATTTAACTAAAGTTATAACTAGTGTGAGAGAAAGATTCCACTAAATGTGTTAACTCATATTGTCATTTGATATGAAAAAAATAAAAATAAAATATAATAAAGAAAACAATGAAGGGATGAATTTTTGAAATATGTTTGGAATGCGTGAAATAAGATGAAAGAAAAATATAAAGACGTCGAGTCTACAACGTTTTATTTTGTTGCAATAATAAGCGGAAACAAACAGTAAACTGTTTCTAAAAAAAAAACAAAAAATCCATTGTTGTACTCATTTCAATTGTGACAATCGATCGTTTACAATAACTAATCATTTGTTAAAAACTTTTTTTTGGTTCTTTCCTATTTTTTTATTCAAATTAAACACACTTGTTTGAACCTATTTCTCTATTTCCTATTTTTGTCTGTTCTATGTTTCACCTAATTTTACCCTTTCCATCTAACAACAAATCATAGGCATAAACGAGAGAAGGGAGGAGGCGTTTTAGTCGTCAAAAATCGGGAGGAGTGTGACAGCCTAATATTTTCTTACAAGAAAAATAATATAAACTCTATTAAAAGAATATTAGAAAAATTAAAAGAATAAAATAAATAAAATTAGTATAATTTTTTTTCTTTTTTTCAATTTTTTACATTTATTTTTTAAAAATAAATTTCTAATGCTACAATACTTATTTTTTAATGAAAAAAATATTTATTCAATATATTTAACTAAAACAAAATTACTTAATGGGAGCAATATTTTCCCATTAGCTTCTACATAGATCCGTTTCTGAATTGGTGGCTACACACTTTGTGGCCTAATACTTCTCAATTCACACTTCTCTTGATCTAACGAAATTGCACACATGTGGCCAAGCATGCCAACAGTGGATACTCAAATTCGTTAATTGGGACCGTCAAATCTTTGTTTATTAAATCATACAGATTGCATTCGTTTAATAGCATCTAAATTCGCATACTCCAATAAGCTAATAGTACGATGGATAAATCTGTTTATAACCTTTTCTTAATCTTGATTCCTTAAAGAATTCTTAATCTTAATTAGAGAGTTGTAATCAGGTAGCGTGGCCTACGTAGTTTATAATTAATGAGAGGAACAACTATAAACAATATTTTTTTAAAGAAAACTATAAACAAGATAAGAAATAATTCTGCAGAGAACTATTTATTCACACTTTTTATTGTTATCAAACTAGAGAAAAATCCGAGAGAGGAGGATCGAAGGTGCATGAGATGTGAATACATAATTGAATGAATTGATTCAGTACAAATGAGTTTTACAAATACATAGAAATTAGTCATCGACATCATGAATTATACATAATACACGCAAGACAAAAATATCTAATAAGTTAATTAAAATTTTAATTTCTTAAAATTGTTAACTATTTTATTAAATTAAATTTATTTAATAAAAATAACAGTTAAATTAATTGAAAAATATGAAATAATATTAAAAATATGTTAATATGATTTTTTTATATTTTTATTTTGGAGACAAAACTATATTTTTAGGTAATTATAAATTTGTTTCATAATAATTTTGAAATCATATTATTTTTATTATTTAAATATAGAATTTTTTTAAAAAATTCAAATAAATAATATAATAATCAAGGAAAATAATTATTAAAATGAATAATGATGATAACAACATGCTTGTACTATAGCTATTTCGTTATTGGATGCATTCTGCATCAATGATGACCCATGATAGCAATGCCTCACTTGCCACTTCAATCCCATGCTTTACGCATTGCGAAAATAGGAAAGCAATTTGTTTTCCTTAATTTCAAATAGTGTTTATTGAATCAGTTGTGAAACACGGGGTTGTCTTCCCAGAAAGTTTTTGGCATATTTTTCTCCATGTCGTAAACAATCATTTATTTTTAAAAATTAAAAGATTAAAATAAATTATTTAAAAATTTCGTGATCAATTTGATTCATTTTTTTAAAAAATATATACAAATTAATTAATAATTAATTAATCGAGAATTTATTTTAATTTATAATTTTTTTTTATTTTCTCCTAAAAGTATTATTTATAAAGTCATATAAATCACATATTTTTTTGAGAATTTTTTTACTTTAAATTTAGAATAAAAAACACTTATAAGTTATAATTTTATATTCAAATAAACTAATATCCTACTTCATGTTATATATAAAAATAATAATAATATCAGAAATGAGTCTCAATATCTTAAAAAATGAAAAAAACGACTTTCCATTGGACACCCTGGATTTATAAAATATAAAAAAAGGCACAATCACACGAAAACAATAATTAATCAACGCATAAAATAAAGGGAAAGTTTTTGTGGTGAGTGGTTTCTTTGTTCCGCAACTAAGATCCATTCCCGTCTCATTCCACCCATAGAAACCCTGATCAACAAACACATAAGTAAACCAAGGTCAGTGAGATTGGAGATGTTGCGGGTGGAAATGCTGCAATTGGCTGCATTGCAGGTTTTGGTTATTTTGTTAAGTGCCGGTGCTGATTTCATACCGCCTTCAAGAATTGATGGGTTCGTCTACAAAAATGGGTACTTAAATTCGGATACGGTTTTGATAGAAGCGTTTTATGATCCGGTGTGCCCATACAGCAGGGATTCCTGGCCTCCACTCAAACAAGCTCTTCATCACTATGGCTCTCGGGTTTCGCTACTCCTTCATCTCCTCCCTTTACCGTTAGTCACCCTCGCCTTCACTTTTTTTTTTTTTTTTCCTTTGATGACTTTTAATTTTTTGCTCTGCTGCTATCTCAAATAGACAGAGTAGATTAGATAGTTATTTATTTACATTATAATTATTTGGTTAAAAATAATTTGTTAATCCATTTATGGTCTATTTAAAAATCCTTTTTTCTTTTTTATCCATAAAAATAATTTAAAAAATTGTAACTTTTGTCTGTTTAGTTCACTTTAAAGAAATGATTATCTGTTGAGATCTTTTTTCAAAATAAATATTTATTATAAAATTAATATAGAAAATTATTCTAAAACTTTTTACTATATTTTTTTAAAAAATGAAAAAAACTATATTGGATTGATTTTGATCCATAAAGTGTTAATTAAACCACTCATTGAATTTGAAAATAAAATAGGATTAAAGAAAGAACTTAATTTAGTTAATAAAAATTAATGTCTTATATTTATTTTATTTTTTCAAAATTATCATTGTCATTAACACTTTTTTTTCTGTTTTTCTTTTCTAATTGTTTGTCATTATAACTTTTTTTAGTTAGGAATATTTTAGTCTAAAAATAATTCAAATAAAAAAATTATAAATTGGATCTAATAAATAAGATTAAACACCACTTCTGGTTGGGTTCTTACGAAGGAGTATCTATTTAATTATAGCAACATTTAATCTGATCTTAGTGTCTCTTTTTAAGTAACTATAATATGAATTGGGTTAGATTTTACATAAATACACTCAATGAGTCATGAATTAATGGATATTTTTGTCACTCATTTTTTTAATAGGTAGAAATCACAGATCAAAGATCGTGTCTAGATATTAATAATATCTCGTATTTTGTTTAATCAATTCAAATTTGACTTTTGTCACTCATTGCCTAGTAACTTGAAAACTATAGTAGCTCCTTAACTATTTAAGAATTTTCAAATAGATTCTTAAATTATTTTTTTTAATTATATTTCTGATGTTAGTTTTTCGTGACTTAAAATTGTAACAAAATAATTTATAGTGATTTTAAAAATTCAAGGTCTCGATAACAAAAAATTATATAACAAAAATCTCATTTAATTTTTTTTGGACCCATTTGAAAAATGTAAAATATTTCAGCTGTCAACCGACTAATTTAACCTATTATGAATCATGTTGTATCCTGAAATTCAGCAAATATAAGAACAATATGCTAGATTGGATATTTTAATATTGTTTGTGCGCTGAGCTCAATTGTCATTCTATGTACGTGGAGTATTGAAATTGCAGTTACCATGACAATGCTTTTGTGGCGTCCCGTGCTTTGCACATTGTGAACACATTGAACGCATCTGCAACGTTCCCCTCGCTGGAGTGGTTCTTCAAGCATCAGGTTTGTATTCACCGTTTCAAAATCAATTTGTATTTGATGTATGTATCGGTTAAATATGGTAGATTTGTTTGTTTAGATTGACTGAGAAAGTTGTTTTTCGTTTTCAAACTGCTTTTAATTTCCACAAGCTTTAAAAGTACTCCTTATTGTTGGTTGTACACTAACACTAGTACTCTTAACGCTTTAAGTCTTTTATGGGCACACACACACGGACTGCGCAATTAATGCCGTAGATATCATGTTAATGGGCACACACACGAACTGAGTAATTTACTCCCATGTTTTTATTATATCCAAGAAATGGGATAGAAAATTGTTTTCTTTCTGCTTGTTCTGTTTCAATTTTCAAATATAGCCTTACATATTGGTCACTTGATGGTCGAGTGCTGCATCTGATGTGGGTTCGCACAACTAAAGTCTCATTGCTAAATAAGGAACATGTGTTGATATAAGCCATACCTGTCATAACTATTTAAGGAAGGGCAACATTGTAAAATCATATTTTTTACATTTATCACTTCGATAGTTCGTTTTGTATCTTCTGTATTGTGCTTAAGACATTAAATGCATAGCTGACAATCTTTCTAAGTGAAAAGTTATTCAAGTTTCTTACTCACCAGATATAGTGCATACCCTTTGACAGGAAAAATTTTATGGGACCCAAACACGGAACTTATCTAGGGCTTCTATTGTAGAGGAGATAGTGAAGTCTGCAACAGAAGCAGTTGGGAGTTCTAATTATAACGCCATAAAGCATGGCTTCAATGACACAAAAACTGATTATCAGACCAGAGTTTCTTTTAAGGTAAGACTTGGCAAAATCTATTCGGATTGCGTTCAGATTAATTGAATTCCACTTATTATTTTCATATCTTATTAATTATTTGGTTTTAAGGCTTGAAAAGACGCGTGAATAGCTCACCTTTCAATCAAATACATTTGATGCTAGTTTAGCTCAGCATCCACTTTGAGATTATGTATTCTTTTACTACAAATGTTAATTAGTGTCAGCATTAGTTAAGAAACTAAAAAGAATATAAATTTTTATTGGGATGTGTAAATTTATGTTGCCCATTTTTTTTTTATGTTCTCTTATAATCTCCATACTAAATACTACTGGTCCAATTTGTAAGTAACAAATATAGTTTTTTTTAATTTCTTAACCAATAAAATAGGACCAGCGATAGTATTTTTTTTTCTTTTAGTTTCTTAAATAATGTCCTAAGACAATGATTAGCAAAATCCTTCTTTTACTTAAGACTTGGAAACACGTAAATATAGCTGGCCTTTCAATCAAATTCATTTTTCATGTTAGTATTATATTAAGTTCTTCGAAAATGCAGTATGCTGCTTCGAGAGGGGTGTATGGAACGCCTTCTTTCTATGTCAATGGATTCTTGTTGCCTGATAATGGAGCTACCGCTGACTACAAGGCTTGGAGGAAGGTCATTGATCCATTGGTTGGTGCGAAGAAGAGTATCCAAAATGAAGAGTCCCTTCATTTCTTGTAAAAATTGTAGGTTTGTAAAGCCCAGTTGCATTAGCACTTTTATCAGTGAAGGAATCCAAATAAAGAGTGTCTCATATTCCGTAAGTGCTAGTGTCAAGAATGCAATAACGGAGTCAAATGTTATAAAACATTCCTTAGTTCTTGCATATACATTATTCATATGTGGCATGGGTTGGAAATTGATATATATGATCCAAGGGTGATGATGCGATGCTCCTTAGGCTTTGGGTTTATGAAAAATGATAGAATGAAATGGGATATATTAAAATAGAATGAAATATAATGAAACATAATAAAATAAAACCTTTATTTCATTATTTGAACATACTTAGGATTTTCTTCGAATAGATTATTTCTATGTACATTTGGTCGGTTGAAAATAACAATGTTCTAACCTTATGGGGAATGATTATTTATAACTAATATGAAGAGAATAATTTCATTTGATATCATCTTTTTTTTTTTGGTTATTTTTATCTTTAATTATTATAAGTTATTACAATATTTATTTTAACTTCCAAGAGTATTTACATCTTTAAAAAATGAGTTATACCAATTATATATATAGGTAACCTTCAAGTTGAGGCACAAAGTGCCTTTTTTTTACTAATTAATTATTAAAAATATAATTTTGATATATTATTTTACCCCATTTGTAATTTTTGCCATGTAACAAAAAATAGAAACATTTGTTTTCTTATTTTTCAAAATATTTCTTTTGGTTAACCGTCAATTTTAGAATGTTGAACATTAAATGTTTTATTAGTCAAATTAATAATTAAAAATCAAATATTATAATTCTATTTCGAATACAATTTATTTTTACATTAGAGAATTAATCAAAATTTAAACTTAAATTACTTAATTAAAAAATATAAATTGTTATCACTTATACCAATAATTATGGGTCTACTAATTACATACATGACAACTTTTATTTAATCTTTCATGTCTCGAACCTGAGAGAGATCATTAATAAGCAAATCATTAGTTCAGGTTGAGGATAGATGCATGAGTATGACACTTTATTATAATTGAAAAAATGTTAAAAATTATTTAAACCAAATAAAAGCACAATTACGTACTACTACATTTTTATTGAGTGTTTATAAGCTCAATGATATTCAGTCAAAATAAAAGCTCAATGATATTCAAGTCAAAATAGAAGCTCGATGATATTGTCGTGAAGTGCAAAGATCCGGCCAGATTCAATGTACCTCGTCTGCATTAAATCTCATACACATTGGTCTAATTACAGATAATTTAATAACACTTTTAAATGAAATTTTGCCAAAATAAAATAAAAATATGAAGTAATTAATGAATATTTAATTATTTACAGTATAAGGATAAACAAATTTATTACAGTTATTAATTTTATAGGCAAAAACATTAAAAAGCACGAGGTAGTAGTAGACAGTAGTTAATTAACAGGAGAAATAACCGTTGGTCCCACTTGGCTGTGGATTAGTACAAATAGTAACAGGGCTTGGTTAAGGTTTGATTCGTGAGTTCATTGAATTGGGAAGAGTGAGAATGAAGATGTTGCGGACCACAATACTGCAATTCGCTGCGTTGCAGGCTTTGGTGATTTTGTTCGGTGCTGGTGCCGATTACATACCACCTTCAAGAATTGATGGGTTCGTCTACGGAGAGAGGAACTTGAATTTGTTGGATAGCGTTTTGATAGAAGCGTTTTATGACCCAGTGTGCCCAGATAGCAGAGATTCCTGGCCTCCACTCAAACAAGCTCTTCATCACTACGGTTCTCGCGTTTCGCTCCTTCTTCACCTCCTCCCTTTACCGTTAGTCATACCTAAACCCTTTCTTTCTCATGCCCCTTTTCTATTAGTATTATTTTAAGGAATAATATTTTGCTTTTAATTTTATGCTATGATTGTCTTTAGATTTTATTATGTATCTCGTTGATTCCAAAAATTCAGCAAACATAGAAAGAGTGTGTGGAATACACATAATTTGTGCGCTAACCTCAGTTGTCATTCCATGTTTGTGGAGTATTGGATTGAAATTTTGGTCTTTTTGTTTTCTGGAAATCGCAGTTACCATGACAATGCTTTTGTTACGTCTCGTGCTTTGCACATTGTGAACAATTTGAACGCATCTGCAACGTTCCCCTTGCTGGAGTGGTTCTTCATGTATCAGGTTCGTATTTACAGTCTCAATAATCAATTTGTATCTGATGTATGCATTGGTTGAAGATTCTATGTATTGGGCTTAAAGCTTTCGCCATTGTGAATTTGGATTGATTGAGAAAGGTGTTTTCCATTACCACAGTGCTTTAAATTTGCAGGGGTCTTTCAAGGTTTATTGAACTTTTGAGTTTTTTTCCGTTCTTTCCACTCCTTATTGTTGGTTGTACTCTTACACTTTGGTCTCGGGTTTGCTATTTTTGAGTCATTTAGTGGACTTTGAGTTTGTCTTTATGGGCACACACTCATACTGTAATATTTTATTTATTTTGTTTCCATAACTCGCTATCTTTTCTTCAGAGACAATCCTGTTTGATAACACTAAATGTGTACAGTTTTCCTTCAAACTTTGGTTCACAACATAGACTAGTCCCTTGCAATAAAATTAATTCCCTCTTAATCATATATTGCACAATTAATGCCATGGATATTTCATGTTAATTTTTTTATGTATCCATAATGGATTGTTTAGGGATGACAATGTAGCGGGTCAGAAACATGTTTGGCCCTCTCCATCCCCATACGTGCAAAAGGCGGGTACGAGTATAAAAAAGACAAATTTATAATTTTAATAACCATCTCCATATTTGTCAGGGTTTATTGGGTTTGAGTATATCCGCGGATAACTTATTACACTTTTTTACACTTTTTATAATTTTAATTTACTTATATATTTATAAATAAATTATATATAAGTTTCTAATTATATTTTAATTCAAACAATATATAAATATAATGAATAGCAAATAAATTAAAGTTAAAAAAATAAGAATTCAATTATATGTTTAGTTAAATGTATATTTTTGAGTTTGTTATCTAATTATTAAGCTAATTGATTTATATTTTAAAAAATTATAACTATAAAATCTTTTATATATATATTATATGTTGTGACAAAAAAGTTATTAAAAAATGTAATATGGCGGGTATGGGTCTGGTATAATTTGATTTCCATCCCCATCCCTGCTTATATAGTTGGATAATACGTGTATCCATATTCATATCCGATCAAAATGGATATTTTCCGTCAAAGTTGGGGTGATACCCACGGGTATGACCTTATTTGTCATGCCTAGGATTGTTGCCAGACAATGGAAACCGGCAATCCTTGGGTTTTTATTCCCCTGTTTCTATTTTATCCTTCCAATAAGATGGAAAGTTGTTTTCTTCTATTTGTTTTCATTCTGCTTGTTCTGTTTTAATTTTCAAATATAGCCTTACATATTGATCACATGGTGGTTGAGTGCTGCATCTGATTCATGGGGAAATTCTGGTGCGCTCGCACAGTGAAAGTTTCGTTGTTGAATCAGCAACATGCGTTACATGCCTTAATATAAGCCATACCTGTCATAACTATTTAAGGAAGAGCAACATGGTTACTTGTAAAATCTTAGTTATCTGGCTTAAAATTGTTTCAATTGATGTCACTGTAATTTGTATGTTGTGTTATGCTTAAGACATTAAATGCTTTTGAGATGCAATCTTTCTAGATGAAAAGGCGAAAAGTTATTCAAGTTTCTTACTCACCATATCTAGTGCATATCCCCTTTAACAGGAGAAATTCTATGGGGCTCAAACACGGAACTTATCTAGGGCTTCTGTTATAGAGGAAGTAGTGGAGTCTGCAACACATGTAGTTGGGAGCTCTTATTATAACACCATAAAGAATGCCTTCAATGACACAAAAACTGATATTCAGACCAGAGTTTCTTTTAAGGTAAGACAAATTCTTTTATCTTTTTTAGGTTCCATTCAGATTAATTCCACTTATTTGAAGATGTTTGGATTTGAAATTGTGTTCAAAAGTCAAAACTAATATTTTTCACATCTTGATTGTTTTGATTCAAGACTTGAAAAAACACGTGAACATAGCTCCCCCTCCTTCAATCAAATACAATTTTCTTGTTTGTTTAATTCTAAGTTAATTTGAAAATGCAGTATGCTGCTTCGAGAGGGGTGTATGGAACGCCATTTTTCTATGTCAATGGATTCTTGTTGCCTGATACTGGAGCTGCTGTTGACTACAAGACTTGGAGGAAGGTCATTGACCCACTGGTTGGTGCTAAGAATAAGAAGAGTATCCAAAATGAGGAGTCCCTTCATTTCTTCTTGTAAAAATTGTCTGTAAATAAATAAAGTCAAGGTGCATTAGCACTGCATCAGTGAAGGAATCTGAAGAATGTGTCGGCTGACTAAATGAAGAATGTGTCCGCTGACTAAATTATAGGAGCTATTGCCAATAATTCGATAATGGAATCAAATGTTATAAAACATTCCTAGTCCTTATCCTTACATATACATATGGGGCATGGATTCGAATATATGATACATTGGGATGTGATAATGTGATATTTCTTAGTCTATGTTTGAATTTTATGAAAAGAAATAATATGAAATGTTACGTTAAATATTTTACCAAATAATTTTGTTATTCATAATGAAAAATTATCTTCAATATAAAAAAAATATTCATGATCAATACATGCATGTGACACCTACTTATACATAGATTTTACATGTAAAAATATTCATAAAGAAAAAAACTCTAAAGTATTATAGAGTATACACACCATACAAGGCTATAACAAGTAATAACTATTACATTTAATTTTTATATTTGTAACATATGATATATTTCGAGTGTTTGTTTATCATGTACAATACATGTATGTGACCCGTACTTATACATAGATTTTACATATAAAAAAAAACTCACTGTTTTAAATTTATGTTATTTGATAAACTGTTTTAAATTTTATATTATATATATATATATATTTTTTTTTTTTTAAATCCATCTTATACAATACATGAATTGCTTCAATTATTATATTGTCGTAAGGAATTTATAAAAAAATTATCGTGCATCAAATTATCCTTTTAATTTGGAAAGCCAACGATGAAACATGTGAAGGTGGATTTGTTTTTTGGAAAGGCAAAAATATTTTAATTATATCATGTATCTAACGAAGTTATTTAACAAAAAAAAGTATGCTTGGTTATATTTCTCTTCTTTATTTATTAATTTATTTTGTTTAATTTTGTCTCATTATTAATTAAATGTTCAATCAAGTCTAATTTTTTTTATAAGAAAAACGTCTAATTATTCTTAAGGGAGTCTCAATATAGTCATTTTATCCATGTACTTTATTTTTGAAATGTCTGTTTCTTTTAAGTTGTTATGTTTTATTTTTATATTTAAATTGAATTTCAACATTTTTTTAAAGAAATTGTCAATAGTAAAAAAGAAGAAAAAAGTTATTTATTAATAATATAAAGTTATTTTAAATCATTCAATCACAATTAAATCACATGTTGTAATGCCCCGTATGTATCTGGTTCATTAACATTTAATTATGGTCGTTAAACGCAACAATTAATCAAAGCTAATAATTTGGAAGCAAATAACAAAATGACATCATCATACATCAATAATAATACCATATTTACATTATGTGCGGTGATATCTCAACAATATCCAACTAAATGACCAAATCAACCATATACATATATATCAATCAATGTATCACAACAATGGTTGTACAAAACAAGAAGGTATCATATACCCTGTCCTCTTAACATACATCAATATATTTTAAGATATACAACATATACACAATGTACATCAATTGTGCATTTTTCCCTCGGGGGTACACAATACAGGCATAACCAAAACATTGAGCCAACATGTTCTCAAAATAATATGCTTAGGGTTCACACAGAACTAAGTCCTTACTCGGGTCTCTTGCCTTGGGATCCACCATCCGCTTCCTGAGCATCACCTGCAAAATATAATCTCCACATACGGGGTGAAATAAAAATCTCAGTAAACTCAGGGTTTTTGGAGGTCTCTCCTCCCCTTGGTTCACTTCCATGACATATAGCATCAAAATTGACATCACACCATCTAGCCACCATGGCTCTCATAAAATACATCACCTGTATACACGTGTCATTTCGTTGGGCGCTACCAACATTAGGAATGCAACACAGATAATATATATATATATATATATATATATATATATATATATATATATATATAT
>CM023946.1:1879165-1925106 GCA_013407115.1 Glycine latifolia
CTCATTACCTGAAAAATATCATCCACTGAATGGTACATTCTCTCAGGACTTACTCATACATATATGACTCTTCCAAGAGAAGATCATCTGCGACGGTTACATTCTCTCAAACATACAACATATATAACATTGCCTGAAGAAGATCATCCGCGACGGATACATTCTCTCAGGACTTATTCACACACACACACACACACACACACACACACACACACATATATATATATATATATAGAGAGAGAGAGAGAGATAACATAATATTTAATTCACACGTATATGACTATTCCAAGAGAAGATCATCCGCAATGCGTATATTCTCTCAGAACTTATTCACATATATATATATATATATATATATATATATATATATATATATATATATATAGCTCTCCCAAGAGAATATCATCCGCGACGGGTACATTCTCTCAGGTTTTTATATCAATTAACCACAAGGAGTTGTTCCACATTACTTTGGCTCCAAGGGAAGTCCATATTTAGTCTATTCTACTGGCCAGAGAATCTCATCAATCACATAACATATCATCACAGTGTACATCACATACATGTTATCAATAAAAGCAGTAACACACAATTTCAATACACATATATTATGATATATAATAACCATCACTCCCTCGAAGTATGGTGGAACACAGTCATTGGGAAACACTCCCAATAACAAAGAGCTTACCTGCTCTAAGCGTTACACTGGTTCTCCCAGCTTCGTGGTCACAACCACCAACAACCTCTGTATCATGCCCTACATAAAGGCATACAACCAATCAATAACGGTTCTCAACCGTTAGAATAAAAAGAAACACTATTCTTTTCCATTTAAATCTCTTTTTCCTCTATTTTCAAGTTATAAGGAATAGTCACCTAATTAGTGACTTGCAGACCTTCAACAGGATCTATCTCGGCCTAACCAAGGAACTAGAGTCTCCCTAGGACTCTGCATAAGTCAATTCAAAAGAGTTCGATACTCTATCCATGCCAAATCTCAATGATTATCAATATGGCTAAAATGGTTACTTCAATATATTTTCACAGTTTATATAGTCTCATGAACACATATTATAAAAGCACTCAGGCTCATACATATCATAATATCATCAATCTAACCACCATTCTTCCTACCCATACATTTCTCATAATCAAATTCCAAAGTCCATAAAATCATACTTCAATGTTAAACCTTCATCAGAACAACCTCCTGATCATACTTTTCTAAAGAACCCAAACCTAATTTCAGCTCTAACTCAAATGGGTTACTATTCACCTCAAGAACAAATTTTTAAACAATCGGTAAAACTTGAGTTTCTTACCTCTAAACTGACAATAAAGGCTAGAGGGCAGCTTCTCCAAGCTTGAATGTCCTTAAAACGCATTCTTTTCTCCTCAGAGTCAAACTTTGTGAATCTCCCTAGAAAACAGGATATCTCCGTTTGATGGTTTTCAGAGAAAAGTGATGTTGGAATCTAGTTCATAAAGTAGTTCCTTTCAACTTTCATGTTGGATGTGAAGGGTTTTGGTCAACGGTTAGATAGTTATAAAACTTCTCTCACTCATCAATGGCAGAGACCAAAGAAGGAAGAAGGAGATGAAGCTTTTGGGCCAGAAAACGTTCAATTGACCTTTTATAAAGCCCCTACCCGCGTTCCCGCGCTAACGGCGCTGCTCCTGGCATTATCCACGCGCAGATTCCAGTGAAAATTGGTCATCTGGTGCACTCTGGCGCTAATGGCGCCAACTCTGGCGTTACTAGCGTTGGATCTGGCACTAATCGTGCCGTCAACCAGAAGCCACCAAATTTTTTTTAACCTTGGTCATTATACATGTATAATAAGTTTAGTGATTTTTAAGGTTTACAAACCTTGCAGTAAAAAAAAGGCTTACAAACCTTAAAAGACATATCAATAATGAATTAAAATTGATAGAGAATATAATAAAATTTACACTAATAATGTATAACTATTAAACTCTAAACAAACCTTTATCATAATTTAAAATTTTCAACATAAATACAAAATATTGTGTATATGTCCAAAGCTATTATTATGAATTTAAATGACAATACAATTTATATAATAAAATATTTATTTATTATAAATTTTAATTACATATTGTCAAAAAAATTAATTATATAAGAATAAACATTTATCCTTCCTAAGTAATATTTAAATTAAAATGATTATTATTTAAAATTTAAAAAATGTTTACATTATATCAGTCAACAATGTAATAATAATTATTAACATTTAAAAATAGATAAGACCAATGCTTATGCTGTTTTTTTTCTTTCAATGGGAGACAACTATAGCGTTGAAATTAACTAATTCCACAAAATTAACTCAATTTGCTAGGATTTTTTTATATCTATTTTTTTCCCTTTTTACTAATTGAGAAGAGGACAACAAAATTTATAATTTTTAGGTGAGGAGGAATTACACACATATTGATGATATCACAACCAATTTTAGAGATTGTGATTATTGTTAACTATATGGACAGTTCTAAAAAAGTATTTTTTTGGTCATTTAAATGAATCATGATAGAAATACATTTTGTTGTTGTTGTGCTGTTAAAAGGGAGCTCATGGGTTATCAAAATTATATACTTACAACAAAGAAAAATGCATTTACAATTATTGTCATAAAGTCAATTAAACTGACTAGAATTTGCGATCCCAGAAAAATAAATTAAGCTGACTAGAGGCCAAATGAAATAAATACTTGTTTTCATTTTTTCAAAGTATTCAATGTAAAGTACTGTACAAAAAGTATTCAATGAAAGTAAAAGCATATAATTAAAAAAATTATTATATTTAAAACACAAAATATTAGTGTATATATATTTTAAAAAGTTTAAATATTTAATAAAATACATTAAATGTTTTTTTTAATCAATTAAGCTACAAGCTGCATAGTACTATTTTTGAGAGAATACATTGGGCTTAGTAGCTTGCTTTTCGTAGTTCTGAAACAAAAATGGCCCGTGGTTGACTTGGCCCATGCATCAAAGGCCCATTTTACGTTTACAAGTTTTCGTAGCTGGTGAGGTGAGGGACTGTAGTCTGTAGAGGACATGTGCCTGCTGTGCGACCACATTGCTTCCACTTTGGTCTTCTTCACCCTCTTAGGGTTTGCATCATATTCCCCCAATTTTTGCTTGATTTTGCGCTCTCACTAGATTTTCTTCAAAATGACTCAAGATCTCGAGATGAAGGATCGCTCAACGCCTTCCAACTCCGTTTCTTCGCCTGCTCCATCTACTCTGCAGCGTAAGTATATAGTATCTTTCTCTAACCACTTCCACTGTGCCGATTTCGCAATTTCACAAAACCATTCCAACTTTTTACTCTTTATTTTTTTTGCTTTGGGATTTGGACTTGCAGATTTGAAGGAGATAGCGTCTCTTATCGAGACCGGTTCGTACTCGAAGGAAGTTCGTAGAATTGCTCGCGCTGTTCGCCTTACAATTGCGTTGAGGCGGAAATTGACAGCATCCGCTATCTCTTCTTTTCTCGATCATGTTCTCGTTCCTGGCTCTGAAGTTCACGCCAAATTGTCTGCGTATCTTCCCAAGGTGAACTTCTATCTTAGATTTAGGGGTTGTTCCTGCTGAATAGGGCTTTAGATTTTGTTGTTTTTATTATTACACTAATTTGAATTATGGAGTGGATGAAGATGAGTAGTCCCTCTAAAAAATACTTCTGGTGATTTCGTTACTCATGTGAAAAATTCGTATAATTTTACTTCTGTTTAAAGAATTAATAGTGGGAACTGTAAGAGGGTCAATGAGCGTAGTGCTCTCTCTAGCTTTGGGAAATATGGGGATATTTCCTTCCTATGCTTTTATGGTGTGATCTTGTTTCGACTCATAATTTTGTCACTGATTGTGTAGGAGGATGATCATGAGATGGAAGTGGACGCGGCAACATCTGCGATTCAAACCCCAGCCAAACACTTGTTGCCTGAGCTAGAAATCTACTGTTACCTGCTTGTACTCCTTTTTCTCATTGATCAGAAAAAATACAGTGAGGTCAGTTCCCCTTTTTCGACTTTGCAAACTGATAAGTGACAACTGATTATAAGCCAATGTTTCTTTTACTTTTCAGGCCAAAGCTTGTTCCTCAGCTAGCATTGTTTGGCTGAAGAACATAAACAGGAGAACTGTTGATGTTATTGCATCCAGACTGTATTTTTACTATTCGTATAGCTATGAACTTATGGGAGATCTTGCTGAAATTCGGAGGTGAGTTAGGTGCTAATCTTTGTAATGTTAAAAAAGGAGGTTCAAGACTGAATCATATTTAAGTAATTTTAAATTTGCGTTTTTGTTTTCAGCAACCTTCTTGCATTGCACCGAATTGCCACCCTCCGCCATGATGAGTTGGGCCAGGTTTGTTTCAAACTTCCTTGAGCTATTTTACTTAAGGGCTTATGATCTTTGTTAGAATTGAGCTCATGTTAAAACCAAGGACATATTTGATAGCTTTTATAGATTATCAATTAATTCACATGACTGGTTTGTAAGTAATTAGAGCTTTGATTTATCTTAAAATTTCGATTGTATTTATTATTCAATCACGTACTTACAATAAATATTCCTTGAATATAGACTGATCTGTCAAACAATTCATGCAAATTATTCAATTTTTAACTTATCTGTTGACTGTTGATTGAATGCAGGAAACACTTCTTAATTTGTTACTTCGTAACTACCTTCACTACAACCTATATGATCAGGCCGAGAAGTTGAGGTCCAAGGCTCCTCGATTTGAAGCACATTCAAACCAGCAGGTATAGTAGTACTTTTATCCTGAACACCTAAGCTTTGATTTTTTTTATTTTGGGTAAACAGTCTCTTACTTTTATTCCAGTGCTCAGAGATGTGTTAAATCCCTTTGGAATGTCCTCTCCTGTTGTATTATTGGTGTTTCTATAGTCTAATTTATTGTTGCTCTGAGACTCTTTTGATTCTTTATTTCATTTTCCCTTCAATTTTTATCCTCATTTGTTGTATTTCTTTTCAGTTTTGTCGTTATCTCTTCTACCTAGGGAAAATTCGGACAATTCAGCTGGAGTATACCGATGCAAAAGAGTCTCTCCTGCAGGCCGCCCGGAAAGCTCCTGTTGCTGCACGGGGTTTTCGAATTCAATGTAACAAGTGGGCTGTGATAGTGCGTTTACTGTTGGGAGAAATACCTGAGCGAACTGTCTTCATGCAGAAAGGAATGGAGAAAGCTTTAAGGCCTTACTTTGAGCTTACAAATGTAAGTTCATGTTATGCTCCCAGTTTATCATGATAACATCATTCTAAACTGGTTCCTGACATCATTATGATTAGTCCTGTTTCAATCTCTCTCTTGATCATGACAAGTGCACTTTTTTTGGTTCAACTATATTCATTCCATCTTACATATTTGTGAACACTCTCTTTGTATCCCAACAATTAATAATTTCATATCCATGATAATGTTATTCAATATTGTACAACTTATGTTGTGGAAATTTCAGGCTGTTCGGATTGGAGACTTGGAACTGTTTAGGAATATTGCGGACAAGTTTGCCACTACCTTTAATGCAGACAGGACCCATAATTTGATTGTTCGTTTGCGGCATAATGTCATCAGGACTGGTTTACGCAACATTAGCATCTCCTATTCTCGTATCTCTCTAGCTGATGTTGCTAAAAAACTGAGGCTGAACTCTGCAAATCCTGTTGCAGATGCTGAGAGCATTGTATCCAAGGCTATTCGTGATGGTGCAATTGATGCTACATTGGATCATGCCAATGGTTGGATGGTGTCCAAAGAAACTGGAGATATTTACTCCACAAATGAGCCTCAGTTAGCCTTTAATTCTCGGATTGCTTTCTGTCTTAACATGCACAATGAGGCGGTTCGAGCACTTCGATTTCCACCAAACACACACAAAGAGAAGGAAAGTGCTGAAAAGAGAAGAGAGAGACAACAGCAAGAGCAAGAGCTGGCTAAGCATATTGCAGAGGAGGATGACGATGATTTCTGATAATTGTTTTTTTTCACCCTATGAATTGCTATCAGGATACCTTCATTTCCAACGTTTGCTCATCTTTTCCTTTTGAAGAACTTCCATTATCATTTCCATTTTCAAAAAGTGAATTTTTTATTTTCTAAGTGGACGATCTCTGAAAGTCAGTTTAACATATCGAAATATTTACTGTTTGTTTCCATCCATGACGACTGCTATGGTTTGTTCTTTGTTCGGAATGTTATGTTTTAGGGCATGAAGAAAAAAATCAAATATTTAGGATCATGCGAATTCTGTTCAGAAGTTTTATTATTAAAAACTTTACCCTGGAGGATTTATTAAATTATAGCGTGAAAAACTATTTTCTGTCAAGAACGATTCATTTTCTTTGTGCCCCGAGATGAAATCCTTCCTTATGCATGTAGATGGGGATTTTATGTAAACATATTATTAGGGCTTTTGAAAAAAAGAGGAGAAAATGCCAGCAAAGGATAAGTATTGTTATGCCTATGCATATGCATGCGATGATATATGTGAAGTGCCCAGCACAATTTTATTTGCATCTAGTGCAATGCAAGCGTATTATTTGTCATGGTGCACTAGTGTGGTGATCCTCGTTTTGGACTTAAATTGGATTGATCATATTATTTGCTTGTGTTTGGACCAAGCTATTTGCTTCGTGAATTTGAGTTCAATATAGTGATCTAGAACAAATATACCGTTTAAAAAGTTATTTTAAATAATTTATTTTATATAAATATATGAAAATATTTGTTTGTGAAAAAATTATAAAAATGTCTTAATTTATTTATAATTATGGGTTTCGTATTTAAAATAACGAAATTGATAGTATTTATGAAACAAAATTCTGATGATAATTGTGTAAGGCAATCCCACATGATTTTTGTGAAGTCATTAATATTTACAATGGTAAATTCCACGGTATTTGCATATTTTAAAGGTTATTCTTTATTTGTACCTTCCTTAAGTTATCAACAAATCACAAAAAGAAATGTTATATGTACCACAAATTATGTGAATCACTTCTCAATAATAAACACGTGTGCTTGTAACTTTCACTTTATGGGTAATATGATATTTGATAATATGACTTATTTGTTTAAGATTTTATTATTTTCTATTTGCTAAATGACCTTAGGAATTAGGATTACGTTTGTCGTCCATTCATTTATATTTGCATACTACTCATCTTTTATATTTTAGAAAATGAAAATAAATATCTGAAATATTTGATGATTATTAAAATTTAAAATATATTAAAATTAAATTCTAATTCAATTATGATGTAATTTTAATGTTTTATGCCTTTTTAATGTATATTTAGATGATTTTTTTTCACTTTTTTCTTGGTTCACAATGAAAAGATATTGGTACTCTGGAAATAATGAAATTGAAGCAATCACTTATTTTTTTGAAATTAAAATTTTCCCAATAATGACACGCGACTTTATCACGTTTTTATACAAAACCTTTTCATATGAAACAATAGGTTTCTTAAAATATTGATTATTGGCGAAAAAAAAAAGAAAAAAAAGTTAAGAAATAACTTAATACTCCAAAAGGCTTAAACTGTTTCGTAGGAGTATTTTTTAATCGAAAGTTTCAGAAGTTTACACTTATGATTATTGATTACAAAACGCTTGTTATAATTTTTTCTAAAGATTTTTATCAGATCTCAAAATTGTTTGAATCGTCCAAACATTCACTTGCAAGAAGTGGCAATTTTACTCAAACTATATGTATGATAAGGATATAATTTGAGTTGTTTAAAGAACCGATAATAAAATTAATGTACCATTGAACAACTTATATGAGAGAATATCATTATGATATGTGAATATTAACATATCGTTGTTGCAAATATAATTGAAAAGTGTTATATGGTGCAAATAAAACAGTTTTTTCTTTCTTTCTTTTCATTATTATTATTATTTGCACTGGAAGTAATTTTTACTAAAGATTCGTATAAAAAAAAAATATGGGAATTTTATCTTTCTTAATAATAAATTATTTTCCTTCTGTCACGAAAAATAAATAAATCGTTTTCCATAAAAAAAAACAATCTTCATAAATCTTTACAAATCACATAGCAAATACTATAACAATTTTTTTTTATCAATATATTATAACAATTTTATATTACCATTAAAAATAAAAAAGGTTTGCATTAAATATATAATTTATTTATTAATTTATAATTCATTATAGCAATACTCACCTAACTAATCCGAGACAGATTTCATGAAAAGGAGTTCCTGAAGATATACAGTAAAAAATTTCGAATGTTTTTCGCACAGAATCCCTTCGTTGAATACTGAATACTATGTTGATTCAGTTGTCATTGGGTCCAAATGTCCAATGTGAACTTCTTTGTCGCTCGCTTTGCTTGACGGTGCCGACCTGTCATCACTAGACTAGATCAAGCAATCATCAATCCAATAGGTTCAATATTTCACAAATAATACAATATATAGCCAACCCCAATTCTATGATTCTATAGTCTATACATACATAATATAGATGCCACGTTGTGTATTCTCTAGTTGAATCGACGGTGATATTACCAATTAACCTGGTGCCTTCTAGCACCATAATACAGCCTTGACAATCTGTATTAGTAGTCAAAATGGGACATGTGGATATTACTCAATAATTATGACATTTCCAAGCATTTGCATGTGACCATCGGTGACATTTGCTCCATTTCGTAAAAATATTACCTGTCATTTTATCCGCAAATAGCTGCAAACCAAGTAGTCAAATGAAACGATGGAACTAAAATTGGGAAGGAAAATAAGAAAAGACACGATCAGATGGGGATGTGCAATTAATCGTTGGTTTTTTTGGATGCATTCACGACTCTTGTGCATGGGAGCAAGAAGGGAAGTGTCAGATAAGAGAACGTGGGAATAATTGAATGACGTCCAGAAATTGTACCAATATGCACACATAAATTTAATGGAAATAAATGATATTCTTTTTTTCTCAGTTCTTTTTTGTTGCGGCATTCACATGTGGCATTGTTGCTTTAACGTGTCTGATCCCTTATTTAAACACTAACTCCGTGCTTAATACAAATTCTATCATTACATCCTTATTTTTCACTCGGCCGGGGTATTGACTTGAGCATATTTAGTGCGTGAACAAAGATACTAATGGCTAAAGTCATGTTTGTTTTGGTCAGCTTCCTCGTATTATGCTGTTACACAATCAACACTTGCGCCTTCTCACCTTCTGGATGGACCAATGCCCATGCCACTTTTTATGGAGGTAGCGATGCCTCTGGGACAATGGGTGAGTCAGTACTATAGTACTAGTACCCTTGAGAAAAAGTACATTTTTAACATGTCACTCAAGGACAACAAAGTAAGAGAATTTATTTAAGTTTTTCCCCTTTTGCCTATATTTGTGTGTGATTGCAGGAGGAGCTTGTGGGTATGGGAATCTGTATTCCACAGGGTACGGAACTGATACAGCAGCATTAAGCACTGCATTATTTAACGATGGAGCATCGTGTGGGGAGTGCTACAAAATAACATGCGATAATCAAGCAGATCCCAGATGGTGCTTAAAAGGAGCATCAGTAACCATAACTGCCACAAACTTCTGCCCTCCCAATTTTGCTTTGGCCAACAACAACGGAGGGTGGTGCAACCCACCTCTCAAACATTTCGACATGGCTCAACCCGCATGGGAAAAGATTGGTATCTATAGAGGAGGGATCGTGCCCGTCTTATTCCAAAGGTTTTGACTTTATTCAATATCTTTGTCTAATTATACTAACTTTAAACATGTAAGTAATTTTATAAGTGTTTATTTAGACTTTAGACTTGAGTTTTGTCTTATTCTTTGTGATTCATTAAGATCTAATTCATTTAATTTTTTTTAAATAAAAAAATATTACTTTTAAAAGTAGACATAGGAGTGGTAACAACACATTTCTTTGTATATCATTTCTAACATATATTTTATTATTGATTAAAATTTATTAAATTATAAGTTTTAGTTAAATAAAATGTGACATTTACAAAATTTTGAGATTTTTAATAAATTTTAATAAATAGTATACTGAGATCAAAATAATATGTTAGACAACTCAAAGAATGACACAATAGTATAATCAAGGTACCATTGTGTTTATATGTCAGAAATGGTCTATCTAGCAGGAAGAATTATGTTCGATTTATAATGTCTAAAATTTTCTTGGGTTAGAAACACACATTGTGAGCAAGATTTGTCTTTTCCTGAGTTAGACTATGTTCACTTGCCCAAAAACATTAGTATGTTAG
Source organism: Glycine latifolia (assembly GCA_013407115.1). Lineage (NCBI taxonomy): Eukaryota > Viridiplantae > Streptophyta > Magnoliopsida > Fabales > Fabaceae > Glycine > Glycine latifolia. Next base: position 1,889,490 of record CM023946.1, read on the forward strand.
AGATATAGAACTAAAAGTGTGATGCTACTATGATTTCTCAATTAGATATCCACATGAATGTCAGAATGTGAGAGCATTTGTGGTCGGTGGGAAATTAATTAACGTTGTCTTGCTTGCAGGGTTACATGCGTGAAGAAGGGAGGGGTTAAGTTCAGTGTGAATGGGAGGGACTACTTTGAGCTTGTATTGATCAGCAATGTGGGAGGGGCTGGATCTATTCAATCTGTGTCCATCAAAGGCTCAAAAACAAGATGGATGACTATGTCAAGAAACTGGGGTGCTAATTGGCAATCCAATGCGTATTTGAATGGTCAATCTTTGTCCTTTAGGGTCACAACCACCGATGGTGTCACTAGGCTTTTCCAAGATGTTGTTCCAGCAAATTGGGCTTTTGGCCAGACTTTCCCTACGAGTGTCCAGTTTTAAGGGCTACAAAGGACAATTGAGTTGTGGGTTTTGGACTTTCTCATGAACGAAACGGCAGTGGCGTGCTTATTATTTTACTGGAGCAGCCCGCCACCTATCTTTTCTGCTTTTGAATTTGGCAAATATGGTGAGACCGAACTCATGAACTTGATGACCTTAATGAAGGAGCCCCATGAGCCATTGCACTTGCGTGAATTATTTTATAAGGAATTATATGTTAACTGTAAGCCATGTAAAATAAACATCTACAGAGTTTGAATCATAGGATACTATAAACTGTTGTTATGTGAACACTTTTGTTGAGTTTTTAGTACAACTTTTTTTTCCATAGTAAAATGCTCTCATATCATATCCTTTGAAATGTAGTTCTGAATACAAAATGGAATGTAATAAAAAAAATTGAGAACTAGCATGAAATTGCGATACCCGAGCTAAAACATGATCAACGCACTTGTCTCCTACCAAAGAAAGCCTATGTATGCAAATGCTAACAATGAAGTCTGTAATAATGGCGGCCATTTCAGAAAGGGTTATACACTTTCCTTTAATCCTATTAGCTACAATCAGATTCTATAATACAATCAGTTTCTATAATGGCTCTCTATAGTAACCTCTAAAATAGCCAAGGTTTCAGCTTCAACAGATCTCAGATTACCCACAAAATAAACAGAATAGCGGGAATTGGAGCCAATTAAGTCTAGAAGCAACGTGTTGTTTCTGCATATTAGTTCGTCATTTGTATTGCATAACACGCTTAAAAAAGCATAATAGTTTTGGATTTGCAATTTCACTTTGAAACGAGATGGTTCTATCATTTAGGTAGAAAATGTCACCATGACAATTTTTTATTAAATATTTTATGAGTTTAATGATGATGTAATGTTAAATAATTTTACATTTTGTCTAATTATAAATTATTATTAGTTTGATTTTTAAAATAATTATTATAAAATTAATAAATTTATCAAATATAATAATTTATAATCAACGATCATTGTAAAATTATTTTATACTATTAGTGTATAATATTTAATTATCATATATTATTATTTTTTAAATTTATATGAAATTATACCAATATCGTTTCTGTTTTATAAATTTCATTCATTATTTTTAATAAATTTTAATCTAACAATAATTAGTAAATATATTATTAACACTTTTTAAATATATTTATATATATATGTATATAATTTTGAGGAATGATAATGACACTTTTCTTTTTGAGATTGATAAATTTATTAATAAAAAACTTATTTTAAATGAGAAGTAAAATCTTTTATTTTAATTCTCTAGTTCATTTTCAGTTAGTATTTGAATTATTTAACTTTAATTTCAGTACATTAAATACTTTTGTTCAGTTCCTTGATTTATGTTTTTATCAAATTTCTAATTTAAAATTCATTATTAGAAACTTATCTAAAACATTAATTTAATTCATTAGTAAGAAATATTTTTATTTTTTGTCCTATATCCTCTTACATCTATTCATCATATCGATTAATTAATAAATTAAATATATAAATTAGAATAGTTATAAATTTTCTCCTCCAAAATTCAACTCCCAAATATACCCTTAAATGTTCACTTTTTATTTCATTTTGAAGTTTTTGAAAAATTATTGCTTCTTTTTATAATAAACAATCATATTGAATTTATCCATAAAAAGCCATAAATATTGTTGCTTCCTTTTCCGGGTTTTAATTTGTTGAAACCAGCATTATCTTAAAACTGGACGTTGGTAGGGAAAGTCTAGCCAAAAGCCCAATTTGCTGGAACAACAACTTGGAAAAGTCTAGTTACACCATCGGTGGTTGAGACCTGGAAGGACAAAGATTGACCATTCAAATACTCATTAGACTGCCAATTTTCTCCCCAGTTTCTTCTCATAGCCATCCATCCAATTTTTTAGCCTTTGATAGACACAGATTGGATAGATCCAGCTCCTCCCACGTTGGTGATCAATACAAGCTCAAAGTAGTTTTTCCCATTCATAGTGAACCTAACTCCTCCCTGCCTCGCGCATGGAACCCTACAAGCAATACAACGTTAATTAATTAATTTGCTGCCAACAAAAAATACTCGACTCTTATTTATGCGGATATGTAATTTAAAAAAAAAATGTTACACGTACAACAAATAATTGTAATTTTGAAATATGATAAGTTCCATTGTTAAATAAGGCAGAACTCAATGCTGTCGTATCAGTTACATAACCTGTTGCTGATAAAATATCCCCATACCCACAAGCTCCTCCTGCACAAACATATGCAAACTTCAGTGAGAGAAACAAATTTAAATTCTCTTTTCTTGTGGTCGTCTATTGACATGTAAAATGTGCATCTTTTTTATGAGATATAATAATTATAGTATTTTGCAGTCAATTATATGAGTAATTATTTGGTAACAATTGTGTCATTTTCTCTTTGACAATTGACATGAATATATCATTGTAATAATAAAATAAAAACATGGTTGGATAACTTTGAATTACAGTGGCTCACCATTTGTGCCAGAGGCATCCATACCACCATAAAAAGTGGCATGGGCACTATTCCACCTAGAAGGAGAGAAGCCGCAAGTGTTAATTGTAAAACAGCATAATACGAGGAAGCTGATGACTAAAACAAGCATGACTGTAGTAGTGGCCATTCTTGTGTTTTTCTTTTTCCATTACAAGTGACTATATATAGGAGATGTCTTTAATTCGGTGGTGCGCTGTATTGCGAGTTAATTGGGATATTAGAGTTTGTTTGACATGTTAGAGGTTAATAGAATTTATTGACATATTCAAGATCAATTGGAATGTTAGGATTTGATTGACAAATTGGTGGGTTAATTGGCAAATTAGGATTTAACTGACAAGAATCACTCTACCTATGTTATATTGGCAACATTTATTTGCTAACGCTTAGTAAAATGTTAGTATGTTATGGATTCATGACGATATATTCTTTTGTACTATTTTTTCCCGTTAGTTATCAGAAGCTATAATGTAACGTCTTTTACAAATAAACTTTGTCGTTCGTTTTCCATTTTTTAATACTATTTAATTGTTTTTACATATTTAACTACTCCTAATATCTAATGAAGCACAACACCTGCTGAATTGTGTTGATAATTGTGAATACAAACTTAGAATTCATCCTAAAATTCAGATGAACAAATTGGAATGAAGTACATATGGGATGAGGTTGGAGACTTGAAGGTAGTAATTACTAGTCGGGTAACTAGCATAGTCATATGTGTGATGCCCGGAGGCTAGGAATATAATAGTAATAAAGATATTTTTTATTTAAAATAATATATATATATATATATATATAATAGTTTTTACTGTTTTAAATAGTAATAAATAAATATCTTTAATATTATTATATAGCTTTAATATCTTTAAAAATATCTTTAATTACCGTTTTAAATAGTATTAAAAAATGGGAACCGATATCATTCATTAATAGCAGACGTTACATAAAGATATAATTTCTGGTAATAAATGAAAAATAGTAAAAAAAAGAATATATAGTCAGGAAATTCCTAACATACCAACATTTTACTCCTCATTTCATATTTGTGATATTACTCTTAAGACCAGAAGTCTAGAATGAAGGACATTATTGTTGTGAAATGGATCCACTTGTTAATGATATTATTTCATTATTTCTGCATGCAAGTGGATTGAGTTGAAATATCTTGTTATATTATATAGGATGTTTTCATGAAAATGCAGAGCTTGTTGTTGTTAATGTTACTGTTTAATGAATTTTGTGCGTTGTACAGTGTTTTACTATATGAAAAGTAGCTTCTTCTATAGTAGCCTCTAAAATAGCCCGGGCTTTAGCTTCAACATATCTCAGATTATCCACAAAATGAACAGAATAGCGAAAATTGGAGCACATTACTTCCCTGAAAATTGAAATTCTCTATGTGTGCGTTATTGCAAGTCTAGAAGCAACGTGTTGTTTTTTGCTTATTAGTTCGTCAGTTGCATTGCATAACACGCTTAAAAAAGCATAATAGTTTTGGATTTGCATTTTCACTTTGAAACGAGATGGTTCTGTTATTTTAGTAGAAAATGTCACCATGAAATTTTTTTATCAAATATTTTATGAGTTTAATGATGATGGAATGTTAAATTTTTTTACATTTAGTCTAATTATACTATATAAATATTGATCATTCTCATTTTCACATGTGATCATTTTTATATACAATAAGTTCTCTCTATATACTATATTTTATATTTTACAATTATACGATAGTGAACAATCAATAATAAAAATAAATAAATGCATTATGGGTAAAAAGATTAAAATATCTTTATTACTATTATATATATAACTTTTTATACTGTTTTAAATAAAAAATATCTTTATTACTATTATATATATACCTAGTCTGTGTGCATCACACATATGGCTATGCTAGTTAGTTAGCCAGTAATTACTACCTTAAGTTTCCAACCTCATATCTCATAAGTACTCCATGCATAATGCCTAATATGTAAATTGTGTTTGCGTAACTGTGTTATTACAATACATAAATGGTAATTTTGCAATTACACAATTAAATGATGAACGACAAAATCAAAATAAATAAATAGTGATTGTGTAATTTCCAAATTAATTATTAATAATGGATTGATTTGTAAAAATTTCTTATTAATGATTCTTGATAATATTCTCGTGTTATTAATGTTGATTGATTTTTTTTATTTATTTACTGTTCTATTAATGGGAAATTGTATAGAAAATAAATCTGGTATGCAATAGGATCTAATATTTGGGAATCTCTGAATGGATCTACAAATTTATTATTATTAAATAGAAAGATTAGATTAAATTATATGATAAAAAATTATTTATTTTGGTAATCTCATTGACTTCTAATATATGTAAAATTATAGGTTGACATTTGTAATATAAACATCATTAATATATGTTTATGTAAAATTATAATCATTTGTATTATATTACATGTTGAGTGCATTAGTAAAGCTCAACGCTTTTATACGTGGCTACAAAAGCGTGCTCTGCTCAACGGAAAGCCTGAAAATTCACTAGTCATAAGTCATAACTAATCAATGAAATATATAGTACCATTAACAAGTGGATCCATTTCACACCAATAAAGCCATTCATTCTTGACTTCCAGTCTTAAAAGTAATATCACAAATATGAAATGGGTAGTAAAATGTTAGTATGTTACGGATCTACCTGATTATATATTTTTTTGTATTATTTTCTATTAGTTACCAGAAATTATATCTTTATGTAAAGTCTTCTATTAATAAAATTTATTGTTTCTCATTTTTAATACTATTTAAAATAGTAATTAAAGATATTAAAGCTATATAACAGTATTAAAGATATTTTTTATTACTATTTAAAACAGTAAAAATTATTATATATATATATTTTTTACTATTTTAAATAAAAATATCTTTATTACTATTATATTTCTAGCATGTGTGTATCACACATATGGCTATGCTAGTTACCCGGTAATTACTACCTTCAAGTCTCCAACCTCATATCCCATATGTACAATTCAGTAGGTGTTTGTGCTTCAGTAGATATTAGGAGTAGTTAAATATGAAAAAAAAATTAAATAGTATTAAAAAATGGGAAACGATTGACAAAATTTACTAGTAGAAGATGTTACATAAAGATATAGCTTCTTGTATAACTAACGAAAAAAAATAGTACAAAAGAATATATCGTGAATCCGTAACATACTAACATTTTAGTAGGGGTTAGCAAATAAATGTTGCCAATATAACATATGCAGAGTGATTCTTGTCAGTTAAATCCTAATTTGCCAATTAACCCACCAATTTGTCAATCAAATCCTAACATTCCAATTGATCTTTAATATGTCAATAAATTCTATAACCTCTAACATGTCAAAAATCTCTAATATCCCAATTAACTCGCAACACAGCTCACCACCGAATTAAAGACATCTCCTATATATAGTCACTTATAATGGAAAAAGAAAAACACAAGAATGGCCATTACTACAGTCATGCTTGTTTTAGTCAGCTTCCTCGTATTATGCTGTTTCACAATTAACATTTGCGGCTTCTCTCCTTCTGGGTGGAACAGTGCCCATGCCACTTTTTATGGTGGTATGGATGCCTCTGGAACAAATGGTGAGCCAGTGTAATTCAAAGTTATCCAACCATGTTTTTATTTTATTATTACAATGATATATTCATGTCAAGTGTCAAGGAAAAAATGACACAATTGTTACCAAATAATTACTCATATAATTGACTGCGAAATACTATAATTATTATATCTCATAAAAAAGATGCACATTTTACATGTCAGTCGACGACTAGAAGAAAAGAGAATTTAAATTTGTTTCCCTCACTGAAGTTTGCATATATTTGTGCAGGAGGAGCTTGTGGGTATGGGGATATTTTATCAGCAACAGGTTATGGAACTGATACGACAGCATTGAGTACTGCCTTATTTAACAATGGAGCTTCATGTGGGGAGTGCTACAAAATCACATGCGATTATCGAACAGACCCCAAATGGTGCTTAAAAGGAAAATCCGTAATCGTAACCGCAACAAACTTCTGCCCTCCCAATATGTCTTTGTCCCCGAACAACGGAGGGTGGTGCAATCCACCTCTAAAACATTTTGACATGTCTCAACCCGCATGGGAAAAGATTGCTATCTATAGAGGAGGGATCGTGCCCGTGTTCTACCAAAGGTTTGAACTTCATTCAATATCTTTGTGTTTTAAGTCTTAATATTCCCTCTAAAATCAGAAATGTAATACGCATGCATCAAGTTTTGTTTCTATATCTCTTTTCACCACGTCACTTATCATATTTCAAAATTACAATTATGGTTGTACCAGTAACATTTTTTTAAAATTATATATCCGCATAAATAAGAGGCAAGTATTTTTGGTTGGCAACAAATTAACTAATTAACGTTGTATTGCTTGTAGGGTTCAATGCGCGAGGCAGGGAGGAGTTAGGTTCACTATGAATGGGGAAAACTACTTTGAGCTTGTATTGATCACCAATGTGGGAGGAGCTGGATCTATCCGATCTGTGTCTATCAAAGGCTCAAAAACTGGATGGATGGCTATGAGAAGAAACTGGGGAGAAAATTGGCAGTCCAATGAATATTTGAATGGTCAATCTTTGTCCTTCCAGGTCACAACCACCGATGGTGTAACTAGACTTTTCCAAGGTGTTGTGCCAGCAAATTGGGCTTTTGGCCAGACTTTCCCTACCAGCGTCCAGTTTTAAGGCCACGGGGATTAGAGATTAGTGGGTTTTCATTTTCATTATATTAAGATAATGCTGTTTTCAACCAATTATAACCTGGAAAAGGAAGCAACAATTTTTATGGCTTTTTATGAATAAATTCAATTTGATATGGTTATTATCATTGTTAAAATTCTTCAGTTCAGTAAAAAGTAGCAATAATTTTTCAAAACTTTCAAAGGAAATAAAAAGTGAACATTTAAGGGTATATTTGGGAGTTGAATTTTGGAGGATAAAATTTATATATTTAATTAATGATTTAATCAATATGATGAATATATGTAGAGGATATAGGACAAAAAATAAAAATATTTCATACTAATGAATTTAATTAATGTTTTAAGATAAGTTTCCAATAATGATTTTTAAATGAGAAATTTGATAGAAACATTAACGAAGGGATTGAACAAAAGTGTTTAACGTATTGAACTTAAAATTAAATAATTCAAATACGAATATGAATTAGAAGAATAAGATAAAAGATTTTTCTTCTAAGTTTTTTATTAATAAATTTATCAGTCTCAAAAAGAAAATGTCACTGTCATCCCTCAAAACTCAAAATTATATATAAGATAAGATTTAATTTATTGGTAATGCCAATATTTATTTTCGTAAGTAATATTTTTAACTGTTTAACTTTTCTTTTCAAACATTCATTCGTGCAAATAAAATATTTATTAAAAAATGACTTTTATTGGGCCGTTTGATACAAGTCATACGGAATGGGTGAGGCCCAATCAGATTCAAGAAGAAACACAGAGAAAGAGAATCCTGATTCCTACGTTGTTGTCACTTCACTTGTAACTTGCAAGTACCAACGAACCCGGTGGTTCTGTAACCTCTGATACCAGTTACCACTGACGAGTGACGAGTGACGAGTGACGAGTGTTACCCTATTTGTAGAAGGCTGCTTGTTGCAGTTTTTTTCTTTTTCTCTCATTTAAAATTGAATAAATAAAAAAATGTCAACCATAAACAAGGACCATATCGTCGACGAATCGAACTGTTCAGAAAGCAAACTAGTCGAAGAGGAAGATGAAGACTTAGAGAAGCTTCTAGTCCCTGACGTGCAGAATCTTCCTCTCATTCCTCCTTCCGCCGTTGAAACCAACTTTGCCACTTACTTCGCCCTAGGTAATCCTTTTTCTAATAAACCCTAAACCTCGATTGTAGCTGGGTTAACACTTAATTCTGATGAAAATAATTAATTTGAAGTGCAGATTTTATGAAGCCAGCTCACGATCAGTACGTTTACCGCCACGCCAATGGGTATACTATGCATTCTACTTGGAATTGAATTGTGTTGGTATTTCTTTTTTTTAACTCTCTGTAACTGTTGTTGTTACCTTATAGCTTGTGTGTGATTGGGTTGGCTCCTTCCCACGTTGCTTTCAAGGATGAAGGTGGAATCACAGCCGTTGATTTCAATGTTGGAAAGTCTGATCGCAGCGGGATGAAAGTCACTGGAAAGCGGAAGAAGGTGCTTATTTTTCTCAATTTGAATTTTCACACTCTCCTTCTGTCTGTTTCTGGATATGTATGAAGAATTAGTAAAGCTAATTCCTGATTTCTATGTTTTTTGGTGCAAAATTGAAAAATGCTTTCATATTTGTGATATTACTTTTAAGACTAGAAGTCTAGAATGAATGGCTTTATTGTTGTGAAATGGATCCACTTTTTAATGGTATTATTTCATTGTTTCTGCTAGTGGATTGAGTTGCAAATTTTATCTTGTTATATTATATAGGGTGTTTTCATAAAAATGCAGAGGTTGTTGTTGTTAATGTTACTGTTTAATGAATTTTGTGCGTTGTACAGTCCTTTATGAAAAGTAACTTCTTATATTGTGTTTTCATGCAGAATGCACAACACTTTGAGTCCAATACGGCTTTGTGTAAAATTTCTACCAAAAATGATTCTTATATTGTGAGGTAAGTTCTCTATTATAATACATCCATCCGATCAAAAGTTCGTTTATGTGCTGTGTTTGTGTGCTTAGCCAACTCCTCTTCTTTCTAGTTGTCCTTTAAAGTTTTAACCTTCTGATAGCTTGACTTGTGGTGATTTTTCATAGATGTTGCATCAAAGGCTCTCTTTTGGAAGTCAATCAACAATTAATCAAGCAGCCAGAACTGCTTAATGTTTCGGTAAGAATAACCAAGTTCTTATCCAGCCTATTTTTTTATGCTGGATAACATAGATAAACTTTTCTTATAACAGGAGCAATTATGCATATGACAATGGAGAATTGAAAACCAGTATTGCCACTTACATCTTAAATTTTATGATGACACCAAACTATGTTTGATCTTCCAACCTTCTTCACAAACCACAATCAAATTTGGCTAGTGTTATCTTTTTTAATTGAATCCATCCTATAGGCATGTTGTGGTTACTTAAATAGGGAATTTTTATTTTTTATTGAAGTTTCAGTGTGAACTAATGGGGTCTTTGTGCAGCAACGATACCATATTTATTTGCCAAGTCTTACTTATGGTGATCAATGGGTATTTTATAGGTGCTGTAGTGTAATGCTAGTACAATCAAGAATGCAAATACAGTTCACAAAGGACGAGAAAGAGATGTTTAGAACTGTTGGTTATGGTAGTAACTAATATGGTTAGAAAAATTGTGTTTATGATTCATAGGATAGTGGGAAAATGCATGTAAGGCACTAGAAATATTCTATGGTAGATATGCACCTCATGTATGCGCACCTAAGAAGGTTGACCATCTCCAATCTACTCAAGAACCTATGAAGGAAAGGAGCCAATCTATAACTATAACTTAGCAGATGCATCTGTCTGAAACATTATATTTTAAAAAATGATTTATTCATGCTGTTAAAATTGGTTGTAAAGTCTTATTTTACATTGTGTTGTGATGGATACTTTTGTGATTGTTCATGAATTTTTTTCTTTATTAGGCTGTTTATTCTGGCATTACTTAATTGACGATACCCTTGAGTGTAGTGCCCAATGTAAATTATATAGTATCATGAGTACGGGGAACTAATGTGGTAGGAATGATAAAATATACTTTATGTACGAATAGTTACGAAATATGCTATTTATTAGAAATCGTGGATTACCACAAGCGTGCAGGATTTTAAGTTAACAGCTGAAGTTGTGTTATCTGTGCAGCGGTTACCGTGGTATATGGTTGGCATAGAAGTTGATTCATTAATGTAAATGTGTTAGACCCCTGGCGTGTGTTAGAAGAGGGAAAGTAGGGAATAGCCCACTCCTCAGTACTCATAGTTAAATATAGTAAGAGTTACTTAATGACTAATGAGAATCTGTTAGTTGGGAAATTGTTAATAGCAGATCGGGTAATTGACAATATGATAGATTAGCATGGGTAGGTAGAGTTGTGGGGCAGATTGGGAGTAATCAGGAATACGAGGGAGTTTAGGTCTCTCTAATAAGGGTTCCTTGTAAGGAAGGTCCTTTTATTCATCTTCGTTCTTATCCAGTTCTATCAAAATGATTGTTGCTACTGCTAAATACTTGGGTGTTTAGTTGAGATAGTTAGAGCATAGACAGTTTCTGCTATGAACTATTCTCTAATGTTTTTCCATTCCTCCTCCTTATGAATTTATTTTCATCAACCCTTCAGGCTGACAGAGAAGGATACATTGCTATTATCATGCCAAAACCTGCTGATTGGCTCAAGGTCAAGGCTTCCCTTGTTAGCCTTCAGGAGTACAAGAAATTGAGGGAAGTCAATTGAATCTGGAACAAGAATGGTGCCATAATCGAAGTGCTTACCCCACACGATGCTTCATTTAGTGGGGTCCCAAATGCTACAAACTGGATCAAATTGATAAATTTTTAGGTGCAGGATGGCCAAAAACCTTACACCGTGGCCGGATGATTAGTTAAATCTCTTAACTCCACGGCCAACCAAGAATCTTGTGATATTGGATCTACTCCATTCTTTCGGTTTTTCTCTTTTATTTTTTGCTTTGTTATTTTATTTCTTCTTTTGAACTATTTAAATTAATAAAAAAATAATATTGTTGATGATGATATGACTTTTGGCCACTTTCCTAGACTTTTTTTTTAAATAATTACTGGCCAGAGGTGAGTGTTCCAGATTTTTTTTAATAGAAGTGTATTATTATAGCTTTATCAGAAATGAATTAAGAGAAGAAATTCACCAATTATAGAAATGGAACCAAAACCAGTTTTTTTTTTTTTTTTTTTTACTTTTTATCAAACATTCTCGAAAATAATTTAAATAAGCATAACTTTTTTTTATCCAAATATTTTTTATGTACGTCACTAACATAAGTAAATTAAAAATTGGACGGACTCATGTTATATAAAAAAATGTTTAAATGAGAAGATGCCCATTATATACCCTTGCAGCCAACTTTTTGTGTTTTATTTAATAAATTAATTTAATATTTTATATGTCAACTTTCATGGAGAATGTTCTAACATATAATGTTCGGTATAGCTGAAAATAGAAGAAACTAAAAAGGAATGAATAAAAAAAAAACTAACGAAAATAAGCTAACATTTATTAATTCATCTATTTTGGAACCTTCCTAAATAGTAAATAGTGAAGGAATGAAAAGTCTAAGTGTGCGAGTAGGTCTCGCTTGAAAATGCGATCCTCTAAAAATATAGGGGTGTGACTTCCTACACCAGACAAAGTTCTTATACACCCAGCACTAAAGTGTGAAATGGCGGAAATAGCCTTGTTAAAATAGGTTTAATTTGAGCGTTTTAAAAAATTTCTCATACACCATTCAGAGTCGCTCTAAGAAATTGTGAAGCCGCGCATTCGGGGTTGAAGTCGCCATCGCTGCCGTAGGAGTTTGCATACACCGTCGCCGGAATTAGAGGTTGTGCCGCCGTCCTGCAGTGCTTCGTGATTGCGCGACAAAGGTAAGTCAATTTCCTGTATGGATTTGTAATCCGTAAGCATTGTAGGAATCCGTAGGGCATATGGATTTGCAATCCGTAAAGAGGATTGGCAACGGTGAAGAGCAAACGGATCACCAATCCGTGAAGTACATACGGATTGCCAATCCGTATGAGCCTTACGGATTGGCTATGAGCCTTACGGATTGTCAATCCATATGGATCTTACGGATTGCCAATCCGTATGAGCCTTACGGATTGACAATCCGTATGGACCTTACGGATTGCCAATCCGTATGGACCTTACGGATTGCCAATCCGTATGGAACTTGCGGATTGCTGATCCGTATGTATTTTTTGACATTTTTTAAATTAAAAAAAAATATTTGCTGGAAATGATGTGGATTGAGTTGCCTGTGGATCCTGTGAGCCCTGAAATGTGTTTGATTTTGAGCATTGATGTGTGTTATAAACTCATGTATTGATTTACTTATGTACCTATTACACTCATATACTTATGTGTTGATTTAGTTGAGCATTGATGTGTTTTATAAGTTGATGTTGATTGGATACCCTTGTTTGTATGGTCCATATATAAGGCACTTCAGATTTGAAGTTGGATAGGTTTGATTCTTGGAGCACATCTGACTGTGATTGTATATATGTTATTTTAATTTTTAAGAGTATGAATTTATCTGAAGTTGTAATTAACAAATTGGTTTGAATGAATGTCAGATAATGGTTAAAATGAGAGGACTAGGGCGGCCATTGGCCAGAGAGGGTAGAGAAGCCGTTCAAGAAGAACCACCAGCACGGCGAAGGCCGACAGCATCCGCACGAAGACAACGGCGAAGGATTAGTGTTGTTGACGATGTGGCTGCTGAGGAAGCCGTCGATGTTGGTGATATTGTTGCACCTGATGAGGGACGATTTGATGATGCTGAGGTCGAGGCAAGCATTGATGCTGAGGTTGAGGCAACCATTGATGCTGAGGTCGAGGGATTTCCTGGTGGCCCACATGACACTTCAGTGTTGACTCTTTATGCTGATCACATCGCAGCTAAGGTGTGGATGGGAGAGGTACGATTGCATATGAATATAATTACATTTGTTTATTGCATTTGATTTTTATCTTTGTGCCTTGTTTGCTGGTATGTAATTAACAATAATTACAGGAACGACCTGAGCTGAAGTTAGCATCTCATGGGCGAAAGGTGCAGAAATTTGGTAGGCCAGCACTTGAGATTGAAGGTTTGGTTGCCAGGACGGGGTTAAGCCCACTTATCACCTGTTCTTTGGAGACAGGTGATCGGGGTTTAATCTCAGCCTTTGTGGAGAGATGGCATAAGGAGACAAGTAGTTTCCATTTGCCGATCGGGGAGATGAGTATCACGCTGGACGACGTCGCATCGTTGCTACATCTGCCAGTGATGGGGACCTTCCAGACATATGATGTATTGGATGTAGTGGAGGCAGTTGAATTGCTGGTGGAGTTGCTTGAGGTTACAACTGAAGAGGCTGAAGCAGAGACGAAACATTGCCATGGCGCATATATTCGTTTGTCATGGCTGCGAGAATTGTATGTTGTTAAGTGTCAGCAGATGGAGTGGATAGTGGCAGCCAGAGCCTATTTGCTCCATTTGGTTGGTTGCACGATCTTGGCCAACAAGAGTGGCTCACATATCGGTGTGGTATTCTTGGAGGCATTTCGTGATCTCGACCAAGCTGGGGACTTCAGTTGGGGAGCGGCTGCACTCCAACACATGTATGATAACCTCAACTACGCGTGTCAGCACCACGGAAAACAAGTTGCTGGTTATATTAGTTTGCTGCAGGTATATATGACATTTAAATTGACTTTTGTTTGAAGTTTAATGGTTGCGTAGTCATATAATATGTTAATTGTTTTCTATTTTGTGTTCACTACAGTGCTGGGTGTACGAGCATTTTCCTGGACTTGCCAGCATGGTTGTTGATGAGGAGTACCTTGAGAGCCAACCACGGGCATGTCGCTGGAAGGCAGGGAAGGCTTTACCTGTCGCAACGTATCGACGACGACTGGATAGGTTAACGATTGACGGTGTTTCTTGGACACCATACACCGATCATCGAGACATCCGTGGATTTGAAGTCATTTCTCTTTTCTCAGGACATCTCCGGTGGGGCCCGTACATTGTGAGATACCAACCGGAGAGGGTACTCAGGCAGTTTGGATTTGTTCAGAGTATTCCGTCTCTCCTGACGTTGGGCTCCCCATCCACTGAAGAGGTCGATCATAGGTGGCTTCAGTATTCTGACTTTCTTGCGGTCACCGGAGATTTAGCGACTTTCCCTGGTCAGTGTCATGGAGATTATTTTGGTTGGTTCTACCAAATATCTCACCCTTTTATGATTCCGCCACAGCCTGGGGAGCCCATTAGACGTTCTCCTGTCATACCAGATCCACCACCTGTTCCACAGGGACATGTTGCACCTGCTGAGGGACACATCCCACAACATGCAGTGGTAAGCTAAAAGTCATTTGGTTTTGATTGTTATTTGCATTGGTTTGGTGACATTATTGTCATACATGTTTTTCATTCTTCTATTCAGGGTGTGTGCCGCACAATTGCCCAGAGATTGCAACAAATGATAGATCTTCAAATGGTTACCGCTGGCACTGACGCATTCGACATAGTAGACCAGTGTATCACATTAGCTCGCGGTGTGTGTGACGATAGGACTCTGTATGTCAGGTCTAGACGTCCCAGGAGTTGATTGTGTATACAGAATGACGTACTTTGACTTTTTCATCTTTATATGGCATAGGCCAATATATGAACAGATTTGTTAACATTTTGGCTTAATGACATTAATATTTTAAATGTTTAAACATCATGTGTGGATAAAATGAACACAATTTTCATTTCGCAATAGCTGAACAAATCAAATTACCATACAAGAATTACACAATTCATTCTAATCAAATAACAAAGTAATGTCAAACGAGTCACTTTTGACTTCCCAAATCCACATAATCTGTGGCTAATCTAGTCAAACTGTTATATTTTTGCATTCGACTAATATAACTTGTTGGCCAGTGCTGTGCTTGAGAATGACAATGTCTTAACCATAATAAAGCAGTTGGTGGCATAGGACATCCGCTTCGCAAAGTTACCTAAACAAAATCATAAGTCAACACATTGTTACGTAATATGATTGGAAACAAATGAAATGACATTAGTAATACCTGAACACAATGATTTCCATGTATATTCATTTCACACTTAACTCTTATTTTAATTCATATTCAATACATCACTTAAAAGGACAGATACATTAATTATTAATACCTTTAACAAAAACAAAACAAAGATTTAAAAAAAAAACAAAAATAAACACAAACATAAAAACAAAAAAAAAGCACTCATACAGATTGGCAATCCGTAAGGCTCATACGGATTGGCAATCCGTAAGGCTCATACGGATTGACAATCCGTATGATCTTTACGGATTGCCAATCCGTGTGAGCCTTACGGACATAAAAACAAAAAAAAACACTCATACGGATTGACAATCCGTAAGGCTCATACGGATTAACAATCCGTAAGGCTCATACGGATTGGCAATCCGTAAGGCTCATACGGATTGGCAATCCGTATGATCCTTACGGATTGTCAATCCATGTGAGCCTTACGGATTGTCAATCCGTATGAGCCTTACAGATTGCCAATGAGCCTTACGGATTGCCAATCCGTATGAGCCTTACGGATTGTCAATCCGTACGAGTGTTTTCAGCTACAGTAACAACGCCAAAACTTACCTCCGATGACGATTCCGGCCAACGAAACCTCCACGACTGCTAACAACGACCTCCACACTAAATCAACAAGCCAACAACCACCAAGAATCCAAGCTAGAACCAAGAACAGGAGCGAGAAGGAAGAGGAGCGAGAAGGAAGAAGACAGATTAGCTGGTGTATGTGAAGCAAAACAGATAAGGGCAATATTGACATTTTTAAAAAAATGCTGGGTGTATAAGAAATGTGTCTGGTGTAGGAAGTTAATCCCAAAATATAGAGGGAAGAGGGAGAGATTGTGAGAAAGAAGGACTTTTTTTCTTCCTATTTTTAGCCTCTGGCCCATCACTGTTTGGGCTTTAAATCATTATAAAAGTCACTGGTGTGTTTGATAGAGGCCTATTATATAAATTTATATTGTGAGATGGATTTTTCTAAATATAATAAAAGGTGTATGATACAATATTAAAAGTGTAGGATATAAATGCCTTGATAGAGAAGACAATTTTGTATTTTTTTGGTTACACACTTTTTATGTTTTACCTTAATTAAAAAAATTATCTTATTTTTATCTTTTAAACCAAACATACCCTCAAAGCCTCATAGACCTATTCATGTAAAAGCAACAAGACACCAAAAATTTCATGCACTCCCTTCTTTGGTTCTTCGCACCCTCAAAAATTTCAATATCCCCTACTTACTCTCCTATTCCTACACTCAAAAGTCAAAAGTCAAAACTCTAAAATCTACTCTACATGCAACCCCAACAATTATGAATTTTCTAAATTATAAGAATTAAAATCACGTATCAGAAATTAAAGAAGAGCTAAAATTATAAACACTTATTTGACAAGAGTAGTAATATATAAACACCCATATATTACAAATACTTATTTGACACTTTTAGTTTTTCCTTTCTATTTAACATACACTTATTTCTTTTTCTCTCTCAAAGTGTCAAATAAAATATACATTTTATCCTTTTATTAATAATTAATTTTTTTCAAAAAAATTTACTGACTAATGGAATCTCATTATCTTCTACCAATCTTTTTTTTTAAGATACTCTTCTAAGATCTTCATCAAGACATTTGAAACCAAATCTACTTTAACTAACATAATATTAGTAAATAGTTGATGGAGTCATAAAGTTATAATTTCGCGCTGAATAAAAATAAATCATGTGAATCAATACTTATAACAGAAATTCTTGGCAACAAAATTAAGGGGGGAGAGAGACTATACAATAAGAATTCTTATTACTTGTTACGAAGAAGTAAAAAAAATCAAAGAATTACAAAGACGATTTGAAAATTGAAACAATGAGCACGTACTCTTGTGAAACATTCCTCTCTGTCTGTGCGTGGAGCAGAAATTTCTGATCGAACTTGCCTCGTGCACAACTGCTAAAAAATTATTCGCCATGAAATTAATAAGCAAAAGAGATATGCTCTTCAAGTTCTTTTAACGTTGTTTCCCCGTGATTTCTTGCATAACTGGCCTTCTAGATCTGTTCACGATGAGAAAGCACAAATAGATATGCACTTCAATCTCTTCCAACATATCCTGTTAAAAATCAGATACGCATAAATTGGAATAATAATTCATCTTTCATTCATTCATTCACTCCATTCACTTTCATATATTTCCCTCAACATGAGGTTCTTATATATAAGAAAGAGTTTCAACAAACTGCCAATAATACGGAATAATAACAAATTGATCTAATCCTAATTCATATTCAAATATAATAATAACAAAATGTAACAACCTAACAAATCCTAACAATAATTTAAAATCTAAAATTACACAATTCAACATATCCAAAAAGTTAGATTTGTTGTCATGAAATTCCTTCACTACCCGCTTCAATATTTCACACTTGCAATAATTCTTCACACAAATATCAGCAACCTCTCTCCAATGTTGAACCTCATCATCTAACCTGTTAATCATTCGGTTCATAGTGATGTCCAACTCATTGATCACCACATAAACCCCTTTGGCAGCAACATCAAGTTGCTCACACAATTTCATACAAGAGTTTGTAGTAGTGCCGAACCTTTCACTAGTACTCCACTTAAATCTCTTCCTTAATTATGACCAAACCAACTATACACGGTGCAACAACCACCAACCCAATTACACTATGAAACGCAAACACCAATAGAGCCACAAGAAGAACGCTTTGCGAAACGATTAAACCAATTCCTCCAACCTTCTTGCAAACACGCTTTATAGTTTATATTCTTGGAATTTTCCTTTTCTTTGATAGTAGCCTACGTAAGAGGGTCATGTATCTGTCGTGAATGTCACAGAACTGCACAATAGACGAAGGTTATTTTGTAATATTACGAAGGAAGAAAGTTGTGTGTGGATAGGGTTTTAGGATTGGCATCATAAGGCGTTGTTTGGCTTAGCTTGACAACGACATTGGTGACTCTTGCGTAAGCAAGTCTTGTTTGATGGATAGCTTGAAGGATTGTGTCGCAGCAATGGCATGCTTCTAAGCTTGCTTCCAAGTAGTCCACCAGAAGACGGTGCACCTTCATGTTTACTACAATTTCTAGCTGGAGTGGTTCTAGAAGATATTAAGTAGGGTGCATCTTAAAGGAAGAATTAGTGTTAGTGCTTGCATTTCCCAATTGCCCGTGTGCTATGTTGCATATTTCAACGTAAGACTTTGTTCTGAATGCTTCGAGGTATTCTCCATTCACGTTTGGCGTGCTACAAAAGCTACCTTCTTCGCGTTCTTTCTTCCGAGATCTACTTGCATGGTTAATTTGGAAGAAATTCATTTCAGCCAATTCAAAGGGAATTAAATATTATTTATTAATTAATTACATTAACAATCACACTCATTTGGGAGTTTTGTGAAGATGAACAAAACCAAAAATAAAAAGGAAGATCATATGTGTGTAATGTATAAATAAATGCACACACATAAGCGAAAGACGAATAAAAAATTTAAGTGTTGCATAAATTATTAAACTCACCCGTTCTTCTTCGCAAGAAAGATAGCCACCTAGAGTTTGTCATCTACTAAATAAAATTAAAAAAAAGTTTAGAGATTAGAGGTGTAGTTTTATTATGTTGACCTTCTTTTTGTATGATGTATATATATATATATATATATATATATATATAAAGGTGTGTTATATATTTTTGGTTTGAGAGAAATTAAGGGGTCATTTGGTAGGAGAAAAAATGAGTGGAAGAAAATAAAAAAAATACAATTAATGAAATATTTTCTTCTATTTGTTTGAAGAAAAAATGAAAAAAAAAAGTTTTTTCTTAGATACATAAATTTAATTTTTTTTTTCAATTCAAATTTTAAAATTTTTCTTTCATCCAACCAAACAATATAGTTTGATTGAAGAACAATAGAAGAAACCGATTTGGCAGTTTGCTATACCGCAAATAATTAATAATTGTATGTTGTGATTTAGCTTGGATTACAAGTTAGCTTACCTCACACACACACGGTGTATTCTCCGGTTCTCCCACGTGGGCGCTGGACAATTCCTCCCAGAAGCTCAATGTATCCATTTCTATTCATCACGGTATATAAACTGAACCGCTTTTTTCGTATTTTGATCATTATTCAAGTTAAACCAAGCTTTTACATAATTTTCAAAGTAATCATTGATGTTTTAATTAATCCAAAACGGTTAGGCCAATTTAGTTTTAAGCCACTAGAAGGATCTTGCTGGAACCATCATCGCCTTAGGGTGTTTGGTTTGGTAATTAAAAAACTATCACGAGTTAAAATCATAGTAAGTTTAAAAAAACAATTATTTATTGTTTTCAAAAATCACTGTGAGTTCAATTTATCACCAATTCAAACACACACTTAATGTGCTTTGCCTTAAAGCGTGTCCATAATTAGGGATTAAATTTCTCTGTCCAATAATTTCTTATTGAAAAAAATTAAAAATATCTTAAATATTAGTTAGTAAGATGTATATAAGAAACAATTGATGGGTTTTGAGGTCTTAGACAACGAATCTTAGAAATATCTTTTATAATATAATTTAATCATATATTCTCATATGCATATGATAAAATTATTAATTTTTAATAACTATCTTAACTGAAAGTTATATTTAGAATGTTTTTGAACGAATTAACAACGTAACAAAGTTTACATTAACGGTACATAAAAAATAAATTCCTACTTTTATTCAAATAAATTATTATCATATCAACAATATTGATGCCCGGTCCGGTGTTAATGTGCACCAATTAAACACATTATTTTAATTTACAATTGTGTATGTGATAAAAATAAAGTTATATCAGTAAAAATTAAAATAAGATTAATTATATAATAAATATTGCGTAAATATAACAACTACCACCACCCGCATGCAAACCATATGAAATGATTTATACTTACACAAAATGGTGGATGAGATTCCTGTTTGCTTGCAAAACAGCTGGGATCCTGATATGAGATAACTATTGATAACGAACGCGTTTGTGTACAAGAAACGAAGCAGACACGGCGTCATAAAAACATATTAACGTGTGGTCTCGCAACTGCAATTTCATCGTTATTTCGGGGAGTGGGGACTAAGAACTACATGTATCACTATTCACTTCACTTCACCTATAATATCGTTTCTTTTTCAAGAAGCAATGTAAAATAATTGAGTGATTACGTCAGCCCATCCCTCCTAAATTATTTGGAATGAGAAATATTAGTAACATATAAATATAGCTTTTTTTTCCATGTGAGAAATGTTTCTATATCTTTTTATTATGGGCGGAAATTTTTTAAAATTACAATTTATTTTAATCCTACTTCTAATTTAATGAGTTATTCACATGATTTTTAGTTTTCAATTTTTTTAATTAATACAAAAGTGTGATAAATTTGTGTTTTTGAAATATTGTCAATAACACTCCTCATTTTTCTACAATAAAAAAAATTCCTCATTTTTTTTTGTTAAAACTAGCACTCCTCCTTTTTTTACCATTGAAAAATGTTTCTTTTAAAAAAAATATTTACGAGTTTTACTTCAAATAAGTTTAGTTAATAATTTTGTAATTTTCAATAAACTAATTTTTTAGCCTACCCAATACATAGGATAAATGTTTATTTAATATAATTAATAAATTTATCTTATATAATTATTTTTAAATATATAAATTATATTTAACAAAAAATTATAACAGTTGAATTTTTAGCCTAAAAATTATAATTTAAGACTACTTGTCAACAAATAAAATAATATTTAAATATAGTTTTATTTCATATTTTATTTTAAGTGAATCAATTAACTCGTTTTTAAAATAACGTGGTGAGTCAATTCAGATAAATTGGGTTAATCCACTTTAATAACTTTGAAAATTGACAATCATATAACGGTCTTAATAAGAAATGATAAAATATAATATGCTACTTAAATTATGAATAAATAATATAAATTATATTTTAGATTTCTAATAAATAATTTATATCATGATATAATGTCATTTTTAATTATCAATAAATTATTTTATAAAAATAATAAAATTTAAATTATAACTGAAAATATTAAAGATGATTGAAAGAGATAAAAATTAAGAAAAATATATAAAAAGACACTCTTGTAGAAGGAAAACTCCATAAAATCAAATTTGAGTTTGTAAAATTAAAATTTTATCAAAATAAATTTTGCCTAATAATAATAATAATACTTTTACTAAAATCGAGTTTGTAAAAGGAGGCAAAGTCAACCGTGATAAACACACTTGCGCAAAGGAAGAGAGAGGAAAAAACAGCTTGAGTTTACCGTTTTGTACAAAAGAAAAAGAAGAGTCTTGTACAAGACTGAGGGGTAATATAGCAAACGAATATTTTTACAACTAGAATTAAGAATAAAATTAGAGAAAAAAACTAGGTTTCGGAACAGCTGGGGTAGCTGCTGCTACACTTTGTTTGTGTTTCCGCCGAGTCGTGAAAACAGAAAAAGAGGAGAGGCGGAAGAGATCGCAGGTTGCGCGCCGCGGAGAGTGAAAGCGAACGCAACGCAAGAGAAGCGGCTCCTGCTACTACCATACCAACATCCACACCCCTCTGTAATTTTTATCACAAACCCTTCTACCATCACAAACCCTAACTCATTCTTTCCTTCCTTTAATCTTATTATTTCTCTGGCCTCTTATATTTAATTTTTGAAACAATTTTCATCCATAATCCTTACCCATTTATTAATTTATTTGTCCATGCTTTTTCCTAATACACTGATCAATCATTAATCTTTCTGTGAAACCGGAAACCCTAATCGGCAATGGTTACCACCACCGTTGATTCTTCATCTAACCATCACTCACCCACTGCTGCCGATATCTCTAATAATTTCCCGCCAAAAAACCTGCCATCCCCATGGGCCCAGGTCGTTCGCGGTCCCGACGCTGAACCTAACCATCAATCGCCGCCATCTTCTTCCTCTTCCTCGTCCCTCGATTCCATTAATTCTAACGATCCCGCCGTTCAAACAAGCGTTACCACCGTGAAACCTGCGTGGAAGAAACCGGAGGCCAATGGCGTCGCCGAAGTTGGGCCTGTAATGGGCGCTCATTCTTGGCCCGATTTATCTGAGTCCACCAAGCCCACCGCTAAATTGACATCTGACTCCTCTGTTAAAACTGCTGCTGACGAAGAGTCACTCACCACTCCTCAGGTCTGCTTTTCATACCAAAGCCTAATTCTATCATTGTCTTCAGATTCTATTTAATTTGAACGAATAAACGAATTTAATTATTAATCTCAAGGGTTTTAGGGTTCATAGTGTTGTAATGTAGTTCCTCTGTTGTTGACATTGTAAACGACTTATGAAATATGTGTGTTTATTTACAGAAAATAGTTTTATCCTCTCTGATGTTTGTTGTTTTGCAGGGTCCTGTTACTTCAGACCCCCCTCAGAAACAAGCCACTGCTAATGCAAAACCGAGTCCTACTCCTGCAATGAACTATGGTATGGCTAATAGACAAAGATCGATGAAGCAGCATGGAGGGGCAAATGGCAATAATGTTGGGTCTGGTCCTGTTCAGAACAACTTCTCTGGTGCTACCCCAAATCTTCCTCCACCACCACCTCCGCCCCCCTTTCCTGTTCTTCTGATGCCTCCAAGTACATTTGCCCATGGGATACCAGGGGCTCCAGTTCCTACTCCAAGGGATCCTTACAGGAACAGTAACTGGGATGCAAGACCTCCACATGGGGGTTTTATGCCACCAATGAATGAGCATCGGAGTCCCTCTCGCAGGGGCAATGCTGGGCACCATGCACGTGGAGACGGTCCCTATCTTAACAGTTATGGCAACAGGCGCGATCAGGACCGCGGAGGTTTTGCAAATACTAGAGATGCTCATGTAAATCAACAGAGAATGCCTCCAAGGGGATTAATGAGGCCCCCGCCACCTAATCCTGCTCCATTTATGGGGCCTCAACCTATGCGACCCCTTGCAAACCCTGCTGGGTTTCCTGGTCAGTTTATTTGTTTCTTCTATTTGATTGATACTACAACATATCAAACCTAATGCTCTGTCTCTTCCTTTGTAGAATACTATTATTTCCCAACACTACAATTTGAACCCTTTGGGGGCATGCCATTTTTCACACATGCACCTCCTCCTGCAATGTTCTACCCGGTTGCAGAAACTCCTCTCAACAATACAATAGCCAACCAAATTGATTATTACTTTAGGTAATTGGTTCCGTTCTGTGTTATTTACTATTTAATTTTGCCAACAAATCCTGGCTGTTGAATTTTCTTTTCATTGCTGATTTGTTTATGACAGTGATGCTAATTTAGTGAAGGATGAGTATTTAAGGTCCAACATGGATGAACAGGGATGGGTTCCTATTACTTTGATTGCAAGCTTCCCACGTGTAAGTTAATTGTGCTTGATAAAGTAATATTTTCAATCTAAGTCTTTGAGTATGTGATCCACTGTATGATGTATGTTGAAAACCAGAATTTTATAGCTGAAACTTATGTATAGTGGTATTTTTTTATGTACTTCTTGATTGTATGGTTGAATAATTTTAGACATCTACTAATCATCATTTGTATACTGTGGATATTTTTAGTAGATTGTAATTTGCCATTAAGGAATTTTTCCTTTTATAGTTGACGGTAATGTTTGTTACCTTAAAAGCAGTTGTTATAGTTGAAACTGAAGATAGAATATAACATAATAATAGATCTGGGAAAAGAATGAAAAAGAATGGATTTTCTTGGTGCTTATGAGAAAACATTCTGTTTTTCTTATGTTAGATTGTCTAGTTTTTTTTTGGAATATATTTGGAGGGTGGGAGGGGTTAATATTTTCAATAATTATTTTATGATTGTCAAAGCAACCTGTTGTCACAAAAATGTTGTCCTTTGCTTGAAATAATATTGAACATGCAGTGTCATCTGTATAAATGATGGAAGGAACTTGTTAGGAACGGCTATTGATTTCACAAAGCTTTAGATATGGTGTTAAAATGTGTTCTACTTCCAAGTCATGTATTTTTTTAATGTTACTGCCATAATTTTATTTTCTTTTTCTTGAAATTTTCATTTTAACCATATACAATGACACTGGTATGGATATTGGAAAGAATAAGTCTTAAATAGTTATGCGCTTTTGTGAGCTTTGGATGTGGTATTCAAGTTGTTATACATATTATAATTGGACAATGCTTGGAAATCTAATGATCTGTAGTATGGACTGGTCTAGAGGAGTGAGATTTATCAGCCTCAATTTCATTCCATCCTAGTCTAAATCCACAAACAATGACAACTTATGTCATTCCATTCTATGTCTGGTCCTAATACTATATGAACATTTCTTAAGGTATTAGAAACCAAATCCCATCTGAAAGCATATAAATGTGTCATGCATTTTTTTTATTGTTTTCACTTCTAGATTTATGCTTACAAATATTTCATCTTCTAATAAACAGCTGTGTGCTTGAATGTATCAATGGAACATTATTTGCTCATTTATGCCCATAAGCCAACCTCCACTTCCTACCCCATTGTGCTGTGTGTTATTCTTGTGAAACTCACACCTATAGTAGCTTTATAGTAAATGGTAAATTTTATCAAGAGCAAATTGCATTCGAACCTGAGTTTTTTTGGAATTGCACACAATACCGCTCTTTTTTTCTATTCCTACACTAACCCCCCTTAATGTTTGAAAACATTACACTTACACCCCTTATAAAACCTCAGGTGGTGTTTATGTAATTAGCTCTTTTATCAATCTGTTGTTTGATTGAAAGTTTTCATGAAGTAGATGAAGTCTACAATTCAATTAAAAAACTAATTGAGGAGAGAAGGAAAGTTCGCTTTGTGTATTTCCTACACCTCGTGTCAATGGATCTTGTCCAACACATGCCTGCCCATGTGCAGTGCATGTGTGCACAGTGCACACAGACAGAGGGAGGGGGCGTACCTTTGGTGAACATGCACAAGATTTTGAATATTAAGAAGATTAATCTAATATGTTGTGGAGGGATCCTTGACCCTTATGTTGATAATAGTTATTATACACCTTCAATGTCAGTTGATTTGATTAAACTTTAATGAATGATAAGTATCCTAGGTTTGTTTTATCTTTTTGCAGGTTAGAAGTTTGACAAGCAACATTAAGTTGATATTGGATTCATTGAGAACTTCCACTTTCGTGGAAGTGCAGGTAAGTTCTAATTTCTAAGTTTTGTCATTCTCATTCAGCTTTCACTGGACGCACTTCTACACATCTCATTTCTGTTCATTGCCATGTTAGCAATGCAGTGGAGCTATGTTTGAAGTATACTTTGATTAAAGCTATTCAATTTGTTATATTTTCTAATTAGTTATTTCTGCCTTTCAATTTGCTGTAGGGGGACAAGTTGAGGAGGCGCACTGAATGGATGAAGTGGCTTCCCTCTGTTCAGCTTCTGGCCAAGTCTGGCTCAATATCTCCTAGCGGATCAAGTTCTAATAACCTAGCAGCTGATTTTGAAAAGATCACAGTGGATTATGCTAAAGTTAACACCGAGCCTATGGCAAATGATGATACTGCAGGAGAGTCCTCAACTCAGTCCCTAGTCCCAAATGATGCTACTGTGAGCAGCAATTAAAACTCAACTCAGTTTATCTACCTCATCCCAAAATACTTGGCCCATATCTGGCCCTGTGCGACTCTTGATTTTAAAGGGTTTTTTTTTTGGAGAGGATGATAAGGAAAGGTTGTTTGGAAGTTTGATTCTTTTCTACGGTGACAGATCGATTTTGGTAGCAATTGAATCAAATAGGGAAAGAAATAAGAATTCTTCGGAATTATTATTGGCATAAAGAAAAAGAAAGTTAACGAGACAGAAGAAATCAAATAGGGGTAGCAATTGTATAGTTTTATATCTGCTGCGGATGATTTATTCTTTATTTTCTGGTGGCTTATGCTCGTATGTGTGGGTAAAATATTTTTTTTTTAATTGAGCTGAGCACTTGACTTTTCTTGTGCCAAGCTGCCCTGCCATTTTAACGAATTAGGTCATGTTTGTTCTGTCACTTCTATGATCTGATTTCTTGTTTGTTTTTTTTTTTTTCTTTTGGTTAAATTATAATCTTGGTCCTTTTTTTCTTTCAAATTTGCAAATGGTCCTCTCAAAATTTTAGAATTTAATGTCTAAAATACTGGTAAAATAGTTTTATATTATCACCTAATCATAAATTACAGTTTGAATTATTTTATTTAATGTGATTGGATGATTATGTGAAAAAAATTCTCGAAATTTTATGGCAACATTTGATTTGCATAGTTTGTAAACTCTATGATTTTGATCTCTTCATTAATTTTTATGCGTTAACTGTTATATTATTGTTGTTGATCATTTATTTAGATGACATAACATAAGATGAGTTTATTAAATTATAAATGTGATTATTGTTTATTTTTAATTTTTAATTAAATTATGTAAAAATTAATAAAAAACTTGTTATCTTCATTTTCTTTTTCCGTTGATGATTTCAAAACATTCATCTATTGTATGGATTAACTCGCCACCTGATCCAAGCATTGTGCCACCTAGCTTAGGTCACATTCACCTGGAATGTCATGTTTTTCTCATCGGCGGCCAACTGAAAATTGAAAATCAAACATTCAAAAATCAATTTCTTCAACGTTATCATAAGCATCATAATTAAAAAAAACAAATATTAAGAATCTGGAAAATTTATTATAGATTGAGAAGAAAAAAATTATCAAAAATCTCAAACATCAATATTTTCAAACCCAAAGCTTAAGTACCATTGACGACCTCCTTGCATAGCCATAATAGTACACCCCTCCATTGATGTCGACGACCCTCGGTGAGAGCAGTTGATGCTGAGGTAACCACTTGTCTCTAATCTGAGACACCTTGTCTAACACATATAACTTAAGAATCTCCTATGGTTGTCTTAGATATTGAATCAGAACTTAGTACAGGGGTAAATCTTGTCCATTCTTCTATTATACCATTTAATACATACCCCAGAAGGTTATCTTGACCAAATAAAGATATTCCTAAACAATTTTATGAACCTAACTCTAAAATGAAGGCTAAATATCCCCTTAGCAACTATGCATCTACCCAACACTTATCTGAATCATATGTATTATCTGTTAATCAATTGTCTAGTATTTCTATTCCAAATAGTGTGCGGGAAGCATTGAATGATCCAAATTGGAAGCAAGCTATGAATGTGGAGATGGAAGCACTCCAAAAGAACTCAACTTGGAAACTAACACCTCTGCCAAGTGAGAAGAAGACAATTGGTTGTAAATGGGTGTTCACAATGAAATTAAAAACATATGAGAGCATAGA
This sequence comes from Glycine latifolia, assembly GCA_013407115.1. NCBI lineage: Eukaryota > Viridiplantae > Streptophyta > Magnoliopsida > Fabales > Fabaceae > Glycine > Glycine latifolia. The sequence continues at coordinate 1,917,698 of CM023946.1, forward strand.
CCGATACAAAGCAAGACTAGTTGTCAAGGAATATACACAAAAGTATGGAGTTCATTACCAAGAGACATTTGCCCCGGTAACCAAACTCAATACTGTAAGGATATTACTTTCGATAACAGCTAATAGGGATTGGCCCTTGAAAAGTTTGATGTGAAGAATGCTTTCTTAAATGACAGTGTAAAGGATGAGGCTTACATGGATGTGCCACCAAGAGTACAACTAACTAAGTCTAATGAGAATCTAGTCTGTAGGCTTAACAAGACTGTGTATGGGCTCAAGCAATCACCCAGGGCATGGTTTGAACGTTTTTCTCTATCAATGAAGAGATTTGGGTACAAATAAAGTAACTTTGATCATACTCTGTTTTAGAAGCATAGAGCAAATAAAATAACTATTCTAATAGTTTATGTGGATGATATGGTGTTAACCGGAGATGATATAGATGAGATGAAATCCCTTGAACAACATCTGGCAACCGAGTTTGAAATGAAGGATCTAGGTAACTTGAAGTACTTCCTTGGGATAGAAATTGCAAGATCTCAGAAAGATATATTTTTTATCTCAAAGAAAGTATATTCTAGATCTCTTATCAGAAACTGGAATGTTGGCTTGCAAACCGATTGAGAATCCCATTGAAATGAATCACACACTTGGCGTTTATCCTAATCAGGTGGAGGCAGATATTGGAAGGTATCAGAGGCTAATCTATTTATCACACACTAGGCTAGACATTGCCTATGCAATTGGGGTGGTAAGCTGATTTATGCACTCTCCTAGTGAAGATCATATGAAGACTGTGTATCGGATTTTGAGATACCTAAAAGGAACACCTAGAAAAGACATTATGTTCTCAAAAAATAGCAAGAAGGGCATTGAAGGATACACAGATTTTGTTTGGGCTAAAGATAAAACTACTAGACAGTCTACCTCAGGCTATTTTACACTAGTTGAGGGTAACTTAGTCATATGGAAAAGTTTAAAACAAAAATTCGGTGCAAGATCTAGTGTCGAGGCTGAATTTAGAGGTATGACTTACTATATTTGTGAGCTTTTATGGATTAAAAGCTTTTATGGATCTATTGTCCTATGAGTTTTTGTTGTGATAACAAGACATCTATTAAAATTGCTCATACTCTGATTCAACACGATAGAACAAAGCACGTTGAAGTAGATAGACATTTCATACAAGAAAAATTGGATCAACAAATTATCACCACACCCTTCGTCAGATTTAAAAACCAACTTACAGATATTTTGATCAAGGGAGTTTCGGAAAAAATCTTAGATGATACAATTGACAAGTTAAACATGTATGATATTCATGCACCAACTTGAGAGAAAGTGTTGAATTAGGAAGTTTTGAATTTAAAATATTGTTGTAAAAGTTTAAGTTTGAATTTCTCTTATTAGGAAATTTTGAATTTAAAATATTTAAATTTGAATTTCTGTTTTGTTTTTTGGAAAGTTGGTTTGAGATTTTATAAACTTTATCTTTATCTCATAATGTGTATAAATACTCCTTATTTTAAGAAGAAAAATATGAATGAAAGAAAAATATTATTAAAGTTTGAATTTTGACATATTTAGAGATTGATATCAAATAACACGGTGACACGGAGAGAGAGACTAAAGGAGGAAACATTGCTTCGAAAGCACGACTGGCGGATTATAAAGTTTGCTGGAAAATCACTAAAGGCATCGCTCCGAAAGCTCATCGATCGCCGCTAGTGCTGGTGCTGGTGCTGGTGACGTGGACGATAACAATGAGGGAGTTCGCGTCGCAAAGGATGCTGGAGAAGGAGCAGTGGCTAGATAGGTTCGCGTCACAATGTTAATAAATTCATTGTGCACCAATAGATGATAGATAGGTTCACAACTTCACTATGTTGTCCACTACTAACAAGATATAGCTGTATAATACTAGAATATCTGAGCAGCAGTCGCAGAGTGATTATGGGAACACGATATTCATGTTAATGTTTTAAAATAAAGTAAAAAGATAGAGTGAACTTTTTAAATGCACACAATTTACATAATTAAATTTATAAATAATCTTATAGAAAAATGATTTTTAACAAAATTACTTGTATTTGTAACCAAACCAAAATGTCCTCCGAAAAGAGAACCAAGTAAAAATAAAAAAGAAGAAGAAAAAAGAGGTGGTGGTTTAATTGTGTGGGGACATGAACCTGGGACCTCCTTCTAAACCCCAAATGTGGAAATACCCTTGTTATTGCCAAAGAAAGTAGAAAAAAGAAGAAGAGGTGAAGCATGGCCTCGTGGCCACCCAAACCTGCAGAGATATTTTGTTCGTTTGAGTGTGAGAGAGGAAGCGATGGCCTCATCGCCATGTGATTACTGGCCCCATCTATCCCAAACCCGTTCTTCTTCTTCCATTGAACATGTCTGGAACGACATCAAACTCGCCTCTCTCTCCAATTTCCCCGTTGACTTAGACTTCAACAACAACAACAACAACAACCACTCTGTCTCCTTTTCTTCTTTCCTTAACCAACCTCCTTCACTTTTCTCTCTCTCACTTCTACTTCCTCTTCCTCCTCTGTCTTTCACAAACGCCATACGCGTGTGATCAAGAATCGAGAATCCGCGGTTCGGTCCAGAGCCAGAAAACAGGTAACTTAACTCTCTGCCTTTGAATCTTCTTAATGCTCAAAACTTCTGTTTTCTTTCTTATTTACTGTTGGAAAAACAATTTGTACGTGCAGGCTTATAGAAAAGGCTTGGAAATTGAAACTGCCCGTTTAACGGAAGAGAATTCCAGATTAAAAAGACAATTGAAAGAGGTTAGCTATTTTTAAATTTTCTTGTTCCTTCTTTTCATCCCATCTTAACCATTTCAGTAAGGTAATATCTTTTCATAGTTCTTGCGTTTTTTGTAAACTACCTTTTAAAGGAAAGAAAGAATAAGGTCATTTTTTGTATAAACTTTTTCCCTAATAATTGTACGGAAAGAAAATAAATTTTTTATTATCTAAAAGATAATTCTGTTCTAGCTTTTCGCGTAGAATTACAATAGGCAGCTGGAATAGAATTAAACCTCTTTTATTTAATTTCTAAAATATATGACATGTATAAATTGATTTTTTTTTGGAAAAATTCATTTTTTTAAAATCTTTTTCTATAAATATTTAAGAAAAAAATATTTAAATATGTCCTAAATATGTAAATAAACAACATATGCGTGTGCGTTAACACTATAAACTAATAGTAATTATCTTAAAAGTAAGTTAAATTTATTTTTGACTAATTTACTATGTAAAAGCTTAAGAAAAAATCGGTACATACTTTTAGATTGACACATCACATATTTATTAAACTCAATAATTGCGTAAATATTTGTAATATGCTAGAAATTAAAAAAGTATTGATACTTTTTTCGGTAAGAAAATTTTATACCTGGATTTTAAATTATTCTATCCATTTCGTTAAAATTTTGGTAGGAAAATTTTGTACCTGGATTCAAAGGAAAGGTGAGCGAGAAATTAAGACTCTTCAGTTGGGGGTAAAAATTAAAAATAATACAAATTAAATCAATAATTAGCAAAAGGGTGCAAGTGAAAGAATATTTAGAAAAATGGGGCAGCCAAACACGCCCATTTGAGGCGTGTTTAAACACGCCCAAATGGGGCGTATTTGGTGTGGTGGCGACACATGGCAGGCAAAAATAGGGACTTAGGATTTTCGCGGTGTTTTCGTAAATTACGGAAGGCCATAACTTTTGACTGGGACGTCCGATTGAGGCGAAATTGGTGGCCACGCGTTCGTAATTGAGAGGAGAAGCCCTTGGCTAGTTCCCATAGGGGACTTGCCCAAAAATTTTTCCCAAACGAGGCCTCTAAGTGCCTCAAATTTGCGATTTAAGCTTCGGAGCCCCAAAATTTTTTTTGTTTTATGATATTTTATCTATTCAATTAGTGAATTGCAAGCTATTCTTTATTTATCTAATTACTTCTCTTAATTTTGAGCGTTTTGACATAAAATACTCCTCCATCGGATATTTCTATCAAAAGTTATGACTTTAAATATTAAGATTAAGCTTATCAAAAATGGGGGTGCATTTAGCAAATATTAGTTTTTTATTTTTTTAATTATTTCTCTTAATTTCGAGCGTTTTGCATTGGTTATTGACTACTGGTCATGCTTTGGTGCATGCCTAGACTAGACTGTACAGACGGATGAAGAAGAATCAATAACGGTGTCGTTTTCTACTTTGCCTTCTTCTTCTTATTCTGCCGAACTCATTTTAAATATTAAGATTAAGTTTTGATAGAAATATCCGATGGAGGCGTATTTTATGTCAAAACGCTCAAAATTAAGAGAAGTAACTAAAAAAATAAAAAACTAAAATTTTCTAAATGCACCCCCATTTTTGATAAGCTTAATCTTAATATTTAAAGTCATAACTTTTGATAGAAATATCCGATGGAGGAGTATTTTATGTCAAAACGCTTGAAATTAAGAGAAGTAATTAGATAAATAAAGAATATCTTGCAATTCACTAATTGAATAGATAAAATATCAGAAAACAAAAAAAAAATTTGGGGCTCCGAAGCTTAAATCGCAAATTTGAGGCATTTAGAGGCCTCATTTGCGAAAATTTTTTGGGCAAGTCCCCTGTGGGAATTGCCAGGGGCTTCTCCTCTCAATTACGAACGCGTGGCCACCGATTTCGCCTCAATCGGACGTCCCAGTCAAAAGTTATGGCCTTCCGTAATTTACGAAAACACCGCGAAAACCCTAAGTCCCTGTTTTTGCCTGCCACGTGTCGCCACCACACCAAATACGCCTCATTTGGGCGTGTTTAAACACGCCTCAAATGGGCGTGTTTGGCTGCCCCATTTTTCTAAATATTCTTTCACTTGCACCCTTTTGCTAATTATTGATTTAATTTGTATTATTTTTAATTTTTACCCCTTCAGTTGGTTAGGTATCCATTGTCTTATTTTTATGCGTGGTTGATTGTCCATGTTACTGTGAAAAGTGTACGGAAATGAATTAAAAGGACACGTTCCCTCATTCATTCATTCATTATTCAGTAGACGTCAGAGTGTTTGGCAGCTTTAATATATTCCGAAATTATTTTTGTTACAGTTGCAGCGCTGCTTGTGCTCCTCTCCCACTCCCAGAATGGTCGCTCCGTGTAGAACCTCTTCATCTCCATTTTGAGAAGGAAAGGAACCCCAGAAAGTGATATGCTATGATTCTTGCATGTTTTCAACTTTCAAATGTTTGTGAAAGAAACACAAGGATTATAAATGGATTGAATTCTAATCAGGGTTTTTTTTTTAAGGAAGAGTTTTCATAACCTGGTTTTGTAGTTTTGACTAAGTTGGTCTAATAGTTGGGATTTGAGTTATTAACATGGAAGCTTAAATTTAAGCTTCGTTACCATTATTGTATATTATAAAAAAAAACTGGCTGCTTTCTGTTATCAAGACTAATAAAGTTGGAATGTGTTTTTTTAGAAAAGAAATATATAATAGATTCCTTGTTAGTTCTTCCACATTTCATTATATTTTAAACAAAACAGATAATTTAACTAACTAAATTTGATTCTAATATCCTATCCCGTGCATGTATTCCTTATCACCCGAATGTTATCTTTAGATTTGTCTTGACCTTCTGGATTTGTTAACTTGTTTTTCTATCATCAGTCTCTATCTCTCGATTAACGTGACACGGGTTCTTTGCAAGCTTGTATCGTTGGCGGGAACATGGTTTAATTTTTCATTGCGGGATTGCCCTAGAATTCACGCGCGTTGGGTATTTCTTGGTGTCGCTAACTCCTTCCCAGATTATTTCTGCTTTGAATTTTGTAGTTATTGGTTACTGTCATGTTTGCAGATTACCTTTATGTATTGTCAAATCGTCATTGCATATTACAATTCGTGGCTTGGGCAATAATTATGCTAATTATCTTTTGGTTAACATGTGTTTTTTATTATTAATAAAAAATTATGTATTAGTTATTAAGTGGATTAGCGACCGAATTGTATTTTTAATTTAATTTATATTTTAAAATTTATTACTAAATAGTGATCAAATTGGCCACTGAATTTATTTTTAATTAATTTTATATTATAAATTAGCGACCAACTTAACAACTCAGTTGCGCCTGGTGAGAACACGACCTGTTACATCTGTCTGTGGCGCGACTCGTTACTATAGATTCAGAAATAATTTTCAAACAATTATAAATTCATAATTTTTTTAAAAAAAATAATATTTAAATTTTTTTCCTATTTTTAATATATCACTATAATTATAAAGTCAAAATAGTAACTACTTTTCATATATCTTCACTTAAATCCCACACTCTTCATGGAACAATATATTTCATGTTATTGTTTGCATCTTTAATTATTATCATTCTTATACTGTTACTGTCATTATTATTTGAAGTTATTATTATTATTATTATTATTAATTTGATTAATTTAAAATATTTAAAACATTAATTTTATAATAATACTATTTTTTATTTACTAATTTATGGATTTATCTCCCTTTTTATTCCACATTTAAAAACTCTTACTCAAATTTTATTCATTCACATCCGATAAAGCTACTCCGCACAACTTTGTACATTCTAACACTCATTTTCTATAAATTTATTCGCTAATCTAATATAAAATAGTCTATAAATTAAAGTAGTGGTAATAGTTTTAACAAAGTTTAATGAATATAACTTGAGTGAAGGTTTTTATGATAAAAGAAACATGGAACAATAAAAGGAAGGAGAGTAACTTTGGAGGAAGAAGTTGAAGTCCTCTTGGGTCAAACAAAAATAAAAAGAAGCACTCAAATTTCTCTCATATTTGGATCATTGCAACAACCTGCCCCGAACAATAATGGGATTCTTGGTTAGAAGAAAGGTTTTGTGACATGGACACCCAACAAAACTCGATCGATCGGTTGGCCTACCTAACAAATGATAAGATTCTTGATCGATTGGATCAAATTTTGAAAAGTATTTCTCATTATTTAGAATAGTTGAGCTTTCAATGAAGACGTTCTCGCCTCCCCAGTTTGAGCTCTTGCTCAAAAATATATATTGGTGTCTCTTTTTTATGAGTTGATTGAACAATTCCTTGAATGAGTTGACGATAATATTTAGAATCTTTAAACACATTGTTTGGAGCCTTAATACAAAAATTGATTATTAATATTACGAAAATTTCACTATCTAATATGCTATACGAATTTTTCAAAAATTGATTATTTTTCAACGTATTAATTTTTTTACAACCACTAACTTAATGGAGTGTCGTTCCTCATCCACGTGATTAACTTCCAGTTTGATAATAATTTTTTGCTGGTGCCCAAAACCCACATGGATACACACACACACACACACACACACACACACACACACACACACACACACA
>CM023946.1:1930592-1975504 GCA_013407115.1 Glycine latifolia
GCTGGTGTTACGAAGCACGCATTCTCCCCATTGGCTGATTGAACTAATTGAACATGAACAAAGTGCAATAGAATAACAACATGAAAGACAATCCAATTTTCTCACTATTATTCTATATTCTCTTGGTGTTTCTTGAAGATTCAAGATATATGGGGGCCGCGAATTCAACAAAAGATTCTCTTCGGGATGACCATGCTTATGTTCTGAACTCAGTGCTAACGAGGTAAATTAATTAATATGCGGTGAGGACACTACAATAATTCTATTATATTGAGTAATAATAATCCATTTGAAATTTATCAGCAATATGTAAATAAAATATAATGGAATGAAATTTAGATGAGTAGATAATTTATCTTAAAATGGAGTGGAGATTTGGTGGGGAGTTAAATTAATTAGTATCTCTTTGTTTTAATCTTTTTTTTATTAAAATTTTTCTTTATTTTTTCCTCCTCTTTTCATCTTTATTTTCTTTTAACTTATTTTTTTCCTTTTTTTCTTTATCAGACGTTATCATTAGCATCTTGGACTCAGGTCATCAACAGTAATCTATATATTTAGACACGTCATTAGAGTCCAAGAAAAATTATACAGTAAATAATGAATTATATATTAGTACTCGATTGTTTCATCATTTCATTGATATTTAACTAATGGATTCAACAAAAACGATATACAATGTGGGTCCCCAAAATCACGATTGGCGATTTACAAAGTGTTATTCAAATATGAGTGCCCTGTCTCCGCTGTTCTTGCAGCGTTTGACGACGATGCCATTGCTGATGGAGTGGACTACCCATAATGTCTCCTACATGCATTTTTTCCCACCAACATTGCACCACATTGTATTTAAGAATGTTATTCTTTGGATGCGTTTCATTCTCGGAAATCTTATTTCTAGAAATATTGTAGCTGATAATATTATTCATTGGCACATATAAAAATAAGTTTGGTTAACTTTTAACATTTCTAAGAATAATTTTAAAGGTTTAAAATAAAAAATAAAAATAAAAGTTATAGTAAAATTAATTAAATTGAACACTTCTTAATTAATATAAATGATATATTTAAAAAGAATAATAAAGAGATTGAATAGATTTTTAATGATAAAAATGAATAAAATATAAAAATTAGAAGTTAAAAATAAAGATTTAAAAAAATATTATTTCAAATAGCATTAAAAATTATTTTAAAATATTTGTTTGTCAAACAACCAAACAAACTTTTCAATTAATAAATTAAAAGATAACTTAAATAACATGTTAAACATAACTTTTGTCATTAGATAAGATTTATTGGAATATTAATAATATTGCTAAATATTTATTTGTTTTGATACAATAATAAACTTCTACTTTAATAAGTAGTTTTGTTGGATAATAGGTAGGTCACATTTTTTTTATAAACGGATTGAATTTCTATTAGTCCGCAGACAATAATCTTATTTAATTTGATTATTCAATCAAATAAGTATATTATGTTAGAATTTATAAATTCTATGTTGAAATTTTTCTTATTTTTTTTACGTGTTTATATTGTTTAGGAAGAATACCTTTTTTTACAAAATTATGACATCTTTAAAATGAAATTTATAAAATTATAATTTTCAATTAATAACAAAGAATGTATCAGGAAAAATATGTCAGAAAATATTTTCATAACATTTCTCTAACTTTTATAGACCCATATTTGTTATTTAAAGCAGAATTAGAGGCAAACACATATAAAGTAGCTAATGCCGTCAAAGAAGTGATCTGTTTGTACCTTTAGACTGGTCAATTGTTTGATAAGAGAAGATCAATATATCCCTGGGTTGAGAAATTGAACAACGAATTTTATGTAAAGGTTGCATGAATAATCGATCCAGCTTAAATTGTGGAAAAAGACTCGCTCTCAGCAGCAGCAAAATGGTGCAACTGGATGTTTCACCTACTAACGGTGTACCAACTGATATTATAGCGTGTCCAAAAAAAAATTGGAATTTTAATTTTTAAACGCCCAGCCACATTTTATTTTTATTTTCATTTTCATATATATAAGCGCGCGTGGCTATTTTCATCACATTATTCCAGCATAGCAAATCAATTAATGTGCTCTCTCTCCTTACATGCCGTCTCATCGTCATCCTTAATTATTATGATGCAATTCTCTTAACAGTTGAAATATTGATTCGCCAACGCCACTGAGATTTGATATTGCACCCAATTAGGACATTTTTTGTTCCCCAATAATTAATTAATCTGGATCACTTATCACCACTACCATAGAGGTCTATGCGGTTGTAAAGATAGATCGATAGAGCAATCTGCATACTTATCACAAGATCAAATGTGGAACATGGAAATAGTGGCGCACTACTATAATTCTGATCGATGACTCACGCATATGGATAGTGGGAATATGCATCCAACTTCAGGTTCAGCTCCTCTGTACTTGTCTGACAAATAATATAAGCATTTCTCCACAAATGGCGAACTTAACAGGGTGCCATCCCTCAGCCACTTTTGATTAATTCCCGGTTTGATAATCTTTTTAATTTGTGCGTCAGAACGCATATATATAATTGCAAGTTTATGTTATACAAATCATATTTATGAAAATTTCCGTTCATTCAAAATTATTCAGTGTTTAATTATATATATATATATATTTAAATACATAAAACTGAAAATATATTTAATAAAAATATTTAACCATTACTATATTAAGATTTTTTAATTTTAAAATTATCAAAAAGTATTTTAATAAAAGTAGCCAATATTATCATGTGTGATGGAGTTTATATAAAAGAAAGTGTCATAAAAATAGTTATTACAGAGTAAAAGTAAAAAAAAAGTTATATGATTTAAAACAATAAAAAATAAAAAACTTTATTTTTAATCTTAAAATCGTTATCATGTCACCTTAGCGTCGTATACATGATGATAAAAAAGGTCAAATATGTGTGATAGTGCTGGTTATAATTGTTAATTACTATACCCGTAATTTATTTCTCAAAATTGAAAACTTCTTAGGTCATCTCCAATGCAGTATCTTAGGAGAGTTTTTTAGCTGACTTGGCATCCTTTTTTACTTTTTTCTCTCTCTTGAAGTGCTTAAATTTAAGTTGAGTTTCTTATATAAGAAACTATATCTTAAAAGAGGACCCACCAAAATTCAGTAAGAAACCCATATAAGCTCTTAGCATTGGAGGTGCCCTTACTACAAAGGTCCAAGGGTAAGGAAAATTTTCACTCATCTGAATTAATCGAATGGCGTGTTTATTGGGTAATTATATTTATGAACAATTATACTTCGATGTCTCATTATTTTAAATATTATATTAATACTTTAATTCTTCTCTTCCTATCACAATATATCAATTATTATATTATTTTCTCTCTCACTAAATTTAAAGTGTCCAAGTATATTTTTCTATTCCTATATTTATGCACTTAAAATTAAGTCTATGAAAAGTGTAGACTAAAGGATGCTTAACTAATTTCAAAAGATTCCTGCAATTAGCTAGTTAGAGAAATATTTCGAAGCTTAATTATATTAATGCAGCCAATAGGTGTTTCTTTCCCATATGTTAATTCTTTTATGATGGCTTTGATTTGATAGCATACATTGCGAAGCTTTAACGGCCATGTATGTTGTTTATACTTTTAGTATAATATTGACATGTCATGCCTCATTAAATATTTAAAAATTATTTTTGGACAATCTTGATTTTTTGTACAATTTGAGAGAAAAAAGAGATAAAAAATAAATAATTTATTTAATTGATGATGTAGTGTGATAAAAAAATAAAGGAAAAAAATTATTGATTAGGTGTTTGAATTTTTTTATCCAAATATAATTTAGAGTTATGTTCCACGAAATTAATGTTGAATGAAAATTAAAAAATGATTTAAAATAATAAAATTATAATTTATTTAAAAAAGAATAAACAAAAAATTTAACAAATATACTAAGGATAGAAGAAAAAAATATAAAAAAATAAAAGATAAAAATTAATGCTTTAAAAAAATGTTATTTTAAATAAAATTTAAAAAACTGAAAATTAACTGAAAATCTCTTGTCCATCTTAATCTAAATGTTCCTAATTGACTGCTACCACCACTTATAGTTAACGAATATATAGTGTTTGGCACCAAGTACAAAAATTTCCTATATGGTATTGGTAACTAAATCTTCATCAAATATTGGCGCACTTTGCGTGGACAGATCGAGTGCTTGACGCGTAATTGCAGTACGCATAAGGAATAAGCATGCAATAATTCCACCATCGTAGATATTGTACGTTTTCTTTTAACCAATATTAATCCCAAGCTGTTGAGTGCTGACACAATTAAGCACCGAGGAAGACCCAATATATAACAGCATGCGAGGGTGCTGCCAAGAACACTGAGTGCAGGTAAGAGTTAAGATCGAGAATAATACGAACTAACATGAAAGGCAATAATACACTTTTGTTGCATTTATATTCTACACTCTTGCTGTTTTTTGGAGTGTCAAGTTCATCTTCAGCAGGGAATGGAAGCAGCCATGTGTCTAACCGTAAAGAAGTTTATATCGTGTATATGGGAGCGGCGGATTCAACAAATGCTTCTCTTCGCAATGACCACGCTCAGGTTCTGAATTTAGTACTAAGAAGGTACGTAATTACGTGCATATATTATAATGTGGGACGTCAATTAATTAATTTGATGATATGTTTAGACGTACATTTTGTGTGAATGAATTGAAGGAATGAGAATGCTATAGTACGGAACTACAAGCATGGTTTCTCAGGGTTCGCAGCTCGTCTATCGAAAGAGGAGGCAGCCTCAATTGCTCAGAAAGCTGGTGTGGTGTCTGTTTTCCCTGACCCTATTTTGCAGCTCCACACTACACGTTCCTGGGAATTCCTTAAATACCAAACTCACGTCAAAATCGACACCAAACTAAATGCTGTCTTCAATTCTTCTTCCTCGTCAGACATCATTATTGGCGTCTTAGACACAGGTTATCAGTAATAAAATAAAAATGATATTAACTTACGTAATATGCACATGTTAAATTGATAATGGATATCAAAAATAATAACGAAGTAGAATATGTATTCTCATGACGTACTAAATATATGCGTGTACAAAAAATGGAACATTTCAGGGACATGGCCAGAGGCGGCGAGTTTTAGTGACGACTGACGAGGGTATGGGTCCTGTTCCATTCCGTTGGAAAGGTACCTGCATGAAATCACAAGACTTCAATTCTTCCAATTGTAACATGTAAAGGGTCCACAGCCCCACCAAAAAAAAGGCAAATGTTATTTACATTATTATTAAAAATGATAAATCACAAATAACTTACTTGATTAATAGTAGTATTTAATTTTTAATAAGTGTTTTCAATTATATTCACGTGTAGTGGGTGTCCCGATAGATTAACGGATAGCTTTGTATTCATATTTCATTTTTGTTTAGGACGTTAATTGGCGCAAGATTTTACACCACTACTACAAAAGCACCCTTCTACGACGGGCGTTCAATGACGATCGTAAAAAAACCGTCATGGTATCGTAAATGGTGGTAATTTTGTAATTATTTGAACAATTAGAACGAAATCGACGTCGGTTTCTACAATAACCATCGTAGTTGACCATGATTCAAATACGATTTCTTAAATAACCATCTTTGAACAATTTTAAAATTAAAAACCTAATTCGCATTTTTCACTCCTTTCTACACGAGACCTGTTTGCGCCCCTGTCATGACCATTTCGATTCCTTTCTGTTTACCCCCTTTTCCCCTTTTCCTGCTTCCTCCCATTCTTTCTGAGTACTGATTGTTAATTCATTTCACCTATGCAAAACTTCTTTTTGAGCTGGTGTGAAGCATAGGCTCACTATTAACTAGTGCTTAACTAGGAAAAATCAAGGTTTTGGTTGAAATGGTTTTTAGAACAACAACTTATGGAACCTGTTTATAGGACTTTGCGTTCTATTTGTCATTTTTCTTCGTAATCCCTACCAAGGAACTTAAGTATAGAGACATATTCTTAATTTGCACAATGGCAATGAGTGTTGTGGTTGGTTTTAATGTTTCTTCATTGCTCTAGTCCCTTAGAGAATTTAAATTTTGTTTTGTCTTGACCTTGTTTGTTAGGAATAGTGAGATTTGAAATGGATCAAGAATCAAGAATCCAGTGAGCATGGGAACAACATTAAAAATGAGATTTGAAATGGATGAATCTCAAGAGAGGAGGTAGACTACAACATAATTATAAATCTTCATTACTATGTCTTCCCATCTTGAAGGTGTAGTAGTGGGACGTTGATTGGAACGAGTGATTTGGATCCTTATAGATGGCCCAAATCAAAATGGAGGTGCTTAATGGTACATCTTCAATTTTGCTTTGTTACTAATACAGTACTCTTGTACCATATTTATACGTTTGACATTGCTTAAGGACAGAAATTGTGTTTTTAACACCAAACTGAATTATTGTGAAGCAACTTTCTTTGTGACTATCACAGGAATCTAATAAATTAGTTAGGCCACTATATATTGATACATTTTTAAATATTAAATTTCTGATTTTTAAATTTTTTTAAAAAGATATTCTAAGACGGTTTTTTCGCAAAAACCGTCTTAGAATCGTTATTTTTTTTTTTATTTTAAAAAACATTCTAAGACGGTTATGAGTAAAGAACCGTCTTTGAATGTTCCTTTCTAAGACGGTTGTTACTTATAACCGTCTTAGAATGATATAAAAAATGACATTCTAAGACGGTTCTAAGCTAATAACCGTCTTAGAATATGACATTTTAAGACGGTTTAATAACCGTCGTAAAATGTCTTATCTTTCAATGACGCTAGATATAACGACGGTTGTAGAACCGACGTAGAATGGGTCAAATAATCGTCGTAGCAAGGTGCTTTTTTAGTACTGCACTGACCCTAATGGGGACGATGATGAGGGGGACAACACGCCAAGGGATTTGGTTGGGCATGGGACCCATGTGGCGTCAACAGCGGTGGGTGCTGCCATGACTAACGCATCGTACTATGATTTGGCGGCAGGTAGCGCAACGGTGGGTCCTCAGAATCAAGATTGGCTGTTTACAGGGTGTGTTCTAACTTGGGGTGTCGTGGGTCGGCCATTCTTGGGTTCCAACATTATTTGACCACCGACCCGATTGCCCTCGGAGAATTCCACGCCGTGGAGCGAGGCATCCTGGTGGTCTGCTCCGCTGGGAATCATGGACCCAGCTCCTACACGGTTGCCAACGATGCACCTTGGCTTTTAACTGTTGCAGCTTCCACTATTGATCGGGATTTTCAGTCTAACGTCATTTTGGGTGGTAACAAAACCATCAAGGTATATTTTAACATTTGTTATTTTATAAAAGTTTTAACAGAATTATTTGTTAAAAGAATATTTAATACATCATATTAGGTGGTTTTAATTACTTAAAAAATATTTTCATCAGAATTTTCTTGTTTTTATTTTAAATTGCTATAATGTGACTAATGTCACCTTTGCTCATCATAAATAATTATAAAACTTCAGGGTAGAGCCATAAATTTCTCTCCTCTTTCAAATTCCGCTGAGTATCCAATTATATACGGTGAGTCTGCCAAGGCAAATAGCACCAGCTTAGCTGAAGCTAGGTACGCAAAATCTCCAAGCTATGAAAAACATAGCAATAAATCAAAAGCTTAAGGGTTTGATCAGTTATGTCAAAACTCAAAACCTCACAGCAAAAGATTCAATCATTTGTTAAATGCAGACAATGTCACCCAGATTCTTTAGATGCAGATAAAGCCAAAGGGAAGATTGTGGTCTGGATGGAAAAAATGATGAATATTCAACCAGTGGAAAAATTGACACGGTGAAAGAGGCTGGAGGAATAGGCCTGGTTCATATAACTGACCGAAATGGAGCAGTAGCACCATATTATGGAGATTTCCCAGCAACCTTGCTCAAAAGATGGCGCCACAATCCTTCAATATATCAATTCAACTAGGTAAGGAACTAAAGGATGGGACTCATAATTAAGTTCGTAGAATTTGCTTAGAATCGTGTTTGAGACGAAGATCGACCATCACATCTGATCACGGCTTAATTTAATTGTTTGTGCAAATAATAATATAAAGCAATCCAGTGGCAACAATTCTACCAACAGCTACAGTTCTTGATTATAAGCCTTCTCCCCTGGTGCCAAACTTTTCATCAAGATGGCCTTCATCGCTTTCAAGCAATATTCTCAAGGTACGTACGATAATGATAGGATTGTACATATCATGATAGACTATCCTAAATGCTCATTGCTCAACACTAAACAGAACATGCTTTCTTTCTTTCTAGCCTGATATTGCAGCACCCGGAGTAAACATTCTCGCTGCATGGATTGGAAATAACGCAGAAGATGTTCCAAAAGAAAGAAAGCCCCCACTATACAACATAATCTCGGGGACTTCCATGGCTTGCCCACACGTTTCAGGGCTTGCAAGCAGTGTCAAAACACGAAACCCCACTTGGAGTGCCTCCGCAATCAAATCTGCCATCATGACTTCAGGTTATCCATTTGATAAATATATATAAGGATCAAATTAGACTCACACTTGCTATGATTTCTTGAGATTGCTCGCAGCACACAATATTCCTACCATTTTATTGATTACAGTAACCCCTAGCTTACTGAATACACGGTGTGATATATTTCTTGAGTAACATGGAATTTAGTATAATCTACTCATAAATTATGAATCAATATTCCTAAGTAATGTAATCTAGCAATGTATTCGCAGCAATTCAAAGCAACAACTTGAAGGCGCCCATAACAATGGATTCGGGGTCGGTAGGCACACCCTATGACTATGGAGCAGGGGAAATGGCAACATCTGAATCATTGCAACCAGGGCTAGTTTACGAAACTAGCACCATTGACTACTTGAACTTCTTGTTTTACATTGGATTCAACGTAACCACGGTTAAAGTCATCTCCAAAACCGTCCCTCGTAATTTCAATTGCCCCAAGGATTTGAGCTCTGATCATATCTCTAACATCAACTACCCTTCCATAGTAATAAACTTCAGTGGCAAAAGAGCCGTGAACGTGACTAGAACTGTTACAAACGTTGGCGAAGATGATGAAACAGTGTACTCCCCCATTGTTGATGCTCCCAGTGGAGTGCATGTCACATTAACTCCAAATAAACTTCTGTTTACGAAATGCAGTAAAAAACTAAGCTACCGAGTTATTTTTTCATCAACTCTGACCTCCTTTAAGGAGGATCTGTTTGGATCTATTACTTGGAGTAACTGTAAATATATGGTTCGAAGTCCATTTGTATTAACTAAGTAGTGAAATTAAAGTAGCGATGAATAAATGCAAGTTAAGTTCTTCATGGTGCCTACTCCGAAGTCTTGATTATTTATATTCATCTGCCCTCTATTTTAATTTAATTAATTATAGTTTCAGCTCTCAAATACACTCAAAATTTGTTCCAACTTCCAACTTATTCACGCGCCTTTTGCCACAGCTTATTACAAAAAAGAAACTTGTTTCAATTTACATTAATGACATAGCTGGATGGATGCAACCTCATTTTTTAATACCAGTTGGTAAATCAATTGTACTTGCAGATTAAAAGATGGATTTTTAACAGAACGTGTACAAGGTAAGGGAGCAGTGATTCCATGAAAATAAGGAAATCTGGAAATGTTAGTTTCGACTGCTGCCAAAGTTTAGTCTCTGGTAATCAGAGTGCAACATTTAGTCTCTGATCTACTTGAAGTTAGAAGCTGATAAAGGGTAATAGTATTACAAGCATGCAAATAATATTTAATTTAATTTAAAGTTTACATTATTGATATAATTTAGTACGATATTTAAAATGTAGTTTGAACAAAATAAATTTTGAATTAAAAAATGTTTTGATTATGAATGACTAAATTTTATTTTATTTTCACCCTTCTGTTATTTTTTTTGTCTTATTTTTTTTTCTTTTCCTTTTTTTTTAACTTTTTCATATTTATTATTGAGTTTATTTATTATCAACATAAATTAATTTGAGTTAAATGTACTGTTGTTTTGTTGTTGTTAATATTGTTGAAACATGTTTTGATGCTTTTCATATTTTGTAAGAAGTTGTCAAGCTAATTTTTTCAAATTACATTTTGATAGGAAAAAATCAAAAGCAAAAAGTAATGTATTATGTTTGTTATTTTATAAGTTGCGTTATATTTGTTTGTGTATATATTAGTATTATTTTAAGAGTCAAAAAATATTCTTTCACGCCAGAACGCAGAGTATCCAAGATGCATTATGAAAGCCCAAATTAATCGTGAATGCCAGAATACATTCTAGCCATTGCATTAAGAATGAAAACAAAACATCTTTTGAACCAGACAAATCTATATAAACTAACCACACAATATATTGCATAATAAACATGAGGAGAGAGGTTTTGTTGTGCAAAAAAAAAAATAGAAGCATGAGGAGAGAGTGGATGATTTGTTTCATGTAAGTTGAGCTTAACTACATCTGCACCAAAAAAATTTCCTCACACAAATTGAAATCGTTTCAGTTCTAGTATTTTTATTAGCTACCAATCAAATAACAAAGGGCAAATGTCAATAAGAGATGGGCAGTACACTACCAGAAAAACTACATTTAGAGACCGACAAAATCAGACGCTAAATTACATAATTAGTCGCTATTTAAATCAGTGACAGAATAAAAAACAGAATCAACGACCGAAAATAAACTGTCCTTAAAACCCGCTAAATTACATAAGTGGTCGCTATTTGAATTTCATATTATATTTATTAATATATTATGAAATTTGTGCGTTTAAATTTTAATTTTGCAAGTCGATTAAATTTGCATGGCAAAAAATTATACATTATAATAATTAAGGGGGCAATTTTAGGTTACTTTTTTAACATGAAAAACTAATCTCCAATGACATAAGAACTCGAGCCTAGCTTGAAGTAGAATTTGTGCGTCACCGGTGAAGGCGTGAAGCATCCATTTTTACTGTTAGATATATTTATAAAATATTTGATGGCTGAGATGAAAGAAGGGATACTGATTTAACTGGTAAGCTTTTAATTTGTTTTGATTTCCTCATAAACCACCACCGTGAGCCCCGCCAGTCCCGTAGTGACCACCACACCACCGTCGTGTTGAAGAAGATTTGGCAATATTGTAGCGCTCTCCTTTTTCCTTTTCTCTCTCACAACTCCTCAAAGCTTCACGTACATGTCCACGTGATGCGGCTAGTTATCCGTCGACGGCGATGATACCCTTTCCACTCAACCTTAAGAGCTCGCGTTCGTTATTGTGCTGAGATCCAAGGAGAATTTAAATTTGCAAAACGTCTACTTTCTGACCGCTCCAAAGCATCTTCTTGCTAAACACCCATTTCCAAAATTTGACGCAGAGTACAATTGTGGTGCAAGGATATCCAGGCATTCATTAATTTGGAAAATGGAAAATTAAAAAAAAAGAAAAAAGAAGAAGCAATCTTTATACAAAAGCTAAAGTCGAACTGTCCATCTCCAGCAAGGGAGAGAGAAAGATCGGCCTAAAAATATCAAATTTTAAATGATTTTTATATATTTTTGAATTTTTTTCCTGTCCGGTTAACAAGCTCCTGCTGCAGGTAATTTTAGTGGTGAGGCACAAATTTTAATACTTTACGCTAGAACCGTTCTAATATCTCCAACAGCTTTACGTTCCTACTTGGTCTTTGTATAGATGTTAGGAATAAAAATCTTGGCCCCCTGCCTAAGTTCATGTTCACCCATAATCCCGGCAGGAGCATAGCCCGTCTTCAAAATGATTTCGAGTGTTGGAAAGCGAGCAGAGCAGAGCTGCTATGGAGACCATAGGCAACTTCTAGTGTCTCGCTGTAGGCAAGAAGAGCTTCTTCACGGCCTAGCCGTAACTATCGAACTACAAAATTCTATTTCTGGGTTTTCTAGTAGTGAAATCAAACTACAAAATTTATATTATATTAGTTTAGTTTAAATATTATTTTCAAATCGAACAGCAAATTTCTTTTGTGATAGAATGGAATATTTCTTTTTTTACTTCAAAATTATTTCAAAACAAGCCATATATAAGAACATGTTACTATCTGGTTGCTACCTCCACTCTTAGTTATCGATTTTCAGCTGGTATATTCAAATTATTCCTATATATCGATCATTTGAAGATATAGTAGGCAGCCATATAGGAATAAACATGCAATAATTCCACCATCGCTGATTGTAGCTTTTCTTTAACAGTAAATCTCAATGGCTGCCGAGTGCAATAATTCTACCATCGCATGCATACTTTATCTTCAAATTATTCTACCATCGTCCAGCTGTAACTCACTTAAATGAAAAATGGAACGATTCTGATTGGTAAGGATATGGAAACTTTTTCGCTCAGCTGAATGACACGGTGTATATCAGTATATGTATATCGATTGTCAAGCGGTAACTTTAATATATGTATTGGGTATATATTCTTCGCAATGCATTATATGTAACTTGAAATTATGGTATATACTGTGGTCAGCACCATGGTCCATGTACAAAATTTCCATATATGGCTGGCTAGTGGCTACTATATCTTCAAATGGCGCACTTTTCGTGGACTGAGCGCTTGAGGCATAATTGCATTTGCAGTGCGCACAAGGAATAAGCATGCAAATATTACACCACCATCGCAGATTGTACCTTTTCTTTAACAGTAAATCACAATCGCTGCTGATTGCTGACATAATTGAGCACCGAATGAAGTACAGCGATTGCAATATAAATAACAACATGCGATGGTGCTGCAAAGCACAGTGAGTGCAACAAAGTGTTAACATGAAAGGCAATAATACACTTCTGTTTCATTTATTCTACACTCTCTTGCTGTTTCTTGGAGTGTCAAGTTCATCTTCAGCAGGGAATGGTAGTAGCGATGTCACTAACCGTAAAGAAGTTTATATCGTGTATATGGGAGCCGCGGATTCAACAAATGCTTCCTTTCGGAATGACCATGCTCAGGTTCTCAATTCAGTGCTAAGAAGGTACATTTATTATATATTATGTGGACACCAACTAATTAATTTGATTATTGATGATATGCTTACATATTTTGTGTGAATGAATTGAAGGAATGAGAATGCTCTAGTACGGAACTATAAACATGGTTTCTCAGGGTTCGCAGCTCGACTATCAAAAAAGGAGGCAACCTCAATTGCTCAGAAATCTGGTGTGGTGTCTGTTTTCCCTGACCCAGTTCTGAAACTCCACACTACACGGTCTTGGGATTTCCTCAAATACCAAACTCACGTCAAAATTGACACCAAACCAAATGCGGTCTCCAAATCTTCTGCCGTCATTGGTATCTTAGACACAGGTTATCAATAATTTAAAAACAATCATATTAACAATTGTAGACGTCATTGATTATTTACATCACAAACAATTACCAAATATTTTTAAAATGTTAATTGTTAACACAAAAACGTAACATTTCACTATTTCAGGTATATGGCCAGAGGCGGCAAGTTTTAGCGACCAGGGTATGGGTCCTGTTCCCTCTCGTTGGAAAGGCACCTGCATGAAATCACAAGACTTCTATTCCTCCAATTGTAACAGGTAAAAAGATCCACAGCCCCACCAAAAAGATACGAACCCATAACAAATAAATAAAGGCAAATATATTTTTTTATAACCATTCCAACAAGACAGATGAATATATAATGATATATAAATCGCAACACGAACATATTCCTTTATTAACTCTTGTTTGTGGGTCCCACCCTCTAAAGTAACGGATACCTTTGTATTCATTTTGACAGGACATTATATATATCATAAACATTTATTTTATATTTTTTCTTTTCTTCTGTCTTTTTTTCCTTAGTTGTTAAATAATTGAATCATTTATCATACTTACATTTTTTTTCTTTCCTCTTTTTCTATTTTTCAAAGTGTCTAATAACATAAAAGTGTTTATAAATCTTTATTTTTTTTACATTTTAATGGATAGGAAGCTAATTGGCGCGAGGTATTATGCTGACCCTGATGACGGGGGCGACAACACGGCTAGGGATTCTAATGGGCATGGAACCCATGTGGCGGCAACGGCAGTTGGTGTTATCGTGACTAACGCATCTTACTACGGTGTTGCGACAGGGAGTGCAAAGGGTGGGTCCCCAGAGTCAAGATTAGCGGTTTACAGAGTGTGTTCTAACTTTGGGTGTCGTGGGTCGAGCATTCTTGCTGCGTTTGACGATGCCATTGCGGACGGAGTGGATGTGTTGTCAGTGTCACTAGGTGCATCCACTGGGTTTCGACCTGACTTGATGTCCGATTCGATTGCGCTTGGAGCATTCCATGCTATGGAGCATGGTATCCTCGTCGTCTGCTCTGCTGGGAACGATGGACCGACCTCGTCCACGCTTGTCAACGATGCACCTTGGATTTTAACTGTTGCAGCTTCCACCATTGATCGGAACTTTCAATCCAACATCGTCTTAGGTGATAACAAAATCATCAAGGTACATACTAAATTCAATATGTAGACTCTGTTGTCAGGCTTTGATTCTTGACCATTTGAATGGGAAAAATTGTGTTAGTGATAGACAAAATTCATTTTGAAGAAATTAATCTCCCTCTAGTGGTTGAGATATCCTTGACTCATATAAAACAGAAAACTATAATATAATAGTAATAGTTTAATAACTATGATATGCCATATAAAAAAAATATCATTGATCAGACAAAAATCATTTTTATTATAATCTAAAAGTCAACAAATTTCTCGTATGAAATTATTTGATAATTTCAGTCTAAAGTACTTGATTATTTTCTCTAATAACAATCTATAACTTATATAACCAAGGATAATTATCCTATTATTCATTTGTTCTATTTTTTTTTCTATTTCAATAGAAGGGACAAATAATAGGGTAATACTAAAAATTCTGTTTATTTTATTTTGGATTCTTTTGTTCTCCTATGCATTTTTTTTTTGGTTAAAGGTTTTGCCCATTCCTTGATATTTTATTAATCAACTTTTGGACTTTTTTCTTCTCCTGAATATTTGTTTTATTTTATTTTTGTAAAAGACCCAATCCATTGCTATATAACCAATTTATACATTATATTTTGTAAATCAATTTTTTTTGTTGGTGAACTGAAAAGAAAGGGTATCATTTTTATCCTTCTCGAAAGGGAATAAGACGAAAAAATAATTCATTTTGCGATTTTGCTGATGAATGTTTTGAAAGCATTATTAGTTAAAGAATATTAATGCATCATATTATGCGTTTTTAATTAATTAAGAAATATTAATGTTTTTTTTTACGTTTTCTTGTTTTTGTTTTAAATGGGTACAGTACAACTAATGTCATCTTGGATCATTATTGATAATTATTAAACTTCAGGGCAAAGCTATAAATCTATCCCCTCTTTCAAATTCTCCCAAGTATCGACTGATATACGGTGAGTCTGCCAAGGCGAATAGCACCAGCTTAGCTGAAGCAAGGTATGTATGCAAAATCTACGACCTATGTGAAAAACTTGGTAATTAATCCGAAACTCTAACCTCAAGGGTTTGAAATTGGACAACTTAGAGAATCAAATAATCAACAAAGGAATAACAACCATGTTTTTCATCAGTTATCTGTCACAACTCAAAACCTCTAAGGCAAAAAATTAAATCATTTGTTAAATGCAGACAATGCCACCCAAATTCATTAGATGGGAATAAAGTCGAAGGAAAGATTGTGGTCTGTGATGGCAAAAATGATAAATATTCAACTAGAAAAAAAGTTGCCACGGTGAAAGCGGTGGGAGGAATTGGTCTGGTTCATATTACTGACCAAAATGGAGCAATAGCATCAAATTATGGGGACTTCCCAGCAACGGTCATAAGTTCAAAAGATGGCGTCACAATCCTCCAGTACATCAATTCAACCAGGTAAGGATATTGGCATTTGAAAGAAGCAAACATTTTTGGTTAATTTTAGAATCTTGTTTGATCGCGGGTTATTTAATTGTTTGTGCATATAAAGCAATCCAGTGGCAACTATTCTAGCAACAACATCAGTTCTTGATTATAAGCCTGCTCCCCTGGTGCCAAACTTTTCATCAAGAGGGCCTTCATCGCTTTCAAGCAATATTCTCAAGGTATGAATATCATCATAAGCTACCCTAAATGTTCAACACTAAACAGAACCTGCATTATTTCTTTGTAGCCTGATATCGCAGCACCGGGAGTTAACATTCTCGCTGCATGGATTGGAAATGGCACAGAAGTGGTTCCCAAAGGAAAAAAGCCCTCACTATACAACATAATCTCAGGGACTTCCATGGCTTGCCCGCATGTTTCAGGGCTTGCAAGCAGTGTCAAAACACGCAACCCCTCTTGGAGTGTCTCCGCAATCAAATCTGCCATCATGACTTCAGGTCACCCATTTTCATGAATATATAAGTCCAAAATTTCACTTAACGTTTTCTAGTTTCTTGACATTGCACACCTTATTGCTTATAAAAAAGACCTTATAGTACAATCTATTTCTTGGACAACAATGTACTTAATTATAAATTATAAATCAATATTCTTGAAGTAATGTGATATAGCAATCTATAAACTTATCTTTCTGTATATATGCAGCAATTCAAAGCAACAACTTGAAGGCTCCCATAACAACGGAATCTGGGTCGGTAGCCACACCTTATGACTATGGAGCAGGGGAAATGACAACATCTGAACCATTGCAACCGGGGCTAGTTTATGAAACAAGCCCCATTGACTACTTGAACTTCTTGTGTTACATTGGATTCAACGTAACCACGGTTAAAGTCATCTCCAAAACCGTCCCTCGTAATTTTAATTGCCCCAAGGATTTGAGCTCTGATCATATCTCCAACATCAACTACCCTTCCATAGCAATAAACTTCAGTGGCAAAAGAGCCGTGAACGTGAGTAGAACTGTTACAAACGTTGGCGAAGATGATGAAACAGTGTACTCTCCCATTGTTGATGCTCCCAGTGGAGTGCATGTTACATTAACTCCGAATAAACTTCGGTTTACGAAAAGTTGTAAAAAACTAAGCTACCGAGTTATTTTTTCATCAACTCTGACCTCCTTGAAGGAAGATCTGTTTGGATCTATTACTTGGAGTAACGGTAAGTATATGGTTCGAAGTGCTTTTGTGTTATCTAAGTGAATTTAAAAGTAACGATGAATAAATGCTAGCTAAGTTTTACTAGTATCATTCTCCATTGACAAATAAATTAGGGGTGTCAGTGTGTGATATTTGTTTAATTAATAATCCAGGTAATTCAGTGTTCCAAGTGTCTCGTAGGTTTTCAAACGGATATGTAAAAATTGAATGCTACCTATTATTTCTACCTCGTCTCACAAGGAAGTTATTATGCTTGACTTCTAACTTACTATTAACTATCTATTAGTGCAGAATCTATATCCAGTTATGTTCATCATTTTGAATTTTGAAAATAAAACATTTAAACTTTTATAAACCTATCTGTACCGGGATTCTTAAAGCAGAATTACAGATCATCGCATATAAAGTACCTAATGTCATATGAGAGAATTGATCTGTTTGTACCTTTAGACTGGTCAATTTGACATGAGAAATAATCATACACCTGGGGATTTAGGAATTTTAGGAGTTTTATATATAAGAGTTACATGAAAAATCGATCTCTATATTATATACTTTGGAAAAAGACTCTCACCAGCAGGCAGCAGCAGCTGGATGGTGCAACTAGATCTTGATGTTTCTCCGTCATTATTAACGGTGTACCAACTGATACTAGCTTGTCCAAAAATTTGTGATTTAAACACCCAGACATATTTTATTTTCATTTTCATACGATTAAAACGCATAGCTCCGACATCAATGTAGATATTTTCATTATGTTATTCCAGCACACCAAACGCCTCATATCCCATAAGCTTTGTAAACAAATGTGCTGCCTCTCCTTACATGCCCTCTCATCATCGTTGTTATTGCGATAGAACTTTCTTAACATTTGAAATATTGACACACCAACTTTATTGATATTTGACATTGAACTAATCAATTAATTAGGACATTTTGTTTCCTATTAATTAATTAATCTGGAACACTAGCTACCACTCAGTCATATATGTATGCGATTATGTACTTATGCAGAGCAATACTGTATACATATCACAAGATCAAATGTGGAAAATGGAAATAGTGGCGCACTACAATAATTTTTATGACTCCTGCATATGGAGACTGACACATAACAAAAAGAAAAAAAAAGGGCACATACATCCAACTCCATCACTTGAAGACTTGACATTTGAGAAAGCACACTTACGTACTCTAACACCTTCAATTCCTATGTTAGGAAAAAAATATATAGCTTGCATAATAAGATATGCAATTCTACTCAAATGGGTCTATCCATTCCAATGGGCTTAAAATACGGCATCATATTTGACGAGTTGATCATTTGTAAAAAAAAGTCACCAGATCTTTGCCCCATAAAAACAAAAAATATTGATATTACGTACCAAACAAAAGTTGTATATAACTTGCATTTCCCCAATGTTTTCTATCATCTAATTCACTCATGAGTGCCTTCATCGTCACATAGTTAGGTCTCTTTTTCTTTTTGCATTTAAGTTCAGGGTCTTTTTTGGGCAATTCTTTTATTATTTTAGTTTTCTTTTATATTTTCTTTTTTAGTTTCTTGAAAGGAAAAAACACCCTAATCTTCGTGTTATATAGGTAGAGCTTATACTCAATATCATTGATTAAGCTGAAATAACTCCATAACAATTTTTTCACATATTTGATAATAATAAAAAATTATAAAAGAGACTTTATTTTTAATTTTAAAATTCTGGCTCAAAGCCGCGGACATGCCATGATAACAAAGGTCAAATGTGTGTGATGCAGTGATAGTGCTGGTTATAATTATAATTATAATTATTAATTACGGTAACCGTAATTTATTTTTCAAAATTTAAAATGTCTGACTGCCGAGGTTAAGGAATCTTTTTCGCTCAACTGAATCGCATGGCGACATGGTTACCGCGTTCCATTGGCTAATTATATTTAAATTAACTTTACTAAAACCATTTCTATAAAAACTGTAAACTAAAAAGGACACTTAATTTCTAAAAGAATCGTGTAATTACCGAGCTAGAGTAATGCAGCCAAGGTGCTTCTTTCCCCTACCTTCATTCCTTTATAATGACTTTGATTGATAGCATATATTGCCAAGCTTTAACTGCTATATAAAATGTTGTGTATATAATCTTGACATGTGGCATTACATTGTTACTAACTGATTGCAACCTCCAATTTTAGTTATCCAATATATGCTGGCCGGCACCAACTAACAAAAATGTCGCACTAATTTGCATCAATTAATTGAGTGCTTAACGGGTAATAGCAGTGTTCATAAGGAATACGAATGCTATAATTTTACCATCACAGACTGCAGCATTTCTTTCACCGTATAAAAAAAAATCACAATCGCTGCTAAGTGCTGACACAATTGAGCATTGAATGAACTAGACCGAATGCATTATAAATAACATGTGATGGTGCTGCAAAGCACACTGAGTGCAACAAAGTAACATATATGAAAGGCAATAATACACTTTTGTTGTATTTATTCGATCTACACTCTCTTGCTGTTTCTTGGAGTGTCAAGTTCATCTTCAACAGGGAATGGAAGTAACGATGACACGAACCGTAAAGAAGTTTATATCGTGTACATGGGAGCCGCGGATTCAACAAATGCTTATCTTCGGAATGACCACGCTCAGATTCTGAACTCAGTGCTAAGAAGGTACGTATACGTAATAACATAATAATATTATTATGTGGACATCAATTAATTAGTTTGATGATATGTTTATAATATTTACATATTAATTGTGACGAGAAAAATTTATGTGGATGAATTGAAGGAATGAGAATGCTATAGTACGGAACTACGTACAAGCATGGTTTCTGAGGAATCGCAGCTCGTCTATCAAAAGAGGAGGCAAACTCAATTGCTCAGAAAGCTGGTGCGGTGTCTGTTTTCCCTGACCCTATTTTGCAGCTCCACACTACACGTTCCTGAGATTTCCTCAAAAGCCAAATTCGTGTCAAAATCGACCCCAAACCAAATACGCTGTCCAGTTCTTCTTCCTCGTCAGACATCATTCTTGGCGTCATAGACACAGGTACTCCATAATTAAAATAACATGATACTGTATTAAATTACCAAGTACTACATATAGATAGATAATAGATCCTCATCATGAACTAAGTATTGTACTAGATATATATATGCTTCATCATTTTAAAAATGTTAATAATAATATATACAAAAATGGAATATTTTAGGTATATGGCCAGAGGCGGCGACTTTTACGACGAGGGCTTTGGTCCTGTTCCATCCCGATGGAAAGGCACCTGCATCACATCAAAAGACTTCAATTCCTCTAATTGTAACAGGTAAAAGTTTTTTTTTTAATAAGCCAATGTATTATATATATATATAAAGGGGAAACTTATTATTATTAGAAAAAAAGTGATTTCCAACAATCACAATCACTGTATCACCTTACTTGATTAAGCTTTTCATATTTGATTAGGAAGCTAATTGGCGCAAGGTTTTACCCTGACCCTGACTGGAAGAATGACGAGAATGACAAAACGGTAAGGGATTCGAGCGGACATGGGAGCCACGTGGCGTCAACGGCGGTGGGTGTGACTGTGAGCAAGGCATCGTTCTATGGTCAAAGGGTGGGTCCTCCAAGTATTTTTAGTAACAAACGTTAAACTTAAGATTTAATCTTTATAATATTTTTCAATAAAAGAGATAAATAGATTGTGTATAAAAACCCTGGAAAAAAGATAAGAAATTTTATTGAAATTTATCAAAAAATAATCTAAAATTCTAATTTAGAATAGTTTATAAAAAAAATATAAAATTCTAATTTAGAATCTAAAGATGCTCTTGGGTGTGGTGGATCGGCCATTCTGGTGGTGTTTCATGATGCCATTGCGGACGGAGTGGATGTGCTTTCGCCATAGCTGGGTGCATTACCTTTTTTCGACCGGACTTGACATCTGACACCATTGCGATCAGAGCATTTCACGCCGTGCAGCGTGGCATTAGGGTGGCCAGCGCCGCCGGGAACTCCGGACCTATCAAGTACACCGTTGTAAACGAGCACCTTGGATTTTAACCGCTGCAGCTTCCACCGTCGACGGGGATATTCAGTCCAATGTCGTCTTGGGTACTAACCAAGTCATCAAGGTACATATCCAATTCAATTCAATTGTAAATTCGAACTTTATATGTTTTTCTTTATTTTTCAGTTATAGCTATAAAATTACATTTTGAATAAAAAAAGCTATAAAATTACATAATAAACTACTATCCCCTAAATGTCATAAAACTTAATTTATCTATACTACCTAATGAAAGGGATGACAGCATTAAAAAAATTGTGTAATGATTTATTGACAATAAACTTGGACCTTAAAAGTAATTTTGTTTTATAAAAAGAAAAAAAAATGGAGTTTGGAAATTATTAAATTATGGGCATGCGATTTGAAACTGCATCCACTATGGCTTTTCGAAGAAAGCAAGTCTTTCATCTTTCAATCATCTTGTTGGCCCTAAAGAAAATTACTCCTTCAATTCGTTCAAGTTTCCTGATTGGTTACCTTTGTTTAGGAGGTGAGGACAAGGACAAGTTTATGCCATTCTTTAATTTTTAGTTTTTGGATTGAAAAAAGTTCAGATCATATGAAAGAATAATTCTTGTAGAATTTTTCTAATAAATATTTTAAAAGTATTATTAGTTAAAGATGTTTAATGCATTATCTTATGTGTTTGTAATTACTTAAAAATAATTAGTTTTTTATATTTATATTTTAATCACAAATTTGTACTTTTATTTTTCTTGATTCTATTTTAAATCGGTTGCAACCAATTAATGTCAGCATTGATCATTATTAAACTTCAGGGCAGAGCCATAAATTTCTCCCCTCTTTCAAATTCTCCCAAGTATCCAATGGTATATGGTTAGTCTGCCAAGGCAAAAAAAGCCAGCTTAGCTGCAGCAACGTATGTAGGCAAAATCTACGAGCCATGAAAAATCTTAACAATAGATCATCAGAATCAGATACTCAAAAACATTCATGGTTTGGAATTGGACAACTTAAAATCAAGTAATCAACTCTCGGTAAAAGATTAAATGTTTTGTTACATTCAGAAAATGCCACCCAAATTCATTAGATGGAAATAAAGTCAAAGGGAAAATTGTGATTTGCTATGGCAAAAAGAATCCTAAATTTGCAACTATTTAGAAAATTAGCATAGTGAAAGCGGCTGGAGGAATAGGTCTAGCTCATATTAATGATCAAGATGGATCAGTAGCATTTAATTATGGGGATTTACCAGCAACAGAGATAAGTTCAAAACATGGCGTCGCAATCCTCCAGTACATCAATTCAACCAGGTAGGTAATAAGGATATTGGTACTTGTTAGTTTTGGAATTTGCTTTGATCACGAGTTATTTTCTTTTAATGTGTTTGTGCATATATAATAATATAAAGCAACCCAGTGGGAACAATACTAGCAACAGTAACAGTTCCTGATTATAAGCCTGCTCCCGTGGTGGGTATCTTTTCATCAAGAGGTCCTTCTACGCTTTCAAGCAATATTCTCAAGGTATTATGTGATGATAACATTATACATATCACGATCCTCATTCCTCAATGCTCACAACTAAACAGATCATTCTTTCTTTCTTTCTTTGTAGCCCTCACTATACAACATAGTCTCAGGAACTTCCATGGCTACTCCACGTGTTTCAGGGCTTGCATGCAGTGTCAAAACAAAAAACCCCACTTGGAGTGCCTCCGCAATCAAATCTGCCATCATGACTTCAGGTCACCCATTTGATAAATGTGATCAAAGTAAGTAATGTGATCCAGCAGAATGTACGTACCATACCAACTCATATCTTTATATAAAATTGCAGCAATTCAAAATGACAACTTGAAGGGTCCCATTACAACAGATTCGGGATCATTAGCCACACCTTATGACTATGGAGCAGGGGCAATTACAACATCTGAACCATTGCAACCAGGGCTAGTTTATGAAACCACCACCTCTGACTACTTGAACTATTTGTGTTACAATGGACTTAACATAACCTTGGTTAAGGTCATCTCCGGAACTGTCCCCGACAATTTCAATTGCCCCAAGGATTCGACCTCTGATCTAATATCCAACATCAACTACCCTTCCATAGCAGTAAACTTCACTGGCAAAGCAAACCTGGTCGTGGGTAGAACTGTCACAAATGTTGGAGAAGAAGATGAAACAGTGTACTCCCCCGATGTTGAAGCTCCCAAAGGAGTATTTGTCACATTAACTCCAGATAAACTTCAGTTTACGACAATTAGTAAAAAACTAAGCTACCAAGTTATTTTCACACAAAAGAAATCCTTGAGGAAAGACCTGTTTGGATCTATTCTTGGAGTAACGGCAAATAAAAGGCAAACTAATTAATTAAGTTCTTCATGGTGCCTAGCTACTCTCTAGTCTTCATTATTTCTTATTCATTATTTCTCTATTTTAATTTAATTAATTATAGTCTCAGCTTTCCAAATATACTTTTTTTTTCTTTTACACGTAAGCTGTCCTACTTAATTACTACTATATTTACTAGTAAAATTAGTTCTAACTTACTCACAGGCCTTTTGAACCAGCTTAATATAAAAAAGAAACGAATTACATTTTTGCAAAGGGTGAGTGTTTGGGGGTATATTTGTAGGGTGCACTGATCATGTATATTAAATTATGTACGAATTTCCTGCTGTCAAACTAATAATGTACACCTTGTACTTAGTTTTGGTTTCTAATAATTAATAAATGCAATATTTACTCAAAAAATATATTAAAAGAAACGTGTTTCAATTACATTAATGTCATAGCTGGATGGAAGTAACCTCAGTTTTTACACCGTTGGTAATTCAACACCAATTTCATGCTTCAGATACAAACTCAAATGTCATAAAAGATGGATTTTTAACAAAACTTGTACAAGGTAAGGGGTCAGTGAAATAAAAGTTTTCTGCTGCTTTAACGTGACGAGTTTCGCGGTTTGCGCCATCTAAAATTTTAGTCTGCTATAAGTAATTGGTGGGCAGTAGATGTTAGAAGCCAATAAAGGAAAGTATTATGCCATTGGAGTAACTCTAACCTCCACCCCATTTTAGATTGATTGATTTGATCGAGGTGGAAGGAGGAGAGGGAACAAGAAAAAATAACAACAGGAAATAATAGATGTAATATTATATAATGAAAAAGGTAGAGAGAAATAGAAAAGAATAAATGAAAGTAAACCGTAAATATTAATATATTGCACGCCAAATTATTTATTCGTTTTTCATGTAAGCTTTTATCAGATTTAGGTAATGTTAAAAGATATATTATATGAAATATAGGTTCGATTTGTTAAAATTTATTTGTTAAAAAATATTTATTTTAATAAAATAAATAGTTTTTTATTTTCTTAATATATTTTTAAAAATTATTTATGCTTAAAAAATATCTAAGAAACAAATTCTATAATTTGTTTCTTAAAGAAATGTTTATCTAAAAAGTGTTTATTTTTAAGTTTAAACAAACTCAGTCATAATTAACTTAGTTTCAAATTTCATTTTGTCCCTAATTTTATTATTTTACAAATTTTTTATCCAAATTTTTTATTTTTGTCTATTTATCATTATATTAATAACAAAATGACACTGTTTCATGAAATATGATAATAAAATGATGTTATTTTATTTTTCTTTAATTTTTTTGTAACAAATCAACAGTGTTAAAATGCACACAAATTTTAAAACTTAGATGATAAAATTTAAAAAATAAACTTTGAAGATAAAATTTTAAAAGGATAGAAAAATTTGTAATTAAGTCAATATTTTTCCAAATTCTTTTTAGAGCTCAGTGAGTAGTTTTGAGAAGAGAAAGTAATGGTGGCTTTTTCTTATTTTTTATTAAATTTTTACGACTTATTTAAGTTGTTGTCCATTTATTAAAAAAGAAGAAAAATTCATAGTGACTTTGGCTCCTCAAAGTCATTGAATTTGTGCCCAATAAAAGGAAAAAAAATATTGATACAAAATGGAATTTAAATATGAAATCAAATAGGACATTCCTTTGGTGCAAGTTGTGAATAACTTGCACCAATGCCTCCTAGCATCTAATCCACTCATGAGTTGACATGTGCCTTCATTTGCCATGTCACGTAGTGAGGTCTATTTTTTCTTCACGGTTTAATTTTTTGTATTTTTAATTTTAATTTTTAGTTTTTTGAGAAAATACCCTAATCTTTTCCATGTTGTATATACAAGGCTCATACTTAATTAAGTAAAAATAATCTCACAACATTTTATTCACATATTTATTGATAAAAAAAATTATAAGATTGAATACATTAAAATAATAAAAGAAAGTTTACCTTTATTTTTCAAATCATTATCATGATAATGATTCTGGCTAAAAGCCACGTACATGCCATGATAACAAAGGCCAAATACGTGTGATACAGTAATAGTGCAGGTTATAATTATAATTAAGATAAATAATTATTTTTTCTCTAAATTTATAGAATATTGATAAATTTATTCTTGAAATATAAAAATTCAAATTTTAATCCTCGAAGAAAAGTATGACAAATTAATATATCTGATAAATTTTATTTTTTACCGTTAATAAAAAAGTCTAATGACACAAAGAGATAAAAATGTCACATGGTTGTTAACATGACTGATAAATAGATTTTACCAAAATGTCAGTAAATTTTCATTAGATTAATTTATCATATCTCAACTTTTATTTCATTTAAGGATAAAATATAATTTAATCTTTATTTTTCTCCCTTTTTTATCGTTACAAACATAGTATTACAATAAATACTTAAAAAAATAAGGAAACAAATATAAGTTAGAACAAAGATAATAATGAGTATAATTTATTTGGTGTTCTAAAATTTTTATTATGACAGATAGTGATAAAATTAAGTTGAATCTTTTTTTATGTAAGAATTCACTTAATATTTGTGTATTTTTGTTTGAGCCTCAAATTTTGGGAAGTACTATCACATTAGAAATTTCATAGCAATAGACAAATTATGTTAATTATTAATCAATATTGTATTTATTATTATGTTTATTGTAACTTATATTTGTTTTTCTATTTTTTAATGTTTATTATGATGTTATGTTTGCAACTAAAAAAAAAAGATAGAAAATAACGATTAAATTATATTTTATCTTTAAATGAAACAAAAATTGGGATTTGACAAAATAGTCCAATGAAAATTTTTGACATTTTAGTTCAGTTTATTCAACATTCATATTAACAATCATTTTTGTGACATTTTCATCTCTGTGTCACCTAAGCTCTTTCATTAATGATAACATACATAAGTTAACAAATTGGTAGATTTATCATACTTTTTTTTATATTCGGTGACTAAAATTTGAATTTTTATCTTTTAAAAATAAATTTATCGGTGCTCTATATATTCAGAAACAAAAATGATTATTTATCCTCATAATTATTAAATACTATGCCTGTGATGTATTTTTCAAAAATTGAAAATGTCTTACTGCCTAGTTAGGCTATATATTGAATCTTTTTGGCTCATCTCGATCGCATGGCGACATGGTTACGGCGTTCATTGAGTAATTATATTTATGTATTTAAATTAATTTAATTAAAACCAATTCTATTAAAGCTGAAAACTAAAAGGACACTTAATTTCTGTAAGAGTCGTGTAATTAGCGAACTAGAGTAATGCAGCCAGAGAGCTTCTTTCCCCTACCTTAATTCCTTTATAATGAATTTGATTGATACCACACATAGCCAAGCTTTATTTCTTCGATTTACATAGCCAGGCTTTAGCTGCTATATATAATATGTTGTTTATATAATTTTGACATGTTGCATTACATGTTACTAACTGGTTGCAACCTCCAGTTTTGGTTATCGAATATATGCTGGCCGGCACCAACTACAAAAAAATTCTGTATGGCTGGCTACTAATACTATATCTTCAAATGTCTCACTTTGCATGGACTGAGTGCATAACGGGCAATTGCAATGCTCATAAGGAATGCGCATGCAATCATTTTACCATCACAGATTGTAGCTTTTCCTTCACTGAAAAAAAAAATAACAATTGAGCACCGAATGAACTAGACCGATTGCATTATAAATAACAACATGCGAGGGTGCTGCAAAACACACACTGAGTGCAACAAAGTCTTAATATGAAAGGCAATAATACACTTTTGTTGCATTTATTCTACACTCTCTTCCTGTTTCTTGTAGTGTCAAGTTCATCTTCAACGGGGAATGAAAGTAACGATGATACTAACAGTAAAGAAGTTTATATCGTGTACATGGGAGCTGCAGATTCAACAAATGCTTCTCTTAAAAATGAGCGAGCTCAGATTCTGAATTCAGTGCTAAGAAGGTACGTATAATTAACATAATATTATTATTATGTGGGCACCAATTAATTAATTTGATGATTGATATGTTTACATAGTTTGTGTGAATGCATTGAAGGAATGAGAATGCCCTAGTACGGAACTACAAGCATGGTTTCTCAGGATTCGCAGCTCATCTATCAAAAGAGGAGGCAAACTCAATTGCTCAGAAACCTGGTGTGGTGTCTGTTTTCCCTGATCCCATTCTGAAGCTCCACACTACACGTTCCTGGGATTTCCTCAAAAGCCAAACTCGTGTCAATATCCACACCAAACCAAATACGCTGTCCGGTTCTTCTTCTTCTTCGTCAGATGTCATTCTTGGCGTCTTAGACACAGGTTGTCCATAATTAAAAAAAAAAAAACATGATATTAATTTACCAAAGTACTATATATATATGTGTGTGTGTGTGTGTTTCATCGTTTTAAAAATGTTAATAATAATCAAAAATGGAATATTTCAGGCATATGGCCAGAGGCGGCGAGTTTTAGTGACAAGGGTTTTGGTCCTGTTCCATCCCGATGGAAAGGCACCTGCATGACATCTCGAGACTTCAATTCCTCTAGTTGTAACAGGTAAACTAAAATGAGAAACCATAATAATAATAATAATAATAAATATATAAAGGCGAACGTTATTGATTATTAATTATTATTAGAAAAAAAAAGTGATGTCAGCCTGTTGATTAAGGTTTGGAATGAATCCTATTTAATTATGTAGTAGATGGAGTAACGGTTAGGTTTGTATTTATAGGAAGATAATTGGCGCGAGGTTTTACCCTAACTCTTATGAGAAAACGGCAAGGGATGTGAACGGACATGGGACTCACGTTGCGTCGACGGCAGTGGGCGTGGCGGTGAGTGGCACATCGTTCTACGGTCTGGCTGCGGGGACGGCAAGGGGTGGGTCCCCTGAGTCAAGGTTGGCGGTTTACAAAGTGTGTTATGGGACTGATGGGTCATGTCCTGGGTCGGTCATTCTTGCGGGGTTTGACGATGCCATTCACGATGGAGTGGACATGTTGTCGCTGTCGCTAGGTACAATGGGTGGAATCCAAACCGATTTGACCACCGACCCGATTGCGATCGGAGCATTCCACGCCGTCCAGCGCGGCATCCTGGTGGTCTGCGCCGCCGGGAACGATGGACTACCAACCACCGTTGTCAACGACGTACCTTGGATTTTAACCGTTGCAGCTTCCACCATCGACCGTGATCTTCAATCCGACGTCGTCTTGGGTAATAACCAAGTCGTCAAGGTACCTACATATTCTACTTTAAATCGGTGCAGTGCAACTAGTGTTATCTTTTCTCATCGTTGATAATTATTAAACTTCAGGGAAGAGCCATAAATTTCTCCCCTCTTTCAAAATCTCCCGAGTATCCAATGATATATGCTGAGTCTGCTGCCAGGGCAAATGTCGACAACTTAACTGATGCAAGGTACGTACGCTAAAGACCATTTGTCGTTTCCTATTGGACAAACTTCAAATCAAGCAATCAACTAAGGAATAACAATCAAGTGTTTCATCACCAATTAATTATATCATATATAACCTCTCAGCAAAAGATTAAATCATTTGTTACATGGTGCAGACAATGCCACCCTGATTCATTAGATCCAAATAAAGTCAGAGGGAAGATTGTGGTTTGTGATGGAAAAAATGAGATTTATTATTCAACTAGTGACAAAATTGACATAGTGATGGCGTTGGGAGGAATAGGTCTGGCTCATATTACTGATCAATCTGGAGCAGTAGCATTTTATTATCGGGACTTCCCAGCAACAGAGGTAAGTTCAAAACATGGCGACGCAATCCTCCAGTACATCAACTCAACTAGGTAAGGATATTAGCACTTGAAAGAAACAACAATCTTGATTAATTTTAGAATTTGCTTTGATCACAAGTTATTTTCTTTTAATTGTTTGTGCATATATAATAATGTAAAGCAATCCAGTGGGAACAATACTAGCAACAGTTACAATTCCTGATTATAAGCCTGCTCCCCGGATGGTTTTTTTTTCATCAAAAGGGCCTTCATTGATTAGAAGCAATGTTCTCAAGGTATGATATGACGATCGATAGAATTGTACATATCAATCATCATCCTCAATGCTCATTGCTCAAACAAACTAAACAGAACATTCATTCTTTCTTTCTAGCCTGATATTGCAGCACCGGGAGTTAACATTTTGGCTGCATGGTTTGGAAATGACACATCAGAGGTTCCAAAAGGAAGAAAGCCCTCACTATACAACATAATCTCAGGAACTTCCATGGCTACTCCACATGTTTCAGGGCTTGCATGCAGTGTCAAAACAAAAAACCCCACTTGGAGTGCCTCCGCAATCAAATCTGCCATCATGACTTCAGGTCACCCATTTGATAAATGTGATCTAAGTACTTCTATATTTCCTGCAGGCATGGAAATCAAACTGGAATGAGATGATCTAGCAAAATTTACCATACCAACTCATATCATTCTATAAATTAATATGTATGCAGCAATTCAAAATGACAATTTGAAGGGTCCCATAACAACGGATTCAGGGTCGATAGCCACACCCTATGACTATGGAGCAGGGGCAATTACAACATCTGGACCAATGCAACCGGGGCTAGTTTATGAAACCAACAACGTTGACTACTTGAACTATTTGTGTTACAATGGACTTAACATAACCATGGTTAAGGTCATCTCAGGAACTGTCCCCGACAATTTCAATTGTCCCAAGGATTCGAGCTCTGATCTCATCTCCAGCATCAACTACCCTTCCATAGCAGTAAACTTCACTGGCAAAGCAGACGCGGTCGTGAGTAGAACTGTCACAAACGTTGACGAAGAAGATGAAACAGTGTACTTCCCCATTGTTGAAGCTCCTAGTGAAGTAACTGTCACACCCTTTCCATATAATCTTGAGTTTACGACAAGTATTAAAAAACAAAGCTACAATGTTACTTTCACACCAAAGACCTCCTTGAAGAAAGATTTGTTTGGATCTATCACTTGGAGTAACGGCAAATATATCGTTCGAATTCCTTTTGTATTAACTAAATAGTGAAATTAAAAAGTAGCGATGAATAAATGCAAGCTAAGAGTTCTTCATGGAGCCTACACTCGGGTCCTGATTTTTTATTATTCATTTCCCTTCTGTTTTAATTTAATTTATTATAGTTTCAGCCTCTCTAATATGTAATTTGAAAAAAAAAATTGTAATTAAAAATGTTCGGATGATTTTCATATTTTGTAAAAAAAAAGAAAAAAAGAAAAAAAAAAGTTATTAGGCTAAGTTTTGCAAAGTACATTTTGGTGTGAAAAACCAAAAACATAAGTAATGCATTTTGTGCCATGCCAGAATGCAGAGTATCTACCCAGGATTCATTATGAACAACTTAATGCTAAGTATCATCAGTTAACCCCCCAAATTAATCTTGAAAGCTAGAATTCTATTCTAGATTTCCATAATGCATCAAGAAAGAAAACTAAACATGTTTTCAATCAAATAAATGTATATAACAAAAAATGACTAATCATGTACACTTGATAATAAAAAATGAGAACTCGGCCATACCGGAAAATACATAGATATTTATCACAGTGACCAGTTAGATCGAAGCATTAAGGCAGCTGTTTTAGATTTCCCATCCATTCCCAATACAAGACCTGGCTTCAAACAAAAATTATTACCCATGTTAAATTTTAGATACGATTCAGCCTGAAAATGAGCCTCATTTGTTGAATTTCCAATCATCCCACTGAGACTCGTTCCCCAACCAAATGAATCTTCAGAAACATCAGATATGGTTACACCCAATTGTAAATATTTGGGATTTAATTTGTCCATCTCAACCCAACCTCCAATCTTTGTAAAATCATCAATTTCAGACTCTGCCATTAAAGCAATATAACCAGCTGATACACGCATCTTTGTTCCCATTGATGGCAATACTTCACGTGCTGCCTCAGAAACTTCATCTTCATCTTGCTTGGACAAGACTATAGAAATTCTAAGAGCTCCAAAATCTCCTAGTTTCTTTGACGATAAAGGCATGTGGTGAAGACCCAGAATAGACAGTTTTGTTCCTCTAGAAAATTGATACACAAGTTGCCCAAAGGTGCTACATCTATTCTCTGTCATATAAGAACTAGGTGGCATTCCCAGATCAGTTACAAGTTGGGCCAATGAAGCAATAATATTTGACTTTCTCACAGTTATGCCAATAGCAGAACCATTGTGCAGGCTGAGAAGAGGTGGCCCAAAATAGGATAAATCTGTCAAAACTTTTCCAACCTAAATGAGCACAACACCATGTCAGCGTATCAATGGCCTAATTAGCAAAGGCCAAAGGGTAGAGTGAAAAAAAAAAGGGCTCAAAAACATTTTTTCTTTTACTAACAAAATGGATGTATCAACTAGCCAAACAATAAAGTCATTGCAGTTTACTAAAATCCGTGCCACCAAGAAGAGACATTATAATAGCTAAGATGATTTTGAAAGAACTATATCGTAAGTGAGCAATCGAGTTCCATTTATAGTGAAGAAATTTGCAAATCCAGCCAGAGAATAGGCAGGCAAAGTAAACTATCCATAATTCATCTACATAGACACGTGACTTGAACTCAAGATGATGAACTCCATACAAACCACATTCACACATCAGAATACTTTTGTTGCAAAATTTTCAAGGCCAGACTTTGTGTTTCTAACAACTAGCATGTTTTGATGTTTTCCAATATTTTTTACCCAATCCGTTGAAATAGCACTCTTGCAAAATTTTCATTCTATGGTCTGGTTGTTGTTCCCTAGTAGATGAGAATTCAGGAATAAGGTTTATATTGAAAAATCATTCCTAGATTTTCATCTCTAATTTTAAGTAGATACGATACCACAAAAAATTCCAATAGTAAAAGTGAAGCGTACCTGATAAAAGGAATTAGAAGCAATTGCAACATCTCTGCACCGGGTACCTATTGGCATAGCCACCAAAGAGAAGCAATCATTGACATTTGCTGTAAAACTAAGTCTGGCGAGAGAAAGAGGGTTT
This sequence comes from Glycine latifolia, assembly GCA_013407115.1. Lineage (NCBI taxonomy): Eukaryota > Viridiplantae > Streptophyta > Magnoliopsida > Fabales > Fabaceae > Glycine > Glycine latifolia. Next base: position 1,963,209 of record CM023946.1, read on the forward strand.
TGTTCACAATGTTCCCTCCCTCCATGAGTGGCCACAAACTCAGCAGAACCGGTAGCCTTGTCCCCCATGATTGTTTCAAAAATGAACCTGGAATCAACCCCTGTTCTGATTCCCAACTTATCTAAGTTACCCAGCACCAACAAACTACCCGAGAAATCCACTTGTCCTCTCACGCTAGTGCTGGTCTCTTGAAAGGGACCCACTTTCGAGGACTAGTAGAAAGAAAGCACCCGCTCAACCTTCTCTTGACGCTCTCTCAGTTTCATGAGATCAGAGAACGCTTCTCTCTGCAACCGTTTCAGGATTTCAACCTGAAATGAAATTACGAGTAAAAAAAAAACGCTAATAAAGAACTCACATAAACCCCAAGACGCGAGAGAAAGAGAGCAAATACCGGATTGCGGCGACGGAAAAGGCCGTCAAAAAAGTCCTGGCCTGATTTGCCAAACGCGTTGAGTTTGTCCAACACTGCCTCCATTGTTGTTATCCACAGAACTAACAAAACCTACGTTATTGTTCTTGTTCAGTGTAAACGAAGCAGGACTCCTTTATTTATTTATTTATTTATGCCAAAACAACAAAAACTATTTTCCTTTATTTTCGTTTGGGCATCTCATTTACAATATCAAGGAACAAGGATTGCTTCTGGACGGTTCAATGTTTTTTTTTTTTTTTTTTGTCAAAAGGATTCTCGAAGGTTTTATGACTGTTATGTATGTCGGGCTTCTAAAATGGTCCGATTTTGTGCCCACAAAATAAGCTCACTAACATACACAGTCTGTGACATGTAAAATAAAACGATGATATTTTTTGGTTATTAATAGGAATTTTCAATTTTGCTCTTTACTTTTTCCTGCTTCCCTTCACTGTTTTGGTTCTTTATGCGTAAAAAGCAATATGACAATAAAATAAAGTATAAAGTATAAACGATAATATATGTTTTGGTCGTTGATACGAAATGTCTATTCGGTTCTTTACTTGTTGATGCTCTGCTTCACTAATGGGCTTATAAAGAATAAACCCAACACTTGAAAGTGTGTTAGAATAATGACATCATCAGCTGATCCTCCCCTTTTTGTTTTCTTTTAAAATAAAATAAAAACTCTTGAAATTTCTAATGGTAAAGGTAAACATTTTTAAATTTGACTTCTCTTCCAGCATCATAATTTAGCTATGTTAAAGAAAAATATAATTCTTTTACCAAATTTAATTAGCGAATTCTATAACTAATTACGATAGGTTTTTTTTTAATAACAATTATGTCTGTTTTGCATTCAACGTGACAATAACATAAGAGTGTTCAAGAATTGATCTAAACTATTAAAGCCAAATAAATCATTAACTAAAAAACTGAAAATCGGAAAATCACAACCACTAGCTATAAGGGCAACTAATTATTATCTAATGTTTACCTTCTCATCTAGTAGAAGTCAAATCTACTCGTATATAAAGCTTAAAACTGTGACAATAATAGAAGCGTACTTAACAAATAAAACAAAATATTTGTATCCAACTCTTGCGATTGGACACTGTCTTTTACAATTGAAGATAAAGAAAATTTAACATGATAGAACCATGAACATGAATTCAGTTGGAGTTCTATCAAGAGAAGCTGTTTTTATATTTGTTGAGGATTCCACCAACAAGAATCTGGTATGTCTTTTGTGTGGGATGGTAGCTGTCCCAAAACACATATTTAGAATCATCTGTGCAGGTTGTTGGATATAACGGATTACACAGAAAAGCCGCCTCTAGCGTCCCTGTACCGCAGCATCCTCTGTCAGCAACTTCAAATCCTGAAATTCAATTATAAGATTTAGGATTGGAACAAATGTGTGTAAATTAAGAGATTATTTTTTTTGTGAAAGGGAAGGGAGGAATAGATTTGTACCATAATTGATTGGGTTTTGGATGATATTGAGCAGAGAGTCGTAAATATGGATATACACCACCTTCGCTTGAGGCAAGCTTTGGTTTAGGTTTTGCAGCTCTGAAGATAGTTTAGAGTTAAACAATTTTGATGCCATGTTTATTTCTTCGGTGCACACTCTCTTTAGACCTCCAAACAATGTTCGTAGGAATGGCAAACATCCTATTGGAGGTGCACCAAACACTCCTATTCTCCTTGCCCCCAATCCATATAATTCCTATATATAAAATAAAAAATAGTCATCACACATTGTTTAAATTAAATGGTCAGTTATTTAACCCCATCCATATATAATATATACGATTCTAATTTATGATGGGAGAGAAGGGTAGTACAGGGTGAGATTACCTTAACGAAAAAAGAGGCTTCTTGCACCAACATATCAGTATAACCGGTAATATCATAACTCACTTTCCTAACTCCAGATGCAAAATAAGTATTGGCAATGTCGTTGCTGCTTGCACAAGTACTAAACTTTTGGACAAGATGAAGTTGGTTTTTGCTTCTCCAAAATTTCCCTTCAGCTTTCCTATGTATTCTTTGAATTGCTCTAGTTGCTCAGATAATGGTGTGACTGACTGTATTAGCAACAAAGTACGATTAAAACAATTTATTTGATTAGAGAAGATTGTTAGTTAGCTTCTAACCAAATGATGGGATAATATCAAAGGAGGGAGAAACATATGAGAAATAAATAAAAACAGAGAAAAAAATATTGTATAAAATAATGCAAGAGAAAGAAAATATGAAAAGAAATTAATATATAATTTAATGCTGATAGTTTTCACTTTTCAAGCCGAAGAATAACCACGTGGACAAATCATTTCAAATTAAAAAACAAGATAGTGGCAGAGAAAATCTGTTTCAAACAAAACATGAGACGTAACACGTTTGCTGCCCACACGTATTTGTCATGCACTGTATTTTTATAATAATTTTTATTAATTTTATTTATTTAATGAATATTTTATATTTGCAAAGCATTCAATATATTATATACCACAACCACACACAAAAAAAAAAGCTATCAATATTTATTTAATTATCTATTATGTTTTTTGCAAAATACTAATGCAAATACTTTTGTACGTAAAAAAATACGAGGTTAATGGTGAAAGAATAATTGGATGAAATGAAATGCATGTATTTACCACTATTTGTGCGGTCAAAGGATCATATCCGGCGCCACCCAAAGCAAAGTTGACTCCCTTGAGGAGATCACCAGGCTGCAAACTAGGACTCGTGTATGGTGTTATATATTCGCTGATTCCCAACTCTTCCGCTGAAGGCGACATTCATTTCAGAATTATAATTAATAATTGAAATTTAGAAGCAAAATATGGATCAATTCGTTTCTGGGTCAGAAAAGAGAACAGTTAAACCTAGCTAGCTAGCTAGGTGATCAATTTTATTAATAGCAAAGACCAGTTGAATGAATTCTTGTACTGAATGTGATCAATTTAATTTTGAAAACATTGAAGTACTGAATTCATTCATCACTTGAAATTTACCTGGGGATACGAATGAATAACTAGCCTGTGTATATCTAATCATATTGAATAGTAAGATTCTAATTAATAATTATGCACTAAATTGTGGAGGAAGATGATGAGGACATAATTAACAGTAGCATGAATGCATGGCACGTACATACGTATCAACGAAGTCAGCAGGGACCTTGCCATTGCGGAATCTTCCTGTTGGTATCCCACCCTCGAAATCCCTCCCATAAGGAGGGAAATTGCACTTAAGCAGTGTTATTAGGTTATTGTTATTTCCTGTGTCAACGATCGAATCCCCGAACATAATCAGTGCTGGCATTGTTTCATTTCCTCCAAGGTTAACGATAGCCTCTGCACTGTGACAAAAACTATAACATAAAACACAACACACAAACACCACACTCCACAACTCCATTTTGCGTTTGCTATTGCTCTACACACTCCTAATTCCTTGCAATTATATAGAGGTAGGTACTGCTTAATTAATTCATGATTTCATCTATGTTATGTTGCTCACATCATTTATTATTGGTTACACAAAACCAGGGACGGATCTAGAAACCATCAAGGGGGGTTGATTTTTTTTTTGGTACTTTAATTATTTGAATATCAAATTTATAATAAATAAATATTTAATAAAATTATTTTTATAGAATTATTTATTAGTTTTATACATAAAATTAAAATTGATTTTTATTTCAAATGATACATGAAGGAAATAATTTATACTAGTATTTTGTTTCAAGTTTTAAAAGACCTTTTTTGTCTCACAAGCACGATAACAATCAAATAGATAATAATTTCATCATTAAAAAGAGGAACAAACTCATTAAATAAGATAATAATTATGATACTATACTTAAGTTGAATCTTATTTTTAGTCTTCCAAATTTTCATATTGTGCATTTTAGTCTCTGAAATTAAAAAAAAAAAAAGTCTTTGACTTATTCTCCAAAATTTGCACTTTTTAATTTTAGGTTATGAGTAAAGACTAAAAACACATTTTTTTAATCAAATTTAGGGATCAAATTATTCGGTATGAATGTTCAAGGACTAAAAACAAGTTTCAATCAAAATATAAGAATTAAAAATATATATTATCCTAATGACTAAAAATCATAAATTTTTATAACAATTATCTATAAATTTTTATAATATAATTTTAAGAATAATTAATTTTAATAAATAGATAAATGAGACTTATAATAATATTTCACAAGACATAGTTTGCCTAAGTAATAACAACTGATAACAAGTCATAGAACTATCATCCTTATCGTATTTATTAATTAATATATTATTAGATTTATTAATTAGTATATATATATTTTACTATAAATAGTATATATTATTAATTTTTATATATTTATTAAAGTATATTCATTAAAGATTTTGAGGGAGGGGGGCCGAAGCCCCTAACCCCCGTAAATCCGTCCTTGCAGAAAACACGACATGATAATGGTTTTGTATACTCCACAATTTAATATGCAATAAAATACTTTCTTTTTTATTTTAATTAGGGAATCCCATGATTGCTCTAACTTATACAAAATCTGAATAACATGTTAAAAAAATGCAAAATCTGAATTAATTAAATGTTTCCCGATTGTTGACTAACTTATACAAAATCTTATTTAAATGCTTCAAATCGTGTCATGATATAATTAATGAATATATATTCCCAATTATTTTATGCTTCTATGTATGAGATTCAATTATTTAATCCATCAAGATTAAATAAAAAGTAAATTTAATTTATATTAATAAATTTATAATTTTTTCTAAAATTATCTTTGTAATTAATACTTTTATCTTTTAATTATTTATCAATAATTTTTTCTCTTTTTTAATGAGAGAGTATTTTTATCTAAAAATAATTAATGTAAACAATATTACAAATTAAGTTTTATAAAAAAAGTATTCTTTTTAATTTTGGATCTTGTAAATAGATACAAAGTAAGTATATTACTTTTGGAATTATCACAGATGACCTAGCACGATCACTCTGATATCATCATGCTGCTTATTTATATTTTTGTGGGCTATATGAGTGGATCCATAAGTCAATGTTAGTGGTGTTCAATTGTTCCAACCAAGACCCAACACGACAGGAAGACGAAATATCTCGGAATTAGCTTTGCCACGTTCACATGGGAAACTAAATGCAGAACAAACTACGTAAAGGAAATTAAAGATTGATAATATACTAATTAAATTATTATTTACCTGTATTAGAGAATATGGATGTTAATAAATCTATTGAGTCATATATTAATTTTGTTAGTGATGTGTGATTATTGTTGTTCTAATGAATATTTGTATACAATAAAAATCGATTATGGATTCTCTTTGTTAAATAGATTATTATGTTTAATATGAATCCAATAAAATCTTATATCACTATCTCATTCCATTTGATCATATTAATTAAATTATTGAATGTGATAAAAATATTGGATAACTATTTAATTCATAGAAAACTTAACTTAAAATTTCAATATTCAATCAAACAAATTTTATTTATTCTCAAAAATATGATTTTCAAGTAGGATCGGCCAAAAAATTAAACAATTAAAATTCAAGTTTTAAGCATATAAAAATAATAATTTACTATTAGTTTTATAAAGTAAAGAGGTCTCATTGGCAAGAAATTTATCTATGTTGATAAAAAAAATATCTATTACATAGCTATCATATTGTAAAGTAAAATATATTTCTTAAATTTTATTTTAAGTATCACTCATATTTGGGCCGACTCTCTTTACTATTCATGATTTCTGGAAATTATGACTTTCAGATATGAAAAAAAATTCCTACCAAATGTGCCTAAGAGGAATACATACGATTTAATGTTTACCATGTATTTTTGTTTCAGAAAAAAAAAACATTTTTTATACGTTTTGGCCAATGCAGCCAACTTCTATTATGTGTTGTATTTTTTACATTAATATGAAATACTCCTAACTTATTTAAGAAATTTACAGGAATATTGTCCCAAATTTATAAATATAATATATTTTTAAGAGAATATCCTAACTTTAGAGTGATATAACAAAATAGTAAGAGGAAATTTATAAATTAATCTTTCAAGTAAATGGCTTACATCTTCCTTTCGGGAAATTTTTTTTTCCAATCTTCAATAATAATTTTTTTCAAAAGCTTTATATATATATATATATACTTTATATTTTATAACTTTTTTTTACAGCAACAGAATCAGATACTCTCCATTAAGATAGTATCATAAATACAAAGAGGACTAATATCAAAAGTATTCTCACTCTCAAAAGGAAAAGAATTGTTAGCCAAGGTGTGAGCCATCATGTCAACTTGTGTTCTCACAAATTGAATGAAATAAGTTGAAAACGATCTCAGGAATCAGGATATATCTAATTTGGGTAAGAAAAACCCCACATTCAGTAATATCTTCCTTTCAACTATAATTTGTTTGTAATCTGATTCAAAGATAACATTAAATAAATTCTGCTGCATTAGCCAAAGCAAGGCTTTAATTTATTTTGTATTTTTCCTTTTGTGGCTAGCCAATCAAATTCCATATTAATAGATTAATTTGTTTTAAAATTATATTAATATTTTTTTTACTGGAAAAGTTATATTAATCCATACAGGGGCGGACTTATGTTATGGGAAGGGGGCCTTGTCCCCACCTGATTTTTTTCCAATTAAAAAAATATTATTTATTTGTTATAAAAATATTTAATTTTTTATTCAGTAAAAAAAATTGGTTTTTTATCCGTTGGAATAGAACATATTATCAAGAAATTTACAACACTTAAAATTAAACACTGCTTAAATAATTCAATTAGACCCTTTTGATATTAAAAAATCTGATTTGAAACTCAATATTATATTTTATCAAATTTTAATTATTATATAATCAATTTTATCTCCTAACTTTTTGAAATTATAAAATCAATAGTGATTTTATTTTTTTAAAACAAATCTTATCTAAATATTATACTTTATCACATTTTAGTTATTATATGATTATATAATTAGTTTTTTTCCTTTGTTAATATCTAATTCTTAAATTTTATTTCTTGCAATTGAAAGAGTTTTTATTTTTCATATCTCATAAACAAATGTTATTGAATTGATGGGAGATTGTTAGTAATTTTAAGATTATGAAAACACATAATAAAAAATAATGAACTGCGAGCCTACGACTTTGACAAGATGCAAAAGCTAAAAGTCACTAATATCACACAAAGAAATAAAATTTCAAATATGGTATTTAATGTTTAAGTAATAAATATTACAGTTTGTAATAAGATAAAAGATTTATTGATTATTTGTTAGTATAGTCAATCGAAAAGGAAATTTTTGAAAAATTAGTATATACTTAATTTTTTTTATTTTCATGACATATAAAAAAATATTTTGTGTTTTATAGATTATTAATGTAAATATTTAATATATTGGAACTTCAAATTATAAATATTCTATATAAAATTGATAAAATATAATTGTTAGATAAATTTTATTTTTTGTGATTGGTCCCCTCTCACCCCAGTCTAATTCTGTCCCTGAATCTAAACATATATTTATGGGTCATTTAAAAAAAAATGAAATAGCTTTTAAACATACGTTGTTTACCTTACTCTCTGGCTCTTCTTCTTCTTCTTTTTTTAATGGTGAAATAACTAGAATATCAATGCTCAACAATAGTGTTTACATCAACAGATAGAAGGGCACCCACCTGGTGGAGTGAGTCCTCAATCCATTAGTTTTCCAGATAAGAAAAGCTAATTAAAATTGGACAAAAAATAAAGTTTAAAATTTCAAATAAAGTAACTGTATAATATATTTTTTATCAGTAGTAACTGTATAATATATTATACTAAGAAATAATTTTGTTATAATAATGTATTAATTTAAAGAAGTTCAAATGTTTTGGGCTGTATAAATTCTACCATTTTAAGTTAGTTTATTAGAAAATTAATATAATTCTAATGAAATAATTCAACTAATATTAAAATTTAAAATGAAATGAAATTTGGCTTATTATGCAATATATAATATTTCTATTTAACCCGTTATTTTATGTATGCTAGTTTTAAACTAGCTCGTACTTTATGTTGATAATATTAGTTAGTATAAAAATTAAAAATATCATTGCTAAACCTTAAAAAAGTTAAAATAAAATGTTATCGGTAGTTCTAGGGAGGACGAGCCAGGTCCATCATATGGTAGTCATAATATTTTGTATTTTGTTAGTAAACGCTATATTATGTATTTGTGACGTATCATTTCAATTACATTTCGGCATCTATGAATATTTATCAAACTTGCATCAATTTAAAATAAATTCCTTAAAAAATATTCTAAATAACGAATTAACAAAAAGAAAGACATTACTCAAATACATAATAATGAAAATAAATTTTCGTTGTTTATTTCCATCACTAACATAACATGAATTCGTTCTTTTGTGTCATCAGGTAAAAGTACACGACGAAAACAAGTCACACCCTTACTATACAACAAAAACTTGTTTATGGTGTGTACTCGAAATCTTGTTTTCATTGTGATGGACAATATCATAACATATATGGAAATACACTTCGGACATTATGATCAATTACAATGTTTAGAGGGTGCTATTAGCAATTGGACATGCCAATAGCAATCCCCTATTTATTTTTCTTGTACTCTTTTATGCTTATTAGGCTCAATTAGCCCAGTTTGTTCATGAACGGCTTTTGCCATTGGGTTCAGGTAGCTCTTTTTTCTTTCTTTCAACAAATGGGACAAAAATCAATTATTTTTAAGAAAAAAACTGAAAAATAACATAAGAAAAGGTGGACATTGACACCATTTATTAACCAAAAATGTTCAAGCATTAGAATTATCTTTGTTAATATAATTTTTGTTTATCGAAATTCAAAACATTGCCAACATTTTTTTTAATTATAACAACCACAGAAAAAAATTGATTTTCTCAAATCTAATTATTCAGTTCCACATTTATATCACGTCTATTCTGAGCGGTTGGGACAATTAATTATTTGAGTATAGCATGCATTTTTATTTTTGCATTACTAATTAGGTGCTTTAATTAATGATGGCGGCGAGTTGATGTTGCATGAGCCGTTGGAATAGGTACGTGTACATCCATTGTACATTGAAGTTTATTAAAATAAATTTATCAACTTTTAAAATAATTTAAATAATTTTACATCATTATTAGTGTATAAATATTAACAATAAATTTGAATAATATATTTATAATAAATTTGAATAATATACATTTTTGTAATATAAAGTTATAGTTTTAATTTCAGTGCGATTTTTATTAAAAAATCAGTGCGATTGTAAATAAAAACAATAAAAAATCTCATACTGTCATACATATATACAGGTATGAATCTTGGGACGTAGATCGAATTAAACAAAAAGAAAAAATATTACTTTAGAAAATGTTAAGTAATTCATTTTAATTTTAAATTTTTTGAATCTTGTAACTAATAAAATGACTCATGACCTCTTTTTTCTTTTTTCTTCAACATTAAGTCAATTTTATGTCTCCACATTAGTAACATGTTTAATTTAAAACAATTATTTTAAAAAAAGTATCTCCTAAAAGTGATAAAAATATGTAAATTAATTTTCTAAATAATTTAAACTAAAAAGTTAAAACACACTAAAACTTGGCTAACCTTTTTCGTTATTTAAAGAAATATCCACAAACGTTTTTCCTTCTTCTTCGTACTTCACTTTCCCTTGCTTATTTATTAGGGGACGCTTGACTTGACCATTTTTTGTTTTTATTTTCAAAGAAAATAGATAATTTTGAAAATGTGTTTCATTTCTTTTGAAAATATTTTTGAAAAAACAAAATAATGTAATTTTTCAAATTTTTAAAGAGAAAGAAAACCAAATACGAAAACGAGGTGACAGATGATCATTATAACAAATGTCTTTATTTGTTATTTACTCATAACCATTTGAGATTGTGAAGGTTGGAGTGGTCTATTATTGTATTATATTAATTTTTTTCTCTTCTTTTCTTCCTTTTTCCTTATACATTTTTTTTATTCTAGTTTATTTTTTTTTTTTTTGTTTTATTTCCACTTTTTTCTTTTCCTCTTCCTTTCTTTTTCTTTGTCTCATTTTTGATTTATCATTGAATTCATCTACCACCAATTCTAATTAATTTGAATTAAAGGTACAGTTGATGTTGATGTGAAAATGAGGTGACATAAATGATAATTATAACAATGTCTTTATTTATCATTTATTCACAACCATTTGGGATTGTGAAGGTTGAAGTGGTCTGGTTCATCACTCATCCTATTCTCATCATCTTTAAGTCCAGAAGATCATCCTTTCAATCTCTCCCCAGTAGTTCGATTTGGATATGTGATCATATTAGGTCAGCAATGCTGGAGGATGTTATTGAATTATTTCATTGGAAAATCAAGGTCATTCATTCACGAATCTACCCCAATTGAACACATTGAAGGAATTGCGAAAAGCCAAACTCCAGCATTCACATTTACCCTCGTATTCCTTATCATTTCAACCTATCATCCATGATTATGAAGTGACTCTGCTCCTATTTCATTGTATTATTTTATTTTATTTAATGATATAATTTGTAAAAAAATTATTTTATTTTTGACAGTATTTGATCATTGGAATTCTACAGATAAAAAATTGTCTTATTATGGAATATATTTAATAATTGGAATAAGTATATTATTTTTTAAAATAATAATAATTAACATATATCAGTTTCATTAATATTTGAACATAAATATGTTATTACATAAAATTAAATGCACAAAATATTTTATGAATTTCATTATGAAAATTAACTAAATCAAACACATTTTCAATGTATTCATTTTCAAAAAATAGAAAATAAGATTTTAAAACAAACATATTTTCTAAATCTTGAAAATGTAAAATGAAAATTATTTTTAATGGCATTAGATCTACACATAAAAGCGATGTTGTTGTAGTTTGAGTCAATTAATGGATTTTAGCCTAATTTGCTTCAGCGACACTGCAGCGGTTGTGGATTGCCAAATAGGGTGACAACCCATTAACATATCCATCATCTAAGGGAAGTTTTTAAGTTCTGATCACAGGAGATTCGTGTGTATATAGCAGTTTACTAAATGCACATAGATGTATAAATAAGTTACCTCGGACAAAAATTTATCTATGAGATGTGGTATTAATATCCTATTACCTTTCTTATGTTTTTATATATTAGACTCTTTTAATTAATTTATATATTTAAAATAGTTGGTTGATTTAGATAAAGTATTATTAAAATTTTAGCTTAATTATGTTTTTATTTTTAAAATTCAATGAAAACCAGCCCATTTTTAGTCCCACGAGATAAATGATGTTAACAAAAGTGATGACTTGTCTGATGAATTTTTAAAATTATAGAGACTAAAATATATTTTTTTAATTTGAGAAAAAAAATGAATTTATTTTAAATTTTAAGAACTAAAAACATAATTAATCCTATTAAAAAATTATATTCTTTTTTCAAAATTATCTTTAAAATGATTAGAATTCATTATCTTACTCTTTCTACTTAATTACTTACCACTTAAATTAATGTGAGTTAGTCATATTTTCTAATCTTTATAAAAGAGAAAGAAAGAATTGTTTTTTTTTACAGTAGAAAGAATTTATCTTACTAATTTACAGTATTTTTTAATTTATTTATTTTGGACAGAATTAGGTGTTAATATTGATATAAGTGATAAAAAAAATAATTCTTCTGAAATAACATTTTTTATTAAAAACTTGTTTTTTTTACTTTATTAGAAGAAGAAGAAGAAGAAGAAGAAGAAGAAGAAGAAGAAGAAGAAGAAGAA
>CM023946.1:1975514-2015431 GCA_013407115.1 Glycine latifolia
ATTAGGAAACAAATATATAATGTGTCTGATTATATAAAAAATTTAAATTTGAATTAAAAATTAAATGAATATAATATAATCAATCATTTGTAGTGCTCTTATTTTTAAATTTAAAACAAATAGAAATAAGGAAGAAGAAAAAATACGAATCTACGGAAAGTAGACCCGTTACGATTATATATTCATATTATTCGATATGATATGTGTTGTAATTAATTTATTAACGCCATGCCATGATGAAACTCAGTAGAATCGAGTCAAATATTTTTGAATGAGTTGGACGATGAGCTGTCTGTATACTCCTTCGGTAGGATGATAACTATCCCAAAAAACATATTGCGAAGCATCGGGACAAGTGGCACCCAAAGGGTTGCATAACACTCCCACCTCCAATTTCCCTGCGCCACAGCATCCTCTATCCACAACTTTATACCCTGCAATATTAATAATTCACCAAGGAACCCAATTATATAACATTTCAAAACAATATACGTAACAAATTTATTTGAAAAATAAATAAACAAATGATTAGATAATTGTATATTATCTAGCTAATTGATAATTGGGATGGAACTGATTTAATTTACCATAACGTTGGTAGTTCACAATGATATCCATTACTGGGTTGTAAACGTCAGTGTAAACGATCCTACCATTGGGCAAGTTATGCTCAAGAGAATCCAGTTCCCTTGATAATTTGGAGTTAAACAACTTGGCTGCGTAATTGAATTCTTCTGCACACTCTCTTTGTAAACCTCCAGCTAGAGTTCTCTGTGATGGAAGGCATCCAATCGGTGGTGAACTCATTACTGCGATTCTGCGTGCTCCAAGTCCATATAATTCCTTCATGTTTTATAAATATAAAAAAAATCAATTATTATCCACAAAGATGCATCTTACGATACTATATGTTATTACATAAATTGAGACAAATTTATATATGGATAAAAACAGAGAAGTTTCATCGTATGTAATTATGTCAAACATCAAGAGGTATTAGTTATTTGTCCTAATTTTTAGGATAGAGTTACTTGAAAATTTGGCTTAGTTAAATACTTGTGGGAAAAAATAAAAATATTAAATAAAATTAAGTGTACGTACCTTTACAAAATTAGAAGCGGAGTGGAGCAAAAGGTCAGTGTAAGCTGGAATATCATATTGTAATTGTCGAACGCGACCAATAAAATAGGTGTTGCCCATGTCGTCACTTCCAGCTACCACAAGGAAAATACTGTTGGCTAGGATGAATTTTGTTCTGTCCTCTCCAACAATGTGTTTAAGCTTCCCTATGTATTCTTTGAACATGTTTAGTTGTTCCGACATTGATATCACCGACTGATTATAATCATACAATTATCAAGTTATCAAATTTTTTTTTGAAAGGATCAAGTTATCAAGTTAATTAGAAAAATGAACTACTATGATAATTAATTAAAAGGATAAGTGCGCATGTGTGCCTATCTTAGAAGTGAGAATTAGGGCTTAAATACCGTTATTTTTGACGTTAAAGGATCGTATCCGGAAGCACCAGACGCAAAACAGACTCCCGTAACAAGGTCACTTGGTTTGAGATTTGGATCCAAATAAGCAGGTAAAAGCTCCTTAATACCCAGTTCTTCAGCTGAAAGTCAAAGAAGTAACTAATTGCAACGAGGAACAAAATTATTTTGGATGCTACTGAAAGAATGTTGACCAACATGAACTCTATTTTGATTATGGTTTCCATGACCCCAGTGTATATATGGTCATGTTTTCTTATATAATTAATGATGTAAAATATGACCAGAAGAAATCAAATGAATTTTATAGTTTGTTTTTCTTTTTTATTCACTAGATAACTAATGTCCTTAGATTTTTTTTTTTTACGTTTTTTAAGATGTCTACCCTGGCAAACTTTATTTTATAATGTGTTCCCTAACACTCAGGTATCATGTTATTAGCAATGCTCAAGTCTCAACGTTTCACAAGAGACACGCGAGCTTCAATTTCTATTTAGCTAGGTTTAATGTATACTTTGCGATCAAGCTAAGCCATCGTTTTCATTTAGGTTGGAACAGCTTTTGGTCTTTAAAATATTGTTTAAAAGGCTAATTTTTATGCTTGACATAACTACTACCAGTCTGCCTTACCTATACCATCCCATGAATATTTGTTTTCATGTATTACCATGGCCAATTATCATCGCCTCACATAAGTAGTCCAACTTGTTTTCTTTCGGGAGCTAAAAGTTAATGGGTTATAGATATTTTATCAACCTTTAGATATACAAGTCTGCAATAGTATTTAAATTATTCAGTTCTAAATATGCTTTGCAAGTTGCAGCATCAAGTTCGTGATGTTCCAACTCAATCCTCGATAATAAAAAATTACTAGAAAGATCTATTATTTCATAAAATTTCGGACAACCAATTAAAAGTGTTGTTATTATAAATACTAAAAATACATCGATCCATAAAAAATAATTTGCATAATTGCATGAAGATTTTTTTTAACTGTCGAAATAAAGTTGTTAAACGAAGTTTTCAAGACTAGGGGACCATGGTGTCGCGACTAATTAAAATGGCAACGAAATAAATGAATAAAAAGCATGAGTTACTCTCAAAGTTTATTAAATCATGAAATTTTTTAGAAAACCTTTTATTTAAATATAGTTTTCAAAAATTATAATAGATATGAAAGTTATTTTATGCATAAAGGTAGAAATTTAATTGCACTTTGATAAATTATTACCTTAAGTTAATCATGTCCGCTCAAAAAAAAAAGCTAATCATGTAAATTATTTATAAATTTTATAAATATTTTGTTATTTCATAATACAACGAAATAAAATAAATAAAGGGAAATGGTAATTTCATAAAAATTATTTAAATTATAAATAATAGTTTTGACTTTACGAGATAAATAGTTTTTCTAGAAAATAAGTAAGGAGGCATTAGTTGTTAAAATCATTTACCTAAATTTTACTTAAAACACATTTAGTTTTTTTTATATAATTATAATATGAAAAGTTAGAACTACCAAATTGCCACGAGTTAAAAATTCTCATAATATAAAATTAAAGAGATACTTAAATTTAAAAATATAAAAAAATATATATACACTAAAATCCCATACATATACACTCCCAATTCAAGCATGCACAACAACCTATTTTCATATTCCTATGGGAAAAAACTTCTATAAAGAATATAGGCTCAATATTTTTATAGTGATCTTAAGTACGTAATTTTTCACTCTCAAGTACGTTGAGTTCTCCTAATATAGTACTTCATTTTGGGAGTTTGAAAAGGACGTAAACTTCTAAAAAACACAAAAAATGTTTAGTCTTGTAATATGCAATGATAAGAATGTTGTGTAGATGGTTAACATATGATTTTTGAAGGTGTTTTTTCATTTCTAAATAATAAAATATATTTTCCCAACTAAGGGTTTTCATGTGAGGAAGTATTAACTTAGTTAAAATGCATTTCAAAAAAGTAAATTCAACACAAAAGGGGAGGATACAGTACCTAGCAAATCTGATGGGATTTTCCCATTGCAAAATCGACCGGTTGGAATCCCTCCCTGAAAATCTTTACCGTAAGGAGGGAAATCGCACTTGACCAGTGTTTTAACCTTGTTGTTGTTGCCCGGGTCAGCGATCGAATCTCCAAAAGCTATCAGTGCAGGAAATGTTATATTTGGTGGTAGTTTCACCACAGCCTTCGTTCTAAACGATAGAACTAACAATAATATGAAACGGAGCATTAAGCTTGTCCAAGAAGAATTAAAGAACTTGATAAACAAAGCCATAGTGCTGCTATTTTCTAAGAACTACCACAATAGCCTCTTCACAAGTTAACTCCCTTTAATGAATAAATATTCAGTGCGTAGCGTCTATTTTTTATACACATGTCATGTCCTTTTACTCATTTATTGCACAAGCAAGACTAATTGGCCCATCCAGCGGTTGATTATACATTAACTTCTCAACTTTTTATTACAAAAAAGAGTTAATAGATGTGAATTCACACCAACCACAAGAGTTTTCTTATGTATGGCAAAATTCAAATCATTTAACTATGTGATTGTAACTTTGATTTCGCACTTAATTACTAGTATATAAAAATTACTACTACCTAATTGGTTCAATCAATTAGGCTTAGAAATGTTAAGGTATAGGATATTATAATGTGTATCCTCATATTTGTAAATATCCATATATGATATTATTATGGAGGTAACACCTTCAATCTTTATCTTTGTATTTGTTGCATACCTATATATGCAAATTAATATATTTTCGTTATTCACACATTATTTGATTGTAAAATCAATAAAAATTATTAAGCATAGAAATTTATATGATTGAATTGAAAATTTACACTAATCCAATGATAATTAATAACACTACTCTAGAAACATAATCATTTGATATGATCATTCCTAAATTTAATGTGTGTGTAGATATGGACATTAAGTGATTATATAACCACTAAATAATTAAATTTTAATCTTAATAATTCATATATGGATGTATGATCCAAATTTAAAGTTCTAAATTCTTAAAATGAAAGTTATTCTCATTTGATATCTTCATATCTATATTTGTAAGCGTATATGTATGCACATATATGCACGTGGGGCAAAGTATGTACTATAAATAATATCTATACTTGCACCTAATCACATTAAATATAGTGGGTAAATTCTTAATGTCGGACTTAATCTTATTAAACAAGTGTTTACTTTATCTATTATAATATTTTTATGAATATTTGTAAGATTAGGGTAGAAACGTTCAAACACCAAAGCATCAAAGTCTAAAACAAAGGTTAATGTGTTGTTGGAAACTAAAATAAGTCCTATGTCGATGGATAAAGAGTAATAAACAAAATATATTGACAACAAATGTAAATTTTTTAAAATGCCTTAGACATTTTGAATAAGTAAATATTCCAAGCTCTTTTCGAAGAAGAAAAATGATGAGTGTGACTCTCACATAAAACTAGAATCAAACTCATATAAATTATCAAAAATAATATATAATTGTTTTTATGGAAAGACCCGTATTATTATTCAAGACACCATAAGAAATAAAATTGTATTGTTTTTTTCTCTTCGAAAACATGATAGGATTTTATACATACATACCTTACCAAAACACTCACCATAAAAATTTATGAGTATGATGAGGATATGTAGTATTATAGTACTTGATCCTATCTATACTTGCATAAAATATTTGTTATATTTTACAACTAGAATTTAAAAAAATTAAAATATTTTTAAAATTTTAATTAACTAAAAGGCAAGTAACGAGTATCTAAATGTAAGTACGCATATAGGTCATTAGTAAAAAAAGAAGAAGAGGGACAATATATATAGGCACCTAATAAATCAAATATAAGTACGTATTAAAGTTACTATTCATATAAATATGAAGTTGGGTACTAATATTTTTTTAACACAAAAAGAGTATAAAGAATCTCCTAAAAAAAGAGTATATATAGATACTACATCTATGTGCACACCACTTCTATTTAAATCAAATTTAATGTCATTCAATTTGCAGGTGAGTTGGTGTATCGATTGATCGACAAATAATAAAGATGAATATTTTTTTTTGGGTGGACATAAAGATGAATGTTTATAACCACAAAAAATTATCTTGATTCATATTTTAACAAAGAAAAAAATAGGTCATGAATTAAGTAAAATAATTTTATATCATTATTTAATTATAATATATTATATATGATAAATTTATTGACTTTTATTTTTAAAAGAAAAATTTATTAACTTTTATTATAATTTGTTTAAAGGATATATATATATATATAAAGATTTACATATAAAGATTTGTAATTAAATAATAATATGAAATTATTTTATATTGTCAAATACATGATATAATGATTTAACTCTTTGACAAGTCACACCCTTATTATTCATCACTTAACCAATTATGGTGGATAAATATGATTCATTGTCTATATAACTTAACCAATCACACTCTAAAATATTATATCAATATCTAAATTAAACTCAACACCACCCTGCCAAGTGCCAACTTGCTTTCTCAAGGTTACACAATTGTATACTAAAGATTTCTGTGTCGAAGACAATTGGACTCATGAGCCCGTCAACCCTATCCATTTAAAGTTCCAACTTCACAAATCCATGCATGATTCCAACCTATGGCGCACCCGACTTTACCAACCTTTAAGTGACAAATTGACGGCCTTGACCTTTAATAATTTTTCTTTTGATAGTTTCAAGTCACATTTTCCTTGTGATGTATGTCACTTATCCAAATATAAAAAATTTCCTTTTGTTAATAACAATTATAAATTCATTTAATGTGTTTGATCTATTACCTGCAAATATTTGGGTCTGTTTTTCTTTATCCTTTGTGTTTGGTCATCGCTATTTCCTTACCAAGATTGATGATAAAACTAGACATACTATTTTAGTTAAAGTGTAAGTGAGGTGAGTTGAACCAAATTAAATTGGGCCTTAATGAGCATTTCTCCCACCTTTTTCTATTGGAATACACCTGTGAAGCAAATTAATCACATGTAGTAACCTGTTTTACTGGTTGTATAAGTGTAAAACTTCTTCTATTTTAATAGTATATTTAAATTAAAATAAATAATTAATTATTTGGTCTTGCAAGGAGAGTGTCAAACTCTCTACATTATTTAGAAGTTGACTATGAAACTAAAATTTAATAAGAAACTCAGATGAACTGGTACAAATATTTTCGAAGAATAGGAGCTACGAGCTTTTTGTAAACATTTTCTGAAGGATGAAAACTATCCCAAAAAACGTAGTCTCCCACATCCGGACACGTGGGATGCAAAGGGTTGCATAACACTGCGGCCTCTATTTTGCCCGTACCACAACATCCTCTATCTCCCACTTTAAATCCTGCAATTATAAAGGCATGACAAAAATATAATTACAGCTTTTTTAGAAATTGTTTTTTTGAGAATTTTGGCCTGCAAACACTGTCAAGGGTAGTAGATTCAGTCATAAACAATTTGGTGCTACTTATTAAGACTGACCTAATAGTAAAAACCTTAAATATTTGTATGCGATTTCAATTTTAAATTTTATTGTCACCATTAATCTATTATCTATGTAATCATTGTCTATTGTGAAATAAATAAGATATTTGGGTTCTAATTCCACACAAATCATTTTCTACTTCTATGGATGATACCTTAGAACTATTCTAGCTAGTAACTTGATGATAATTGATTATTTCTTAAGAAATACTAATAATAAATGAATAATAAGTGTGTAATAAAAGTGAAAAGTGATAGATTACCATAATTTTGGTAATGTACAATGATATCAAGTAGAGGGTTGTAAACATCAAGATAAACCATCCTGGCATTAGGCAAGTTCCGATTAAGGGAAGCCAACTCCATTGCGAGTTTGCTGTTGAATAACTTGGCCGCTTCGTTGTACTTTTCTGCACATTTTCTAACTATTCCTCCAACCAGTGTTCTTTGAAATGGCACACACCCAATTGGTGGAGCACTAAATACCCCTATCCTCCGACCACCAAGTTGATATATTTCCTTTCAATTATATTCACAATAATTATTAATTAATGTATGTACATGGTAAGCTAATTAATTAATCAAAATAACATATTCATAAGTAATAGATGTGCATAACTCGGATAACATAAAAAAAGAACTACGTACCCCATTGTCCGGAGGCTCCACGCTATGCGCAGGTAAAGTGGAGGGATATTGTACATAGTCTTACCTTTATATATGCAAAGAGATTGTTTCTGGATTCGAACCCATGACCAACAAGTCACCAAGACACAACTTTACTGCTGTGTCAGGGCTCGCCCTCAAAAATTACGTACCCTATTGCCCGAAGGCTCCACGCTATGTGCAAGTAAGGGAAAAGGGATATTGTACACATCCTTACCCTTATATATGTAAAAAGACTGTTTAACTTGAATAAAATATGCTAACTAAATATTATTTATGCATACCTTTAAGAAATTAGAAGCCGACTTGACCATTAGGTCAGTGTAAGCAGAAATATCATATTCTACTTCTCTAGCATGACTCAAAAAGTATGTGTTGGAAATGTCGTTGCTACCTTCCACAACAAGAACAATACTATTGGCTAGGATGAAGTTTGTTCTTTCCTCTCCAACAAGTCCTTTTAGTTTTCTTATGTATTCCATGAACATGTCTATTTGATCGGTCAATGATATAGCTGACTGGTATTCAAATATTAATCAATTTAGTTAGAATATTTAAGAGAGAGAAATGAACTATTTTTGTGTTATTAAACAAAATTAATTAGGAGCTGATGGAGAACAATGAAATTGAATGTTTCCCTACCGCTAGTTTAGATGTGAGAGGATCGTACCCTGAACCACCGGATGCAAAGCAGACACCAGTGATGAGATCGTTGGGTTGGAGATTTGGATCCAAATATGCTGGCAGAAGGTCCTTAATGCCCAATTCTTCAGCTGATCATATGATAAGAAATTGTGTTACAATTTATTCTTGATTATTACAAAGGGAAAGAGATACAAGTAATTGTTAATGAAGAACATGTTTGAGATAGATTAATTTATCCTATTGTTTGTAAGATAAAAAGTTGTTTATAAAAAAGGAAATTTTTTTGGAAAACTTAGCTTAAATTTTGATTTTTCTCTCTCTAAAAATATAAGTTGTTTGTATAAAATTGAACACTTAGAACTTATGATTGTTATTTAACATTTTTTTCTCTTTTAGATTTTTCATACTATGGTCCTAGACTTAGTCTTTTAAGTAAGATATTAGATTCAAATTTTGTGAATTGAAAAAACGTGGTTGAGAGGAAAGATCACACTAAAGGTAATTAGTTAATTTTTTCAACGAAGATTAATCATTAATAAAGTTGAAAATACTTCACACCAATATCATAATTTAAAAAAATACTTTTATTATGTAATTATTTCTTCTTTCAAATGAAATTAATTATCTTTACACTAGTTTTTAATAAATTTATTCAAATAAAATTTATTATGATTATAATTGATGAAACATATAATTACCTTTTAAAATAATTTATTTTTGTACTGTTCCAATCCAAACACACTTAATTAATTAGGTGTTTGTGATTTTAATTTTTTTAAAAATAAGGATGTGTTTGATTAAAAAATAAAAAATAAAATTTTAAATTAAAATAAAATATAAGAAATATGGATTCTATGAAATAAATTTTAATTTTTTATATATTTTTTATTCCTTCAAAACCAAAGCACCCTAATTATTTATGATTTTGAGATATTTATATATAATTACCATAAAAATATTAAATATTAGTAGGAGTGTACTACTACTGTACTAGTAAAGCCAAATCGTCTGTTGTAGCTAGATCCAGACAGCAGGGCATGGGAGGTTCAGACATTCTGTAGTTTTAGCAGGGAACACTGTTCCGATTTGATTGGCTGATTTCTCAGTTACTTGTCTCACCATTTTAGGCATGTATCGTTTTGATTTTCTAATTTTTCTTTATATATATATATAACTTACATTGGAATCCGTACAATGCATGGTCGATTTGGGAAAAGAAAGAGTGAAGAGAAAAAGAATAATAATAAAATAAAATACATTAGAAAAACAAAAACAAAATGCAAATGGTTCAACCGTTAGACACATGTGTTCTTTTATATATATAGACTATGAGGCATACAATAATATTTGTATTTGATAGATAACTAATCTTATTTCACCATATTGACTTATTTACTTATTATAAGGTAAATTAGTATTAGTGCATGTTTGAGTTAGCATCAAATCCCTAAATTTAATTAAAAGATTTATGTGTCAAATCACTTATATTAATAATTTTTATTTTATCAGAAAAAATTATTTGAGAAAATAAAGATTGTTCAGAAAGGAACATCCTCATATGAAAAAAAATCTTGAGATAGTTCATAAAAACATATTATATTATCTAATGTGAGTAACTTAATTGACAACATACATTAAATTTATAAAAAAAATTATGAATTTAATTATGATTAAATTTTAATCAAAAATTAATCCTATAATTAATACAAAAGATCTAATGTTATGAAATATTTTGAAATACATTGAAACGTCTAAGACTCTATTTAAGATAATACCAAATCAAATAAAAAAACATATTATATCAATAACGGAAGGAATAATTTCTGCTGGGAAAAAAAAGCTTAAAATGATTCCATAAAACATATTATATTAATAAAATTCATCAAAGGATTAAATATTTATACGAGTCAATGTAAAGGATTTGTTTTCCTGTTTAACATCTATTCAAAATTTTAAAACCTTAGTTGATTCAAAAGTTTGTTTTTTTTCACTAAGTTATTCTTCCCTCCTAATAATGTATGAAAAAATATAAAAAAATTTACACTTTCATTTAATCATAATTCATCATGATAAATTTATTAATTTTAAAATAATTATTTTAAAATTATTCAAACAGTCATTTATAGTTTGACGATGATATAAAACTATTTTATACTATTAATATATAGACATTAAATTTATAATGTATTAGCTAATTTACACTTTAAATCACTCTATAATTGATAATTTACAATTTTATCCTCTAATTTTTAATAAACAATTTTAATTTCTCATATTTATAAAATTCATAATTTATTCTAACTATTAAGTATTTGTCTATTGACCGCCAAAATTATACTAACATTAACCATAATCTGAATTAAGTAGATGACATGATAATTAATATTTAACAGTATTTAAATTAAATTACATTTTTAATCCTTCTATATTACATTAAATAGATGATGTGACAACTAATATTTAATAAGAGAAGAGTTGGAGCAATAAAAATGTCATTTTGTTTAAATCTCTCTATTAATATAATATACTAATTATTAATATCGATAAAAAATATTAATTAATTTTTTAATAATATAAGAAAACTAAAACTATAATTTTACCCAAATATTATTACATATTAATTGCCATGTCATCTGCTTAACGTCAAGTCATAATAATGTTACAATTTAATGATCAATGGACAAGCATTTAAGTCCTTTAATTTAATATTAACCTTAAATATTGGAATATCATGGCATTATGTTTGATTTGAATATTAACTTTTCTTAAAGTACGTATTTTAAAGTTCAGTTTTTTTAAATATCATGGAGTTGGTGATATTTTGAATGTTTAATTATTTTGCTTTGAGATATCAAAATATTTGAATATTTTTACATTTTTGTAATAAAATGAACTGAGAAATTAAACTGTATATTTTTTTAACTCTTAAGGGCAAGATTGATATGATAAATTAACTACTCAAAGATTAACTCAGAAACAGTAGTATTTTTCAAAGAACTGTATATAATTGGTTCTACAAAAAATATTTCTCAAGCATATGCTACTATATATCACTTAAGAGCATAAGGATAAAAAAAATATAGTGTATACCTACAAGGTCTGATGGAACCTTTCCATTACCAAATCGACCAGTTGGGATGCCTCCTTCGAAATCTCTCCCATATGGTGGGAAGTTGCACTTAGCAAGTGTTTGCATGTTGTTGTTGTTGTTCCCTGTATCCATTATTGAATCTCCGAACACCAACACTGCTGGAATCGTAAGATTTGGTGGAAGTTCCACCAAACCCTTCGTTTTGCAAGAAACAACTAACAGTAACATGAAACAACGTAGGACAAGAATACCAAGGGGTAGAAGAGAAGGCATTAAAGAATCCATGGCGGTGATAGTTTTAGCTACTTCTAAGTTTAGCTGCATTTTAAATAACTTAGAATATTATATTTACGATTCAGATCTGCGAGTACGAGAAATACACCTATGTCACGCAATTGTGTTAATTGGCTCATTCATTGCACGCAAGAAATGACTTCAGCTAACTTCTGACTGCACGGACAATCTATTTATGATCTTTTATATTATCGACTTATAGTATATCCTAGCAAGTTGTTATTATATCGTCGAATGTCTAAATTAAATGAAATTTGATAAACATGATCTGTAAGACAGTATCAAAAGATACAACGAATGAATTATTAGATTTTGTATATTATAAACAAATATTTGATAATTGACATGCACCTTGTATCAATTAATTCTGTCAGTTGTATCAATTAACTTCAAAATAATGAGAGACTAAAGTGAAAAGCTTACCATCTATTTTATCTCTACTAAAGCGAAAAAGAATCACGAGAAAAATACTAATTTTAAAACGTGCATATATTTATAGGTGTTCCGTGTTCAAAACAGACTCCTGAATGAAACGATATCCTGAATGCATGCATATATCCTTTCATAGTTTGATTTTTGAATAATTTATTTTTTAAAATTTATTCATAACCTTTAAGTAACAACATTGTATCCACGATTTTGTGCTTTGATCTCATTTTCTCTCTCACCTACTAATTGAAAATATATTAATTTCTTCATCTGTACAACTGTTTGTGATCTATTATTCCATTATCAAGTGAGTGGTTGTTTTTGTTTGGGGCAACGAAATACCAGTGGGCCAAGTGACCGGAACAGAGACGTGTATGTTAGTTGACAATTCTGTGGTTAGCATCTAAAGTGTTCTGCTAACAATTGCGTTAAATGTATTGGTTAAAAAATTTAAAGAATTTTTATTAAATTATATAAAACATATTTGAAAATAAAAAAAATTAATTTTATGTTTTCAATCAAAAAATTATTTATATTTTTTTAATCATCATAATTAAGGTATTTAATTCTACGGTATGACCTTAAGATATATATTTTCATAGATTTCAATCATTTAAATCGATTATGAGATTAATTCTTGAATCAGAATATAATCACACTTTATATTTATTATCCTTCTCAAGAATATATAACACACGGGACAGCATTTGCAAAATCTAGATTGAATACTTTAGCTTGAGGTTGTAGGTAACGATCATGTCAAGTGAGTACAATGTTTTAAATGTAAATAGGTTCTAATTATGGCATTATCACCTGTGAAGGAACGGACTTGTTGCAAAGGCATCCACTTTAGGCTTTAAGAGAATAAACAGTTTATTTAGATCAATTTCTGACAGAATTACTGAATACAATTTTGTTTTATTTATAAGAATTGAATACAAATACAATAATTTATAATAATTTACATACTATCAACTGAGTTAGACGTATAGCTAGTGAACACAATTTAATTTTACGAATGAGGGAACATCAAATTAAAATTCTAAAGTCCGACGGTCTGAGTTAGTCAACTGCGTTAGGACTGGTGTTGGCATTATATTTATGACAATAATGTAAGGTAACATTCTCGAAAATGGGCAATGTAAGGCACACAAATCACAAACCCGGCAAAGAAGGCAAATGCATTAGAGTAACTTTAGTGCAAGATCTTGAGTAAGGATTTTGAACTTAAGATCTGGTCTTCACTAGATCTCCCATTAAAGGATGTAGAGAGATCTCCAACATGGAGAATGAGTTCTTGTAAAAGAACTCTTAAGATATGCACATTGTTCAGAAAAGAATAATCTTTTTTTCCTTTTTCTCTTTCCTTAAGATCTCAAAATGAGATCTAGTACTAAAAAATAAAATGAAAGAGATCTTGAGAGATCTTAAATCCTACTTGAACTATGGGATCTACTAAAAAGAGATCTAAAATCCCAATTTAGGATCTAGCACTAAAAATGCTCTTAATCTTTTCCACCGTGAATATCGCAATAATAAGTGATAATAATAGTTTTTAGTACTAACATGCCAAGCACAACATAATAAAAAGACTCGTGTTGCACATATGTAGTTATGTAGAGAATTCATTGACGTTAGGGCAGAAGTCCGCGTGCAATTTTGATCAGTGTATTAATTTCATTTAATACCAATGTTCTTAACATTAATATGGTTACTCAAACATACTAATTTATATTTTGTTTATTTAATCAAGATTGATTCGGGACTAACTGATCATATATGTATAGTAAATAAATTAATATTAAATTGTAAAAAAGAGTAAAATTTTAAATTAACATAAAATAATAATAACTTCATGTCAAAAATCAAAACTTTGAAAATAGCAGATAAAAATATTTTTGAAACTGAGAAATTATTTGGTATGATAATAGTAGATACTAAAAGTATGATATTTCACAATGAGAAATTATTCGATTTTTTTTCTATCTAAATAATTATTTGGTCAAGCAAGGTGACAATATAAATTTGATGTTTTTTGTTGGAAACTGAGACCCGCATTTTTCCTACTTTGAATTAACTTGTTTTTATACTTTTCTTCTTTTTTCATTACACGATCTTAAAACAAATTATGAGATTGAGAATGATTTCTCAATATTTTATTATTTTCAATTTTAAATTATATTATAAAAACCGTTAAATTCAATTTTAAAATAAATCATGTTTTATTATAAATTATCACAATTTCTATTTGAAAACTTAAATTAAACAGTATTAATCATTATTGTTATGATACTGCTATTATTTTTGAATTTAAATAAAATCCTATTTTATTTTAAGTTCTAAGAAGTATTGTCGTAATTTTAAACAGTAATTGGGCCGACGATCTAGTTATAACTTATACTAATATCTTCAAGCAATTCTATATTAATTTTATAATTTTAATTTATATAACTAAATTATTTATAAAAATACTATTTACCCTTAACCATTAAACTAATACCTTCACCATTTCAATTACCCTGATTTTAAAAAAATTAGAATTTTTTTGGTTCACATCAACAGCTTCAAAAACATTAGCAAGACCCAGAGAAATGTTTGGTAGAGAAATTCTTAATTTCTTAAAAATCTGCTCCCTACCTCGTTTGAAGTAGGGCTCACTCTGGACAAAGATGCTGGCCGCTAAATAGATTCCAGGTAAGACAAGTCAAAGCACCTCAGAATGGTTTTAAAAGCAAAAACGTGGATCTGGTGTATCACACCCGTATTGAATGTTAATGTGGACATGTCAGAAAGGGCTTAGCAGCAGCTTGAATGAAGTCTATCCAAACCAAATTAGCAGTTCTCAGATCAGGCTAGGCCTCTCCAGCGGAGTTGGGTGCCGGGGCCCTGGATGCGCTAGCCATCAGCACATAGGGGGTGGTTGCCCAGGTTTCTAGGCATGTTAAATCCCATGTTTGTTATGAATATTTTAAAAATCATTCTCAAGAATCTATTTTATGATTATGTCTGCGAGTGAGAAATGATGATAGTTTTAATAAATAGATAATTTAAATTATGTTTGTCAGTATATGCTTAACTCTGATAGAATATATTGCTCAAAATTTTTAAACAAGTTCATAAATGTGGTTCTAAATGTTAAATTTTAAATCTTTAAGTGTATAAATTTCTAGGTTATGAAATTATTTAGAAATATTTTTAATATAAACAAAATATCATACACATCAAGTCAATCAGTACTCATTGATGAATCCATAACTTAGTGACCCATTACTCCAAGTGAATTAAAGATGTTCCAAGTCGGATAACATTGTAACCCAATACCCCTAATGGCGTCATTGACCAACTATGAATCATGAGGGGGAAAAGCAAGGAAAAAGGGTGTAAAATAAAAGATAATCTTACCCTTATAAAACAATCTAACATAATTAACATTTTTTCCCTTGCAAACCCCCATTTGGGATATCTCGAAAATAAGGTCAAACTTTATGAAAAATCCACACGACTCTCAAACAAGAAAAAGCCTTCCATACTTGCGCCTTTAAACTCCTTCCTAAGTCCTAATCCTTCACCGAGAATTCCAAATGTACCCCGACTAATTACCCCTTCATTGAATGTTATGTTATTCCACTTAATCGATATAAAAGTTAGATTAAAAAAAAAAAAAAAACAAATTTGGCTTTACATTATTCAGGGAGACGCAAGAGTGATCAAAATAATTGTAGACCAAGTTGATCTTCCGAACTTTAAAAGTTACTAAATCTCTAGCAAAACAGTATTACTCAGCTGAACCAACAAATCGTCTGAAACCATAATGAATTCACCATAGCTATACATGTATATATGTGTGTGTGTGTGTGTTCAGCGTCTATTTTATACAAGCGGACAAACGAATTCAAGTGAGAATTGAACAACTAACGAAGCACACCAAGCTTTAAGCAGAAAATAAATAAAAAATTTAAAAAAGATGCATGCAAGGTAAAACTAGGACATGAAACAAGCCCAAAAATAATAGTAAAAGGCAAGCCCAATAATTGATAATTAATGTGCAAGAGATAGATCAGTAAAACAAATGTATTTTAAACTTGTGAAACACGAAGACACCTCATCCATATTAATGTTTATCGGAACTCAATGAGCACTCACAAGAAATGGGTGCTGGCAAACTCCACACTCAATAGTCTCCGAACCTGAGCTAGGCACCTGAACCTGCAATAATATCAAAAGAAACCGCCGCATGAGCACCACATGAAGATGATGATTATGATGATGTAAGGATGCATGTATGAGAAGAGGGGCAATGGTCACTAGATTCAAACCTGCAGATGGACAGTGCAAATAGGACATGCAACTTCCTTCATCTGTCTTGCAGATCCATCAGACTTGGAACCTACAAACCACACCACTTAACAGAGCCGCAGAGATAAAATTC
This sequence comes from Glycine latifolia, assembly GCA_013407115.1. Lineage (NCBI taxonomy): Eukaryota > Viridiplantae > Streptophyta > Magnoliopsida > Fabales > Fabaceae > Glycine > Glycine latifolia. Next base: position 1,992,121 of record CM023946.1, read on the forward strand.
AAAATCTAAAAAAAAAACAAAAAAAAAGAGCCATCTCAACTAAATTATCTATTACAACAGATTGCTTGAAACCTGCTTCCAAGTTATGAATAAAAAATTAAAAATCTATATAGTAATTACATTACCTGATGTCTTTCGATTTCTCTCCAGTTCCTCCTGCCAAGACATTCACCAACAAGAAAGATTACCAAAGTAACTAAAAGAATTGTAGCTTTCAATGGGTGATAAAACCAACACAGAAACAAACAGTATAATGTCCCAATCAGTTACCTTAAGTTTCTTCGCAAGATCCTCATGACTCTGCAATGCAGGTTTACTTGATGACTCTTTCGCACTAGTCAGCCGCTGAGTCACTTCCGCCTATACAGCAATGGAACTATAAGAAACTTAACAGCATTGCTTCTTCAGCTATTAACTGTTCGGGCAGCACTAATTGAATTGAAAATAAGAGAGTAACAGAAATGGAGTATGGTATGCCCATTATTGGGAGGGGGCGAAGTCCCTACTTGGATATCCCATTTAATAGCACATTAGCACTACAAACTCAGCAAATACAACAGCAAAAGCATATTCCAAAACAGTATCACTAATTTCAATATATCCAATGTGATTGAATGAAAAGTCAACAAATATCGCACATACCATGCACCGGTCGCAAACTCGAACAGGCTGAGCATTCTCATCAGCAGTCAGAGCAATTCTACCATGGGTACATTTGTCACAGAAAATATCACCACAGTTCCTACAGTGATGCTATTGGAAGCACAGAGGATCATGACATTAGCAACAAAGCACACAAAAAACAGAAAACTTTGGTTGAGAAAATAAACCAGGAGACTAACCCTGCGAACAAAAGCCCCAAAATCAGTGCCACATGCTGTACATTTTGAGACGGCTTCATCTGGTACCTATACAAAAATAGAACCTTGTAAGATAGGTCAACTAATTTTCATTAAAATCAAGTTACATTCAGAAACTATGCAAGAGTTAAAAGGAGTGAAAAACACTAACAATTGAAAATAAAGTCAAAAAAATACTAATTGAAGCATCTAATGTTTACCCAATGATCCTTCTCTTCATTGGCAGGTTTGATAAGATTCATCCAATCCCCAAAACCTTTCTTTCTTTCTGAAGGCTGTTCATTTGTTTTCACAGCTTCAGCAGGCCTCCTGCTTCCACCCATTTCCTTGAACTGCATTAAGAAAAAGAAAATAAGGATAGTTAAGACATATATAACATATAATCCCAATATTTAAAACAATTTAGTTGTTGATAAGTAGCCAAAGAACCCAAGAAAAGGAAAGATGACAAGCTATTTAACTAGAAAACCTCTGTAGAATTTAATAATTAAAATAGATTAAGTGACCAGAAATAATGTTAATAGACAATTATTTATATTATTGCAAAAAGACACTGCAGAAACTATAACTGCTTTTAAGAATATGAACCAGAGTAATAATTATTAAAATCCCAGATAGTGGCACGAAGCAGCAGACCCCAAAATTGCTATAGTGAGACAGCAGACAGCAGGATAACCGCTATTATGAAATTTTTTTCTAGAATCTAGATGTAAACTAAATAATTTATAATACTTCATCGCTCCGTCCGTAAATATAAGACTTTTTTTAAAATTTGCTTGTCCCTTTTTATAAGGCTCTTTTCAAGTTGTCTTTTGCATTAATTATTTTTTTACTAAAATACCCTAAATTACTTTTACAATAAATGCAATGAATTAAAAATATAAATATATTCTCTCTCTTACAAAGATTGGAGATGAAGACTAACACACATTAATTAATGAGGTATAAAGTACTTAAGTGGAAAGAGAAAGATGATGAGTCCCAATAATTCTATGGTTAAGTATGAAAAAAATAATATTAATTGCTAACAAGTTAATACTACTAAATAAATAAACCAACTTTCTTAAACAGTGTGAATTAGTTAAAAGAGTCTTATATTAAGGGACAGAGATAGTATTACATATATAAATGCTATAAAAATACACATAATTAAAGGCATGTTCAGATTAATAGTTAAAAGTGATGATACCACAACAACAACAACAAAACCTTATCCCAATAAGACATACAAAGTTTAATAAGAAGAAAAGTCAGGAAATATGAGAAAAAAGTACAACAAGAAAGGGCATGGGATGGCTGGTGAGCAGAGAGATGTGAACAAAGAGTGCAAAACGATGTGCCAAAGTTCTACATGGTGTGAGTTGGCCGGAAAGAGTTGTGTCAGAAGTGTGTGGGTGAAGAAAGGTAGAACAGAGGTGAGGAGCATGGCTGGTTTGTTCACAGAACAGAAAACAGAGGCTAGGGCAGACTGATGATAAAGGAAGTGATAAACGAACACAAGAGAACAGATTATTAGGATGCCCCCAATAAAACCATAAAACAACACTGGTTTCAGGGGCAAAATTGAACTTAACATTTCACCTGCGTAGCACCTGTGATGGTCATGATTGGCCACAAAAGCCACAACTCTAGCTAAGATGGCCACGTGTGACATGATGATGGGGGTTGGAGGAGTGGCAGGAGGACATGATGGCACGATAGCGCTACTACCACTAATGTGCACAATTAACTACTATGCAGACTTGGGATGAAAAGTATGATAACTGCTAAAGGTAAAGGAAGGGAGAGAATCGGGCACTCTTGAAACTGCCTGAGCCATCTGTATTTTTATATTCTTGTTCATCTATCTTTTACATATTATTTACCAAACTTTTATCAGTACAGTAGAGCAGATATAATTCAGATTGTTCTCTGCTTTCCTTTACTTTTGGACCTCTGGTCTTGTTTATCTATCACATGGTAACTCAAACTGGGAAAGCAACTTTAAAACAAAATCTTGTCCCATGGTAACCTTAAAAATACAGAGCCAGTGTCTTCTGCCAATTTTTTAGAAATAATTTATGATCTAGCCTAATTTATCATTAAAAAAAAGTTGAAATATCTGAATACCTGTATGCTTGCAGCAGTCACTATATCCAAAAGTGTGTTAGTAGTGTAACTATTAGATTGCAATCTGATCCGTCTTGGCTCAATGTCCACAGGGCTCTTTGACCAAAATGCAAAGGTAGATGAATCGTTTCTCTGCATGATTCAATTAGCAAAAAAATATATTGAGATTGACTAGGAAAATTAATTTCATGGAAGTAGAGAAGTTTTCTGAAGGAAATCAAGAAGCTCACATCACATCTTGTTATGTTCTCAAGAGGATAAATTCTCAATGTCCGGCAGGTATTTGGATCCAGCATACGAATTCCATCCAAACCAATCTGAGCACACATAGGTCAACAGAGTTCAGATTAGCAGCAATAACATAATGTGACCAACATTTTTTAGAAGCAAAAACAAAATCAGGAATATATAGAAAGAATAGACTAATCTAGACATAGAGAGAGAGAGAGAGAGCATATCATATTCAAAATAAAAGGAGAGTAATCTGTTAGCCTGAGCATTAATTAGCAAACTGTCTAGACTAAAATTACTACTACTTTGGGTCAAAATCATAAACCAGATCCTTCATTAACCTACTTATACAAAAGAAGCACCCCTAGCCATGCAATTGGTATCCAATATCCTCACGGCTAGGAACCACGAACATGTCAAAATAATTGTTATACCCACTTCAAACACAACCATGTTAAAAATATGATATAGATACTTTGGATACTCTCAAGTCTTAACTCTTAACCACATTTTGCAATTATTTATTTTTTGAAATTCCATACAAAATATAAACGAAAACACCATAAGAATTAGATAAAACAATAGTATTTTTTATGAGTTTAACTGTTATCAGTGTTATCAATGGCGGATGGCAGAAGGCAAAAATTCCTCCATATAGACTCACTAATGCGACCTATGGTGCTGCCATAGCGGGCCTCCCTTCACAAATTTCCTATGGTGGTTGGCAAAAAATCCCCCACGCCATTCTGCTATATCGACCATGGTGCCGCCATTTAACAGCAATGATGGATATGCATTAATAGTATAAAATAGTTTTACACTGTCATTCAATCACAAATCATCATTTGTATGACTTTTAAGGTAATTATTGTAGAAGTTAACAAACGTACCGTACATGGTTGTTTATGATTGGATGACTGTGCAAAATTATTTTACCCAGTCAGTACATAATCCGTTTTCTCATTTTTTATTAACTAAAGCTATATTTCAAAACATTGAAGCTATCTTGTAATTAAAAATTGTGCAAATGTGCTATAATTCAAAATCAGTGTCTTGTGCCATATGTATGTGCTCCCCTAGTCCCTAGCCTGACTATAATTATTTCAATAATAGCCCAAAGGAAACAATGTAGTTAGTGTGTTCGGTTACACTTCCTAATCCCATATATGATTTCTCACAATTTAGTTAGGGTGTTTGGTTCCACATCCCAAATGTCATTTTTTCACAATTGTTAGAATGTTTGGTTCCACATCCCAGATGAGATTCTTCACGTATACCAAGAAGCTGTAGCTAAAGCTTCCACATCCTTGTCTCTCATTCATTGGATTGAATTCGATGAACAAGCGTTGATATTGAAGCCCTAAACCAGCTTAGGGGCAACAGCTGAATGCAATCCTCTTAATTATAAAACACAAAAACATAACAAATGGTTCTAAATGCAATCCTCATCATACCTGACAGAGAACATCCATAGTGCTCTGACCCCCACTTTCCGCCAACAGCTTGACACGAAACTTTTGCACGCCACCACCTTTGACATCTTCTTGTGTATCAGCCTTGGGCACCGCTTTCACAATCTTACCCCCCAATGAAGAAGATTCCTTCTGCGAGGGGAAACTGATGGACCTCCCGTAATCATCAAACGCAGCCCAAGTCGACGATTTTGGCGCCGTGCCACGCGCCCCGTAGGGTTCCACCTTGCCCCCTTCATAAGCATACACCCCATCTCCGTATCCATCATCAGCGCCACCACCGCTCTTCCCGTAAAAGTCGGATCCCAAATCGGAATGGCTCCGAGTAAATCCGGCTCCGTACCTGTCGTCAAAGTAGCCTCCACCTTGATCGGACCTCACGGGAGCCTCGTATGCAGGTTCGTAGGTCGGAATCGGAGGAACGGAGGAGGGTCCGGAGTAGCTGTAGGGAGCAGGGACAGGGTTGTATGAGGAGGGAGTGGAATTGGGGTTGGGAGGCGTTTGATGCTGATCATATGGTGAGGAATAGGGTTGTTGTGATTGTTGTTGGTAGGGAGGGTTAGATTCGAAGGGAGGATTGAAAGGAGGGGGTAAATTAGGGTTGGGAGAAGAGGGAGGGAAGGAAGGAGCAGTGGGTGGAATAGGATCGGGATTTTGAGGGCAGGAAGGGTAAGGGGTGTAATCGGAGGGAGCGTAATTGGGGGTGAAGGGAGGTGCAGAAGCGTAGGGGTTGTTCGGGTGTGGATCGGGATTGGGATTGGGGTTTTGGAGATGAGGGAATTGATAATATGGAGATGGAGAGGAGGTGTAATCTCCTTGGTTCATGGCTGATTGGGATTAGGGTTCTTGAGAAGTGTGTTGTGGAATGGAAGGAAGGGGATGAAGATTGAAGACTCTTTCTCTCAGAATATGTGCAAATGGTTTGTTTGAGATGGGGGTTTAATTCGCGGAACACGGAGGTTCTAGAAGTAACTTGGGTTCTGCGCTATCTGCAGGCGAAGAGATGAAAATACGCTAAATTGCAACAGAACATGCTTTTTATTGACTACTAGACGGGGTTCGATGCCGAGTTGAAATTGACTTTGTGTTTGATTATTTCAGTTGCTATTTACTCAATATTTTATTATTATTATTATTATCTTTATTTATGATTAGGCATTAAGCATTTAAAAATTAAAATTGAAGTTTATTTTTGCATTTAATATTTCACTATTATAGATTAAAATATATAACTTAAAAGATAAGATTTTAATCTTCTTTACTTTCATCTATTATTAGGTTTACACATTATCAATGTTTTCTCTCTTTTCTTTGTTAAATACTTATAATTACCTTTTTTTATCTTAATTTATATACTTGAATTTTTAATTATCTATTTCTTTTCATGTGTTGTCCTTTATCCCTGTTTCTTAACTAAAATTCAATAATTAAAAAATAGTCAATAGTTAAAAATGACCTTATATCACAACTAAAATTTATAATAAATATAAATATTATATTTTTAATTTATTATTAGCAAATTAAGTTATATACTGTATAAGGTTATTTTTAAATATTGATAATTCTTTAAAAAATATTGGAATCTAATTTAAAGTTAGAAATAAAAGAAGGTAAGTTAAAAAAAGAATTAGGAAGACAAGTATATAAATAAAAATAAAAGATGAATAATTTGAAATGCTCAATAAAGAAAAATTTCAACCATATTTACAAGGTAATGTGTGAAATACAACTAATAAATTTTTTATAGAAAAAAGTAATGACTCATAAGTTAACCTATCAAATAAATAAGTATAAGTAATTTAAACATCATAAACAAATACAAAGTAAAACAAAATAAATTATATGAAATAATATTGGCTTAAATCTTATATTTTTTTATTTTGGTTCCTATACAAATTTTTCTTTGTTTTTTATCCTATAAAATTTGAAATTATTGATTTTACTTCCTATAAAAGGAGAAAATTTTAGTTTTGATCCCTGTAAATATATTTTTTGTTATAATCTCTCTGAAGTCTAAAATCATTATTTTTAAGGTAGATAAATAACATCAATTACCAGAATCTATAATTTTTTTTAAGATACCATATATTGACATTATATCACAAACACTAGCAATTATTATTTAGGATTATTACTTAAACTTACCCCAAACACACAAATGGTTTACAAGTATCACATAAAGACAGGGAGAAAATGCAAAATTTTAATTTTTTTTTAAAAAGAAAATATAAGACTTTAAAAGTGGGCTTAAATACAAGTAACACAAAGCATTTTACTTTGCTAAAAAGCTTTCTGATGATTTTTTTTTTGTTTGGAGAGAGACTTTAAAAGTGTACTTACATATAATTTTGTTTCTTTTATTTCTCTCATTTTGTAATTTTGGTTCATTTATTTTAAAATATAAACGTTTAGTTAATCAATTTTAGAAAAAAAATATTTTTTTAATTTAATTCTTTATTTTTATTTTAAAACAAAAATATTTAATTAACTTATTTGACATATCTATATGTATATTTTTTTATACTTATAACTAGGGACAGACCCAAATCCAGACAAAAAAAGGAGCCAGTGATCAAAAAATTTATCTAGTAAATATATATCATTTATTTATATACAAAATATAATTTACATTTCAAAATATCTTTCGTGCATGTCACAAAATATCTATGATTGAGAAAATTAAAAAATAACTAGAATTAATAAAATATAATATTTACATAATATTTCTTTACAAAAAGATGAAATGACTATTAATTTTATTATTAAAAAGATAGAAGATAAAAATTAATCATATAATATCTAAATTTTGGTAAATATAATATTTAAATAGAATTTCTTAAAGAAAGATAAGATTGTTATTGATTGTTAGTTTAGAAAAAAGAGTAAAGATAAAAAACAATCATTTAATATCTAAAATTAATGAAATATAATTTTTTGATAATATTTTTTAAAAAAATTACTATTAATTTTATAATTTTAAAAAGCCAAGAGATAAAATTAATTGTATAAAACTTGATAAATTATAATATTTAAATTATATATTTTTTAAAAATAAAATTATTATTGATTTGATAATTTAGAAGAAAAATGTCAAGAGATAAAAATAGATTATATAATAACTAAAAACTTAGTCGATATAAATTTTGGATCAATTTTTTTAATAATAAAATAATAATCTAATTTTTATAGGCAAATTAGATGCCACTTGATTCTCAAGCAGTCACACTACTGCTCGCCTACTCATTGTGAATCTATGATTCAATGATTTTTTTTTTAAACAGCATCCATTATTCAATAATTATATAAAAATAGTAAATCAGTAACTAATAATCTAATGAATTTATATTTTTGAAAAAAACCAGGGGATCAAATTCTCTCCTCCTTCTACCTCGGTCCACCCCTGCCCATAATCTTAATATAAAATATCTACTAATTTTATAGATAAGTAAATGAATAATGATAATAATAATTATTTTAAATATTTACAAAGATCAAAATCGGAGAAAAATATTAAGGATATTATTAAATAATGGAATTAGCACTTTCCTTTTCAATGTTCGTCTATTATAGATGTGTATGCTATGATTGTTTCCTTTTCTTTTTGGCAAAGGAATATCATAAATACTACAGGAAAACTCATAATTGCCCTTGAAATTCAGGTGTCATATACTAGTTCCTATTGAAACATTTTTTTCTAGGCCACACAAATACATCTGCAAGAGCAAGATAAGCTTATCCAAAGGATAGTTGTATCCTATAGTGATCGAATGTCACAACGTTGTTTCCTATAAGAGGATAGTAGGTGCTAGTGTCTTCTCTCTCTGTCTCCCCCTAAGAAAACTCAAATTGTGAATTACCACTCCAGATTTCATATATGAATCAGCAATACACCCTTACTCCCCAAGCTATATAAGACAGAAAATGTCAAATTTTGCTGTCCTATAATTGCATAATCAAACAATTTGAAGCAAAAGAGAGATTTTTGTGCTTGTCCCAAAGTGAGATAACCTTTTTATTGAATATACCCGGATTTACCAGAACAGTATGTGATCACAAATCAACACAAGATAAATTACAAGTGCAAACTGCAAAGCATTTATAGCTTACTAAGACTCACCAAACTTAGTAGAATAAAAGTAATTTCATTTCCCCATATAGAAGCTATGTATTTTTGCTCACTATAGTTTTTTCTAGCTATGCTCACTCACCCTAGAAGACTGTCCTACTGCACGATCCATCTTAGAAAACCATTTCCCAATCAGGATGTGCTCTATCATATCTCTACCTGACTTGAGATGGCGGATGGGTCTTAGAACACCAAACACAGCAAGATCTGCTAAATTAGGATCCAACCCACCTGCCAAAATCAAGAATATAAGCATTTATGAGTCCTCAAGGTAACATACACATACCCAACATTTTTTGGATCGTATGTGAGTTATATCAGTTGAACCAAAAAATCACGTACCCCATTGCCCGAAGGCTTCACGCTATGCGCAGGTAAGGAAGAGGAATATTGTACACAATCTTACCCTTATATATGCAAAGAGGCTGTTTCCGAATTTGAAACCTTGACCAACAAGTCACCTAGACACAACTTTACTGTTGTGCCGGGTTCGCCCTCAGTTATGTTAGTTGAACCTACCAAGAAATTTTCGGCCCTTCAAAGCATCAACCCATTGTTCGGCAGCTCCAGACAGTGCTGCACGCTCATCGGTGATGTTGTGTTTCTTCTTCAATTTCGTTGACACAAAATACATAGCTGCAGCCCCACCATACTTTGCCAAAAAGGTTCAAAAGGAGAGACAAGGATGGTAACAAACAGTGAAAGGGACTGATTAAAATAAATATTGCCTTACAAAAGACATAAAACTAATGTAGATTTTAACAGTTGAATTAAGGCTTCCTATCTCTTCCTCCAAAGCCTTCAATTTCATGATGTATAATTATTAAAGACGTGGCGGTACAATTGCATAAGGTAAGGTTTACTTAAATTTGAAGCAAAACGGTTTGATAAATCAAGAGATCTGTTTAGTGTCATGCATCAACAGGGACAGATTAGTATCCATCCCATTGTGCATATTTTAGGGTCACTACTCACTACAGAATAATCAACTTTGCATGACGTAACTGAAAACAACAAAGAATTTTCAGAACTTTCTCCATATTAAGAAAATGACAGAGGAAAACACTGATTTCAAGCAATATGAAATTAGGATAAAATGAAAATGTCCAATAGATGTCTAATATTTTAGGAGAAAACGAAATACGCTTTGAAGAGTTGCAAAATTGTACAAGGTCGGCCAGAAACACAACCAGCTTATACTTCATCTATTAGTTGCAAACTACAATTAAGAATACAGCATTTTTTTTCTTATATGTATTAAATAATCTTTTTGTTTTTTTTAAGCAAGAAAATAAAATGACAGTTTACAAGAGACAAACTTTTAGTGAAAATCATACCTTGGGTGGTGATATAATCAAATGATTTAAAAGCTTCAGGAACATTTCGATATATATTCGGTGACAAGACAAGACATGCACCAAGTGATTATCCACCCACCTGTACAAGATACCGCAGCCTAATGTTCATACATAGAAGCAGTTGCTTATAGCAACACAAACTCCTAATAATGACATCAGAGGTGTAATGTAACCTCCTAAGTACAAGACTCTTTTAAAAAAAAAATTTATAAGACTCTTTTTGTCTTTTTTATTTTTTTTCACCCAAATACCTTTTATTACTTTAAAATAACTGTTATATATTTAAAAGATAAATACATTATCTCTTATAAAGATTGGATAAGAAGATATACATTAATTAATTACGTGCGAAAGCAATTAAGTAAAAAAGAAAGGGGTTATGAGTCCTAGGAAACTTCAGGATAATTTTGACAAAATAATACAAATTTAATGCTACTAAGTACTAACTATATCAACCAATTTTTTAAAGGGTGTGAATTAATTAAAAGAGTGTTATATTAAAAAGGAAGTACTAAAGAAGAGAGAGAACTGTTTGCAACCAAGTAGTCGAAGTACAATAAGCAAAACATACTGTCGCCACTTGTTCTCTTCTTGTGCATTTAGGTCATAATATGGATGTATCCTTCTGATCAATTTATCAATTATGTCTGCCAAAAAAAAAAAAGCAGCGAGTTTAATTACAAGAAAAGAACGTTTGATTTTGCAAAGAACAAGATAAAGAAATGGAAAGAATAATAAGAACCTGAAGAGTCGTCCATTTGTTGACCATCGACGGTGAGGATAGGCACCTTCTTGTAGTCGGACCACTTGATCTCCTTCTTGTTGATGGGATTTACCTAAACCACTTTGAATGGAATATCATAATAGTCCAGAAACGCTGCAACAAATTGAAAGACTAAATAATCAAAGAAATGTTAGAATGAATAGAAAAAGAGGGGAAATTGTTCATGTGCAACCTTGTTGCAGAATGGACAAGCCTGGTACTGAAAGAGGACAAGTTCCTTGGGTTTGAAGGTCTTGGGCAAGAGACGTGGCAGCAGCAGAAGCAGAAAGGTATCTAAACCCAGAAACAGAAGGATTTGGATTTGATGGGGTCAAGCTGCCATGGCCATGGGGAGACACGCCGCTGTTGGAATTGCTTCTTAGGGCTCTGCCTACAAACATTGCTCTCTTCACCCCTCTCATCCTCTCTCTCTCTCTCCTCAATTCACTGTCACACGACCAAACCAGGATATAACTTCAGGGTTTAGGGTTTTGCTTCTTCTTTTTCAAAAGCAATAAATAATAATAACAAACATTTTCTTCTATTAATGAAGCCATGAAGGTTCTTTTTTTTTTTTTTCCAACCTGTTTTAGATAACTGCTAGCAATCTTCCTAATACATTTTCTTTTTCCTTTTTTGAGACAAACTTATAATACATTCTCTTCTATAATCTATTCATTAAATTTTATTAAAAATTAAATATTATAAAATCATAATTAGAGTACATTAAATAAAAAAGAGTAAATTAAAATCACTTGTGATTTGTTTTTATTACACTATCCTAAAAAAAAATTAATTATTGGTTTGATGTTTCACTTGTCATCCTTTGATGTTTTAGACATAAAAAATATATTAGTTTGAAGTTATCATATGATGAACACATGATTTTTAATGAATTTTTCTTGTCTAAAATGTACTTATCGTTCCTTTTAACTTTATAATTATGTCACGTTAAAATGACTATCAAGAAATGCATATGTAAAATGATCCACATTAAATAATTTCAGTAAATTGAATGAAGATTTAAAGTTTAATTAAGAAAATAAAAATATTATATGTAATTGAGTATTAAAATAGATGTCAACAAAATTATTCATATTACTATTTAACATCATTTTCTTTTGCCTTTATTTGTTCTTTTATAATATTTTTTTTCTATTAAATTTACTAACAAAATTTCACAGATTTAACAAATGAGATTAAAATCAATGTAAAAATAGAAGGATAAGAGTGTAATAAAAGTACATCACATGCATGATCATTGTAATTAACTTAATTAAAAAATAATATAATAACAAATCATTGATTTAAGTAGATTCAATCTCTCTTAAACAAGATTCAGATTTCTTAATAGAGATTAATTATTAGTAAAAATTTATGAATATTTTGTACCAAGTTTAAAAACAATGAACATCACACAGTTTTATAATTTCCAACCAATTTTAACAAATGAAAAAATGGATAGAAAAATTATGCAAACAAGCAAAAAAAAAAAAAAAAGTGGAAAAATCATTTAAATGAGCAGGGAAAATATGCAAATGAATGGTATAAAAAATGTGAATAAGCAATAAAATTGGTCAAAATAATGAAAATGGATGAAAAGAATGGGTGAAAAATTAATAATACAAAAAAAAAATTGAAATGATATGATAACATGTTGCTCATAATTTAGATATCTTTGTAAAGAGACTAGTTAATTATGGAGGATTTTTTTTTAAAATGAGGATTAAAACTATCAAAACTCCTGGTAGCCATGTCTTTAATCACACTTCATCCTGTATTTTATCTTTGATTATTAATGAAATAATACGATTTCTTTTTGTAAAAAAATTACTTCATCCCCTAAAATAAAACCTATTTATGATAACTAGCAAAACTATCCTAAATTCCTAGTAACAGAATACACAATTTACAACGGTAGCATAGCAAACAATGTGAGATTATTACAACATCATTTCACATGCAGTTCCTCGTTTCAATACAGCTATTGCTCAATAAGTTTTCTTGGTACGATAAATTGACTTTTCTTTCACCAGTTCAATGATCAAAATTTTTTTTTATGCGCTCAATTCCATTATAAATCATCATATTTTATCATATTGCAATGCATTTCAATTCATGGCCTACAGAGTACTACTAACACAGAATGAATTTCAGAACACGCACAAGTGACACAACTGATACGAGGAAACATCTATATAACTATTTAAAACGGAGCATGCTGTAGCAACAAAAACCAGAGCACAAAAAAAAGCGACTTAAATTGGCCAAAACCATGAATAGATTTCATACACGGCATCACAAGTACAGTCCATAAAATGACCGCGTGAACATAAGCAAGCAGTATTTTCTCGTAGTGAAACGTATAATTAAGATAAATAAAGGAAATCAACAGTTATATAATTAAGCTCATTGTAGTTACAAAGTATGAAATGAGGCATGATCGTACAGTGCTAGTTAAAACTGTACACAGCTTCCTGCAAGCTGCAGAGGGAGGACAAGGAACAAAATAATACCAATTGATGGAGAGGCAGCAATAAAGATTGGTCAGACAGTCACTGCCTACTATTAATTTGTAATTCTCAATCATAATATGGATCAATCTTTCTGTGCTTTTCTCTTCTTTATCTTTTGCTTTGGTGGTTGGAGAACCACTTTGATTGCAGCGTCAAAGACAGCTTTCACATTCTGTCATCCCAAGAGCACAACAATCAGTGTTATAAAAGATGGAAAAAATGGCTCCATAATTTAAGCAAAAGATAGAAAGTACACCTGTTGCGTCTTGGAACTACACTCAATGTAGGCCAGAGCACCTATCAGCTTTCTCAATTCTTCTCCCTTCAACCAAAGTAGAACAAATATCAAGGTGTGGATCACTGTAATTTATGAATCAAGAACTCATACCTCCCCCTCTACCAACAGAAAGGGGTGGGGATAACAAAATTTATAGTATTTTGTACCTGTGCCGTAGTAATTGGCGCAGCACCAGGGTGGTCCATAAAAAAATGCTTATCATCCCGAAGATCTGCAGACCATTCATGCATTTAAAGTTGTCAAATCATTCCAACTTTGGATAAGAATTGGCCAGAATCTGTTACTGTTATAAGCAGTATTCACCACAGAAAGGAATTTATTTGTGAATTAATATCTGATAGGGATTTGGGTATTATGAGATACTTAAGTTCCACATCACATCGAGTAATATGGAATGCTGGGTGGAGTATTTAAGTGCTAGGTTCCCCCCTCCCAACAGCTAACTTTTAAGGAAGGGTTCCACAAATGTTGAGTACTTATCAATAAAAACAAATTGCTACTTTTGTCATGTTCCAACAAGAAATAACCTAGATACGACTTTTACAAACTCCGTCCTGCATATATTTTCTTTTCACAGAACAATCAAATTAGAATTCCCACAAATCCGCTGCACTTGTGCTAATCCAATTTATTTTCTCCTCATTTCTGCATAAGCTTTGAGAAAAAGTTATTTTAAGCGAGATTTTAATCCGACTAATGTGAGTAGTATACACCAGGGCATTATTACTATTCAAGCATTCGAGCATAACCGAAGAGTGAGATCGTTAACTCACAAGACACTAGTAAAATCATTTCATACTCTAGGTTGGTGTATGAATAAATAAATTAAGAAAATGTCCTAAGAAATGCCACGAATCAGAATATATATACTATATATGATAAAGTAATAAACTGATGTGCTCTTTGAAGCTAAGAAAAGAAAACTCATGGGGTTTTTAAATAACCAAAGGTAAGCACAAAGCTATGTATGGAATGGTCATATGAGTTAATCAATAGCATATGCCAAACCAATCAATGAAGGGTAGGGGTAAACACCTACCTAACTTTGTTCCAACTAGAATTATTGGAACACCAGGGGCATAATGCGTTAGTTCAGGGATCCACTAAAAGAAGAAATCAAAAGAGCAATAATTTCATCAGCTATATATACTAAGTGAAGAAATTGATTTAAAGAATCACCATCCTAACTGAATTCTTGATGCGAAGAAATAACCCTTCTTTGCAATATTTTCATAGCTAGCCTTGCTTATGAGAGAAAAGGCAAGTATGAAGACATCAGCTCCTGGATAACTCAAGGGTCTTAGTCTATTATAATCCTCCTGAACTGTTATCAAACAATATGTTAAACCACCAGAAACAAACAATATGCAGAAAATGGTACTCAAAACTATTTAATTGAATTGATTTGCCATGTTACCAGCTGTATCCCACAATCCTAGGTTTACGGTGCTTCCATCCACCACCACATGAGCACTAAAATTGTCAAAAACGGTGGGCACACAGTCCTATTATTGACACACAAACATAAACGTAGAAGGGTGAAACTGTGAGGCTATAATTTGCCAAAGAACAAATAATCAGTTGGAAATATGACGAGGAATAAAGTAAAATCACTGAATCCCTGCAGCCTATAAGCTAAAATCAACTTATTTCCTCAACGTTTGAAGAAATTAAATGCGAGAACTTCTATAAAAGTTAAATTACTTAAGTTGATTTTAACTTGTGAGAAAAACTAAATTCATTTTATCTTCTAATTTTTTTCTTCCTCTTTTAAAAATGTTTGCGGAGAGGTTTGTGCAAACAGGTTAGCCCTTAAGATTATTAGACAACCACTATTCATTAATCACAATTTTTATAAGAACAGATTTACACACTACAATTTGTAAATCCTTCTAAGCACGAATAAGGTAATAATTGCTCTGCTCCTAACCAAATGACAAGCAATTTCTCAGACCCATCAGAAGAAATAATCGCTAAAAAAAAAAGAATGTCGTCAAGGTTAAATGATATTTTAGGTTGTAACTAATAATGCTAATATTGTGGTAGCACCTGTTCCATTAAGGTGTACGGACATTTTATTCATTTCAAACTACAGGAATGATAACTATAGTGAATCTCCAAATTTAGAAGGCTCCAGACCAAGTCAAACACCACTTGGAAACTCCAAATTAATGGAGATTGATAATAGTGCTTACAATTCATATATATATATATATATATATATATATATATATATATATATATATATATATATATATATATATATATAATTTGAACTGGAATTAGTTATAATTGAGATGAGAAAGGACAAAGAAAGAAACCGTGGGAAAAGTGTTGCTGGTGTAGGAAATCAACAAGCAGGTTTTGCCGACAGCGCCGTCACCGACGGTGACGCACTTAATGAACCTCGACGCACTAATTTTTCAGATCAGAGATCTATGCAAACAACAATGCCTCTAACTAACTTGGAACAACGAAACCAAGTTCAGTGTCGCATGAACCATAATCGGTATTTGAGGTTGCGGACACAAACGTGGAGGAGAAAAAGGGGGAAATTAAATTGAACTGAAATCAACTTCGCCGAATCATATTCAAAAGAAAGAAAGAAAGAAGAATGCTAAAGAAAAAGGTTGGAAACACGGACTTGGTTTACTGTGGCTGACCCACAACACAGAGGACCATTTGCCAGCTATTTCTTTTTTTGGTAGATTAGGAAAACAAAAAGGAGAAATTACAGAATGACAGAATCAAACTCTAGACTAGCCAGCACCCCTGAAGGAGGTGACTTCCATAATCCAACCACAGGTACCAAATCTGATCACCATGTTGATAAGATGTGTGCTACTCCACTTGCCAATCCCTCTGTAAAACCTGAAGAATGTCGGCAATTAGATTACTGATAGCCTCAAATACTTCACGGCAATCAGTTTCACAGATTAACTGACGGTAACCGTGTTGCCATGCTTCATATAGGCCCTCCCTAATAGCCAAAAACTATGCACGTTCTGGACATTCACCATCAAAAAATTTCGAGAACCCACCCAGCCATCGTCCTTCATGATCACGGACAATGCCACCTATCCCCATGCAATTGTTCCTAAATCTCCCATCGACATTAACTTTTACTAAAGGCTCCACAGGACACTGCCAACGGAGAACATTCTCCATAGACAGCTTCTTTCCCCCATACTGAACGTAATCAGAAATACTGGACCTAATCATACTACAAACATATGATATGGGCCATTTCTGAGAATTGAAACGCCATCTCCATGCCTACCAACAAACAGTTACAATTGACACAACTTCATCATGCTGCATAATATTAACTACCCACTCATTAACATCAGTGATAATAATAATAGGAGGAATCAGAATTCCTAACCGATTCCACAATTCCCACGAATGGGGACAATCCCTTGGCACGTGTAGCATTGTTTCATCCACTGAGGAGCACCTAGGACAAGCTGCAGATTGCGCCAATTTACAAGCAACCCTCTTATTATTAGTTGGCAATACAGAAAAATCCAATCTGACCTTTTCTTCTAATTTTTATTGGCCATGTGAGCTAGATATGAAGAAGATGAAATCATTCTCGTTTTCTGAGTTATTGATGATTGACCCTCATGATTTTGTTGGGGTTGCATGACATCGAATAGAATCACATTATTATGTTGAGTTGTTGTACCCTTGGGATTCTCCTTGGCCCAAATATTTTGAATGAAAATATTCCCCATGATTGGCGTCTTCTGATTGGTCCCATTCTCCTAGGTTTGCGCTTCACCACCATCCACGCCTCATGCGTCGTAGCGTCATCAAACTCAGTAGTTGGTGGTGACACCTTCTTCGCATTATGGTTAGGATTAGGAGTCACCCCTGCCCCTTGCTTGCTTTGCGTTCCCTGACAATCAACAACGGACTGAGATAGCGGTATGTAAGCTCGAGAAACATGGCCATAGCAACCACAAGCAGCACAAAGAACATGTAGACCTTCATATTCCAATGGCAATTTGTACCAACTCCCACTGATATTGAATTTTGCCACTACAGGAACGTTCAAATTTATTTCAACACACACTCGCACAAATCGACCATCATTCATATTCAACGTGTTTCGATCCACCTTGATTGGCACACCATTAGCTGAGGCAATGGTAAGCACATGCTCCCATCATAATACACCATTAGCTGAGGCAATGGAGATAGATTTTTAAAAAATACACATTTACGGGTAAATCGTAAATAGAACCACGACTTTTGATTTACTTCTTCTATGAGAAAAAAAAAATCAAAAGCAATAGTGGAATATTATTTTTTAATGAATTTTGTAAAGGCTAAGGACTGGAAATTTGCGATTATTTTGCCCAATAAATGCTTTGCTATTCCTCAATAAATTCACCACTCTCTTCCATACCTTTATCATAACAATTTATTTGCATATGATGTGGTGTTGTTTTTTTTTAAAGGCAATGATGTTGTGTTCTTACTGGTCTCTTATGGAGAGTCTGCACCGTATTGCCAATGCGGCTCAGCAAATGGCCATCGTAAGTCGTAAAAGGGATAGCAGTGATCCTGTAACACTATGTTGAAATACTGAATAAGTTCACATTAACTGTTTCATTAGCAGTGATCCTCAAACTTTCATACTTACCATGAAATTAATAACATTCCAAGGAAACTTAAGCATTTTGAAAGAGGAAACTCAAAGATTGCTAGTGCCATACCTACCATTGCCATAATCTAGGGTCTGATAGAATTAAAGTAATGGCATCCAATGAGTTACTAAGATAAAACTTTAATTTTAATTAGACAACATTAAGAAGCAAATCAAGTTCTATACTAAATTGTTGGGGGAAAAATATATGGTTCCATCAAGTTTAAATTAAATCCATATAGGCTACAGGTAAATGAGGTAATCACAGCGATTACCACTTGTACATCAAATTCTTTGGTGCCTAATCAAAATCTAGAAAGATTCAGGAGGGTATGTTTGATTCAAATTTATAATAGTATGTCTGCAAAATTTGATGTAAAATTGTGCATTCCCGTGTATAAAATGAGAAAGAAAATTTTGTTGCTTTGAAAGTTTTTGAACTTTTTCAATTTTAATTCAAACATGTACTTAGAATGAGTTTGACTGTGTGAAAGAAAATAAATAATAAATAATAAATAAAATAAAGAAAAATATTTTAATTAAAATAGAGAGAAAAAAAGGTGTGAAATCCACATTATTTTTGAAAATTTTCTCTCTATTTCTTTTCTATTTCTTCACAGTCAAACATACTCAAACATTCAGTTTAGCTAGTGTTTTTAAGTTTCTTTTTTTAAGATTGAACTAAGTTTTAACCATCTACCCCAACCTTTATCATTAGCCGTGTGTTAACTAGTTTATATTTCCGTATGCTTATATTTGAGTATGCTTAATACATACTCCCAAATCAATTTGATTATTTGATATAGATAGATAGAGAGTCTAGATATACATACTTTAAAGAAAAATATTAAACTTTTTTTTTGTATGTATTTATACGTTCATTCAATTATTGGGAGAGAAAAAAATATTTTTAACAAATTGATTTAAGATAAAATTCATCAAAGTTCAAGTAATCTTGAGTCTTTGTTTATCAGTGTTTTAAAAAGTTGAGTCATTGAGCTAAGAATATAAGTTAAACTTCATATTAGCTTAGTTTGAAACTGAGTCCTCTACAGTTGAGAAAATTTATTTTGGTACAAATAAATCAAGAAATTTTAAAGCTTAGGTAGGATATGTGCAATTAAAAAATGTAACTGCAGGAGATCTGACTGAATCCACAGATACAAGAACATGTATAATTATGTAAATATTTAAATGGTACATCCCATGATCCAAAATGGAATTTTATCCTTCAATAACATCCTTTTAAGTGTTAAAATTTAAAATGTGCAAGTGGCCAAAATCATTAAAGAAATTCATAGAAGACATCACAAAGGCCAAATGAATATGACCACATTCACAAAGCAAACAGTATTTTCGTGGGCTACTAACATAATAATAGAAGGAAATAAGTAGGCACCGAGCTATGTAATTGAGCTAGTTTTAATTACAGAGTATGAAATGAGACAAGGCAGTAATCATGTGATTGATTATAAGGCCTAAGAAGTCAGTCCAAACTATACACAGCTTCCTGCTCTCTGCTACAGAGGATAGGGAACAAAACAACACAAACCAATGGAGAGGCAGCATTAAAGGTTGGCCAGACAGTCAATACCTCCTATTAATTTCTGGTTCTTAAATCACAATGTTGAGCAAGCCTTCTTATTCTTAATCACAATATTGAGCAAGCTTTCTGTGCCTTTCTCTTCTTTTTCTTTTGCTTTGGTGGTTGAAGAACCACTTTGATGGCAGCATCAAAGACAGCTTTCACATTCTGTTATTAAAAGGGGCACATGAAAACTTGTGATATAAACAAGGCTAAAAGGCTATTTTGATCCCTCTAGTTTGATGAATCAGTGATTTTGGTCCCCCTAGAATTTAATTGAGACATTTGGTTCCCCTAGTTTTAAAAATTGATGATTTTGGTCCTTCCGTCTAGTGGTTTCCGTTGAATGTTAGTTTACATACGTTGACTAACTAAATTATTCTCTTTCTTATTCTTTAATCCATTTCTATAACCCACAAACATACACCACCACAATCGTCTTCTTCCTCACAGATTCAAACCACATAAAAATCCAAAACAAAAAAATAACACTTTCTCATATAAACTGGCATATTAACAAAAGAAAAACGAAGAACCAGATCATAAAACACTAACAACAATATGCTAAAGCAAATAAAACATTAAGAAAATTTCATTGAAGTTGAAATTTGATATTCCAGGCTTTAGATGCACTCAGCAACACCCATTTGTTCTTACCACAAAGTAACTAAGATAAAAAATAAAAAAAAAGCAAATGGTGTTTCATCAGTAGCACACATTAGGATTGGCCAAGTGCACATTCAAAAACAAAGGAAATAAAAGAAACAAAAGCAGCCAAATCGCATAGAGATGAAACATGTTATCCATGCATTAGGATTCGCCAACTCATTCTCACTCTCTCGCCGGCGTCGAAGAAGACTCATGGAGCTTCCAATACTCCATGTCAGGGGCCTCTGCACCGCCGCCGCCCACGAAAGGATTGAGAGTGGGTGAGCAGCAGAAACTCAGATCTGCAATGCCACCAACCACGGCTTTGATCCCAACAGCAAAAACTCAGATATGCACCACCACCGACCACGGCTTCGATCTCGGCAGCAAAAACTCAGATCTGAACCGCCACCAACCACGGCTTCGGTTCTCACAGCAGAAACCTAGATATGCGGTGTGTGTTGCGTTTTGTTTTGAATGGGTTGCAGACTTGCGGTGGTTATCGACATTCGTTCCCCCAATCCCCTCCTCCTCTCTACGAACATTTGTTAATTTTTCACGTGTTCAATTTTGGTTATTAATGTTAATCACTCATTAATGAAGCCCCTAACCATCAACTAATACAGATGTATTACATAGAAGCATAGGTCAACGTTATAAATTAACAGTCAATGGAAGCCATTAGACGGAAGGACCAAAATCATCAATTTTTAAGACCAGAGGGACCTAATGTCTCAATTAAATTCTAAGGAGACCAAAATCACTGATTCATCAAACTAGGGGGACAAAAATTGCATTTTAGCCTATAAACAACAGGACAAAAAATCACTGCACATGTGTTAAGAGAGAGAATTGCACCTGCTGTGTTTTTGAACTACACTCGATGTAGGCAGGAGCACCAATCAGTTTTCTTAATTCTTCCCCCTTCAACCAAAGTGAAAAAAAATGTCAATGTGTAGATCAATGTAATTTCTGAATCAAGAACTCACACCTACCCCCCCTAGCAAAAGAAATAGTGGGGCTTAGAAAATTTATGGTTATTTCATACCTGTGCTGTAGTTATTGGTACTGCACCAGGGTGGTCCATAAAAAATTGCTTATCTTCTCGAAGATCTACCGATCAAATTAAGCATTTTACAATTGTTATAAATCATTCAAAATTGGTGGTGATGAATTGACTGAAAACTGTTTTTATGCAGTATCCGCCAGAAATAAATTTGATCATAAACTAATATCCTGGTAAGAAAAAGAAGTTGCTACTTTTGCCATGCACCATCTGAACACAATCTAGATACAAGACTTGTGAACTATGTCCTCCATATATTTTCTTCTCAAAAAAACAAATCAAACTAGAATTTCCTCAACTCCACAACATTGATGCTAAACTGAATAATTTTCTCTTTATTTCTGCAATAACCATTGAGAACTGTTAACATCTTATTCTTGGTAGAGATTTTAAACCAACTTCTGTGAGCATTATACACCAGGGCATCGATAATGCTTTAGCAAAAAGAAAGAATAACTATTTATGAAAATGATAACAGCAATGTCTCTACGACGCTGTTTGAACCATTCCATACACTCTAGGTTGGTGCATGCACAAACCTCAACGAAAAACAAATGTAAAGAATAGAATAATTTTGATAGGATAAGGCAATAGACTGATGTGAATTGTGAACAACTAAACTTTGAAGTCAAGAAAACCATTTCAATAACCAAAGCCAAGCAGGAAGCTCTAACAGGATCATCTGGATTGGTTCCATTTCATTCAATGAAGGAAAGGGGTAAAGGCTTACCTAACTTTGTTCCAACGAGAATTATTGGAACACCAGGGGCATAATGCCTTAGTTCAGGGATCCACTGAAAGAAGAAACCAAAAGAACAATAACTTAATCAGTCATATCATACTGAGTGCAGAAATTGATTTAAAACATCACCGTCCTAATTGAGTGAAAGAAGTAAACCTTCTTTGCAATATTTTCATAGCTAGCCTTGCTTATGAGAGAAAAGGCAAGTATAAATACATCAGCTCCTCGATAGCTCAAGGGTCTAAGCCTATTATAATCCTCCTGACCTGTTAATCAAACAAGTTAAACCACCAGAAACAAACAATTAGTCAAAAATAATACCCAATTCTATATAACTGAATTGGTTGCCATAATTACCAGCAGTATCCCACAACCCCAGGTTTACGGTGCTTCCATCCACCACAACATTAGCACTGAAATTGTCAAAAACCGTGGGCACGTAGTCCTGTTATCGATGATCAAAAAACATAAATGAAAAAGGGTGAAGCAAACCACAAAGCCATAATTCTTAAAGAACAAAACCAAAATCAATTGGAAAGCTGATAAAAAACAAAATAAATAAAGCAGTAGCAACGCATCCCTGCTTTGCTCAAGTGGTCAGAATCAAATTACAAGCAAATTCTCAAACTCAATTATTACTCAAAACATAAAAAATATAAGCCCTAAGTGACAAACAGCGTTAAATGACTTTGAAGCACTTGGTTCATTAAGGAATACAGGAATAATAAGAATAACAATGATAATATAGTGAATCTCCAAATTTGGAAAGTTCCAGAAGAAGACAAACATCAGTTGGAAACTCCAAATTATTGGAGTTTTACAATTGAAACGCATATATATATATATATATATATATATATATATATATATATATATATATATA
>CM023946.1:2015441-2039695 GCA_013407115.1 Glycine latifolia
TATATATATATATAATTTTAACTGCAGATAGTTATAATTGGGAAGAGAAGAAAGAAAGAAACCGTGGGAAAAGTGTTGCTGGTGTAGGAAATCAACAAGCAGGTTTTGCCGACAGCGCCGTCACCAACGGTGACGCACTTAATGAACCTCGATGCACTCATTTTCAGATCAGAGATCTGTTTCCAAAGAGCAACAATGCCTCTATAACTCTAACCAAATTGGAGGGAGTTGCTTGCAGAGTGCAGAGAAAGGGGGAAATGAAATGGAAATTAAATTGAAATGAAATTCAAAAGAAAGAAAGAAAAGGTTTGAGACACTTGGCTGACTATGACTGACCCAAGAGACAACCTTTTGCCAGCTATCTATAATTTCATGTGACTATTAGGTCCTCTTCCTACTACTTCTAAGCCTCAACCAAATAATGATTCCTTTCTCTTAATTAATTATTTAATTAAGTAAAAATCTTTGTTTTCTTTTTTTAAAAAAATCGTTTGTGTGTGTTAACGGTTCTTTTTGTTTATCGTTAATTTTAAAGTAAAGTAAAATTTCAAATCAACAAAAGGCATAGGTAAAGTTAGTTAGGCACACCTCATTACAAAAGAAAAAACATTAGTTGGAAAGGCGCAAATGATTGCCTGGGTCTTGCGTCGATGATTGATGGTTTAAATTTTAAAATTACTCTTTTGTTTTTCTTATTATTATTTTGAATGTTTAATACGTCAAAATTTATCTCGCAAATTATTTTATTGTGTAAGTGAGAAAAATATCAGTTTGATCTTTGATCTCAATCTCCTTAGTGTAATTAGGGAAAAATATATAGCATATATTTGGTGAAAAAATAAAAGAGAGATAATTTATAAAAAAATATAATAGAAATAAAAAATAAATGTATGAGATATTTGTTTGAAGATAATTTTCTTAGAAATAAAGTGAAAATAATATTGTGGTCATAAAAATACCATTACACCCTTATTACAAAATCACTTGACTAATAAAAAAAGACACAAAGTTGGATAAAAAGGTCAACGTTTGATGAATAAAAATAATAGGACTCACTCATTCGATATTATTTCTTTTATAAATATGTTGCACCAAACACGAAGGCATTACTTTGTATACATCAGTCTATTTCAGTCGCCTAAAACAAATACACCACTAATGATAAATAATTTTCAACTTTAAGGAATATTTTTATTTTCCTGGTAATATAAAGTTTCATTCTTACTTGAACTATAATTATCAAGTTCTTTGGAGTTTGAATAGAAAACTCGGTTGATCACAAATATGAAGGTTTACCGAATTCAAATACCACATATATTTTTTTAGATTTTAAAATTTTTTCATTTATTTAACTAGATTTTAAAAATGTCTTATCTATGTTGTACACACTATTTTTTTTAATAATACACATCGTACGTACTAATAATAATTTATATGTTTAACTCCATAAAATATTTTAAAGTTTCTAGATATAGAACTCATTATATGTATGTGCATCTACAGTATAGACCTAAGATGTCTAATTTAGTTAGTTGAACAGAGTATATCCGTGTTCTATTATTCGTATGGATAAAAAAATTATATATGTGGAATTGTAAAATAGTTTTTTTGCATTTTTGTTAAAGAAAGTTGTAGTTGATTTGTGGAATGGTTTGTGCAACTTTGTTTGGAATATGAAGATGATAATATGTCGCTAACTGCGTTACCAAACTCGATGGTAAATTGAACTACTATTGTATTGTACATGCATGAGATGTGTTGTTTGGATCTAATGTGTGAGGATGTTGAAGGAACATGGAATTGGGAATGGTAAAGTACTACCTCCATGTGTTGTTGCCAACTCTAACTTCCCTCACCTCCCGATCCCGTCTCTTATCTTCAACAGAGCATTGTTACCATTTTGTTTCCTTCGTTGCTTCAACACTCAACCGGGGGGAAATGGAAATCTTTTTGTCCTCTAGTTAGAACTAACAACCATTTTGGATAAGAACGGGGTGCCATGTATTCCCGAGTCCTAAGTACATAATTTATAGTTTGGTCCGTGATTTTCAATTGTCAAATTGGTTTCATTAATCTCACACTGAATTTCGGTGCATTGATTGTGCAATTATCAATTCGCCTTTCAAATTAATGTCATTTCAGCTAAAATTCAGGACATTAGTCTAAGTAACCTACAAAGTGTATATATTTTTTCTTTTGTGTAAAGTCCTCTTGGTCTTGGATCACGTTTTGAGAAGGGAGAAAAACAAACCCCATATTTAACCCAAAATCAAAACACCCCGAATGATTATGGTTTTAACCAAACTAGGACAAATGTCAAAGGGTCTTTTTTCATACACCTAGTAAAAAAATTGAAAATATCCTTACATATACATCTTACTTATTAACAATCTGTATTATCAATATTATGTTAAAAATATGTTTTATGAAATAATTTAAAATAATAATTCAACATGCAAGTCTTAAATATGCAACATTTATATTATTAGCACGACAATCTAACCAATTGAGTCAACAAATCAATTATGTTAAAAGATAATTAATGTCACTATATATAACACTAAAATTTCTAATGTATGTTTAATACATATATAAGTTTACAAAATAAACTTTGTAACAATTAATTTTGATTTAAAAATATTTTTTTACATATATAAATTTATATTAAACCTATGATTTTTATTTAAAATTTTTATATAAAAAAATTTATTAGATTAAAATTTATTATATAAACCTATATGTGTATTAAATGTATATTAGAAATTTTTGTATTGTATATAGCAACATTAATTATCTTTTAACATAATTAGTCTATTAGCTTAGTTGGTTATGACGTTGTGTTAGTAATGAGAAGATTGCGTATTCAAAACCTAATTAACCCATACGAATTGTCAATTCTTAAGGCTCATCCTTGTGCAATGATGTAAAATAACAAGAAGAAATTTGTTGGATACGAGAAGAAAATATTAATACAAAATGCAATGATGTAAAATGTCTCAAAAAATGAAGTTTTATCACCACATCCTCGTGCTTGGAACAGATTGGTCTCTTACTTTCGTCCTTCAATCTCATTTTCTATTACTATGATATGTTATTGTTTCCATAAAGTTTTTCTGCTTCTACATTTTACTCTACTATTAAGATTTAAGGCGTGAAACAAATTAAATTCCACAATAACTTTTGTTACATGTTTCAATGTGCCTTCATATTTATCTTTCCTCCAATTTTCTTACTAGAACAAACTGTAAAATTAGTTTCCTACTACTTTTTTTAGTTGATGTAGATTTTAGTAATATTTTAGTAACTGATTCATTTATGGTTTTCGTTTTCTTTTTTGAAGGGGCTTGTTTACAAATTGAAATTATCATTGCCTTTAGTAAACTTTATTTCTATGAGATGGTGATAATTTGATGATATTCTAATTGGATGCCCCTGGCAAAAGAAACAAAGATTACTATGTGTCAAACCCTAATTTTGTTCAGATTCCCAAAAAACAAGAAAATAAAAAAAATGTAAGTTAAAAAAATGCCCCCAAAGGGACCTAATGCGCTCTTAAAGAGCACATTAGGTCAAGTTGAAACAGTACAAAAACACAAGAGAAAAAAGTTTGAGCATTAATGACACTGAAGTGATATAGATCCCAAGGAAGCGAAAGGAGCCAACATCTTCAGGAAAGGGAAATGGGTCTCTAGATAAACCTTCATTCCTTCATACTTCCCCTTTCCTTCCCTTTTCTCTCTTCCTCTCCTTCTTATTCTCTACATTTTTTGTGTTCTCCGGTTTTGTGAATCTACCCATTAAGTGTGTTTCTCTCGCCGGTGGACACCTTGGCCGCTAGCGAGAGCCTTATAGTTTACATTCCTTATCTCTTATTTGTTATTTTCTTCATGCTTGTGGTGTTTGCGCTCTCGTTTTGGTTTGTCCTCACCCATTTTCTCAACTCCGCCACCATGCCGCCGTAGCCCTCGTGGTTGGCTCACACCGTTAGGCCTTGCGACGGTGGCGTCAGCAGAGCCGTACCACCATCCATGGTGGTGCTTACCTTCCCCACACCATTTTGGTGAGTTAGGTACATAGGGTTTTTCGATCCTTGTGCCTTATTGTGGGTTGGGCCGGGTTGCTTTGACTAAATTTCAACCTAGCAAAAAAGAGTTAAAACGAGCCTAGTCCGAAACAAAATAACTTCCACTAGTTGCACCCCCCTTTTTCATACCTACACCCCCTTACCTTTTAGGCAAATGAAATAAATTATGCTATTTATACCTCCACTTTCATACCTACATCCCGTTACCTTTTAGGTCTGGTGGATTTTCTTATTAAGTTTGAAATGAAATAATTAAGTTTAAAATAAAATAAGCACTGCTAACTACACCTCATTTCTTCATGTATGCACCCTACCACCTAGGCTGATGGCGAGACCTTTCATGTTAACACTCCATCAATGTTGGCCAAGTCAAAGTCAACCTTTTGATTATGACCTTAAAAAAAAGTTAATTAGTAGATAACTCTTTATTGTATTTAGTTTTTATGTTTGTCTCCAATATTTATTTTATTCTTCAATTAGATTGTCTCATCATTACCTAATTAGCTAGTTTAATTAGTAATGTTTTGTAAATATCACACTTCATTTTATTTTGCCCATGTTTAAATCCTGCATCCTTAATTACTAAGTGTACTCCCCACTTTTATTTTATCCCTTTCTATTTTCATTTTGATTTATTTGATTACGTGCTATGTCAATTATTCATTTATTTTGCAATTTCGCTTTAGTATTCTTTAGCATGCGCTTATGTTTCGTGCACTCTCTGCTAGGTATTCGATTTGCTTGGTGGTGTTTCAATAACGTGTAGATAAATTTTGTGAATATCATGTTCGGTCTCCGACTTGCTTGACTTCACAAAATTTACCACAAACCCAAAATATTTTATAACAAAAGGTAAAAAAAATCAAATAAATGATCACTCAATTCTTTTTTTTCTCCACAAAAATTACATATTACTCTAGATCGCTTAAAGGTCTAATGCCTTAAGCAATTATGTTCGTTTTTTCTTAAAATTCAACGTCGTTTCAAGGTTCAATGCTTTAACGACTCTTTTTTCACACAATTGAAATAAATTTTTTGAAAAAGATAAAATCAACCCAACATGCAAGTTATTTTCTACCAAAGAACTACGTAAATCTGATTTTCTCATTATGCTTGAGGATACGAAGGAGCGAGGACAAACCCATTGTCTATCTAAAAAACTAAAAAATATATAAAGTCCTATATTTTCTAAAAAAAAAATTGTTTCCTTTTTTAAAATAAACATAATTCATGTTATTAACAAAAGATAAATAATTAAAAAGTCACTTTTTTAGCACATTGGATTAAAGGTTTTTTGTTTTTATGATGGGTTCATGGGGTGTTAATACCTTCCATAAACTTAAACAACTTCCAAATCTTTTTTATCTCAAATCGTAGATAATTCTTTATCTTTTTTATTTTTTCAAAGTTTTTCTTAAATAAATGTTGCTAATGATTCTCCCAATCTTTTTTTTGAAAAATGCTCTCTTTTTATTATCTTTTTTTATCACCGTTCCATCATGAGTGTCACGGTGGGCAGACACTATGCCAAAAGTTTGTTAACATACCATTGGGTGCTCAACCTACGGAGAGCAACACCCCAATTCCGTCTTTCATGAATGTTGAGCAGACGTCACACTCACATGGATGCAATGAGAGCATCATGAAGTGTGAAATTTTCTCTACCTTTTAGTCTGTGGTCAATTGGCTGGACAAATTTTTGACTTCTGTGTCTAAAATACAAAGCAAAACTCATGCTTATTTATGCATTTTGATATCTACGCCTTTTCATTTGACCTTTTTTCTCATACTTATCATCAGTGCCATTTCATTTTGATCGGTAAACTCTCTGGGAAGGATAAATAATATGGAACAATTTGATGCCCTTTTCTCACACTCAACAATCAACAGTGAGGGAACAACTAACATTCCCAAATGTGGAAAAAGCCAACACATGCTTTTATTGGCAATTATTGTTTACATATCCTTCTCTCAGAATTTAAATCTTAAATTAAAACACAACAAAACTTTATTTTGATCCATCACAAGATCGAAATTGTGGAGCTTAAAATGTTCAATCCAGTAAGGGTTGTTCGGTTGAGTAAAAAGCGAGGTGATTTTGTAGCTTTTTTAATGCAGAAGGAATGAGATAAGATAGAGCAACAAGGGTTAATATTTCAACTACGTTAACCCACCCTGGTATATATATTGATAACAAAGAGGGAAAACAAAACACTTGGAAGGACTAAATCATATCCAAGAAAACTCCTTTAAGAATCTATAATTAAGAAATAGTTATGTATATTAGTTTTCATCGAAGTTATTTTTACATCCAAGCAAAGTTATATTTCTTTATGTTTATTACTTGTTATCTCGTAAAAATATTTATATATAAAAAAAAAACAACTCCCCTTCGCCCATTTCACGTTACTAGAATATATTTTTCTAAATCCAATATTTTATCTCTCAAACAAAAAGTATCAAATTAACATTTTTATTTTCTCCCTTTATTTCTATCAATTTAAACATAATATAAATTCTTACCAAATTGAAGTGGCTTTGTTGTTCTCACATACTAATGCTAATATTCATAAGGGGCTTTGTTATTCTCACAGTCTCAATCTCATTTTTGTTGAGTTCATCTCCAAGTCCAACTCTTTATTTATTTTTTATATAAAAATAACATTGATGAAAACTAATATACATAACTATTTCTTATAAATTCTCACTCTCAACTATTTGATGAAAACTAATATACATAACTATTTGACATTCTTATACATAACTAATATACTTAGCTATTAATATGGTGCATTTGCTCTCAAACAGAGTAATCGGTGCAATCAAGAGCATCGTTAGGCTTGTAATTTCGAATTGAGGTCGATGCGGCTGACTCTTTTTCCAAACCTTGGTATCATTTTAGAAGTCATGGAAACCCACAAAATGGAAATGGTGACTGAAGTGAAAACACATTCTGGATGGACAACATGGTGGTCAACTACAGCTTCTTGTTCCATTTCCTCATATTGTCAACTAAACATTTATCGTCAAATTAATTAGTTCTCTATATTGTCATGTAAGTTCTTATAAACTCATCAAATATGTTATGTCACGTTTAAATTATGCATCAAAATTATAAACACGGTTTGTTCTGTCTTGTATGGCTGAATATCAGCGATCAAAAAAATAAATGGAGGGGTGTACTAAAAACTTTCCAATACAAATCCCAAACCATTATTTTATGTGAATGCAAAAATGTTTTATGGTATAACAATTTTTTAGTTGTATGAGCGGAAAGAAGAGAGATAAAAAGGAAAATAAAATAAGAGATCGATATATCGTGACGATGAGGGATGAGAAAAAATATAACAAAAAGAATAGAGTAACTAAAAATGAGAAAATAGATTTGTAAAAATAGCCCGAAAATTAAATAGACAGATTACAGAACTGATGTTACATACAAAGTTCACATCCAAAGAAGAAGCTACTACAAATTGTTTCTGTGCACCCCAATTCAAAAAAACCATAGGCGATACACAAGTTCCTTTTTTGAAAAAGAAAAGAAAAAAAACTAATCAGCAAATTACCCTCGCCGATCCTTTTTATTTAGACACTAATCATAATTTACTATTAGTAAGCATCAAGTAACGTGGACCCAACAAACTTAGCATCATATTGCAACGAGGGGAGAAGGGGAGAGACTGGTTTAACAAGATCAGCGAAGGCGCAGAAGTCGCCGGAGATGGTTGGTTGCTCCGTCGTCAACGCAACCAGCGGCAGTTTCCTCTTTGCAACCGAGTTTGGATCTGAGAGAAAAGTTGGGAAGTGGCAAACTAGTGGGTGGCGGAGCCAGATTGAAAACCGCCCCCGAAACGACGTCGTCGTGGATGTTTCCCATCCCTAGCACCAGTTTAGGAAGGTCTTTGGGATCAGGTCCCCAGCGGTTATCAGAAAGAATAGATTGTGTTCCCGATCTCTTCTTCGCTTCCTCTCTGCTCCGGTTTTTCTTTTTATTAACAACATGGGGCAGAGGAAGCAGAGGTGGTTGTTGTTGCACGTAGACGAGTGAAGAAGCTGAGAGCGGGTAAGAGTAGGAGAAGGACATGGCGCGTGAAGGAGGAGGATTCAAGAGACCTGCATACGTGTCAAAGTTCTCAGAAGGCTTGTTAGAAATGAAATTACCTCGTCCATTTTTCTTCGGGGTTTTCATTCTGATATTCCTGTTGGGAGCAAACGATTGTTTTTGTGCCGTTGCACCGTCCATTCAGATTTAACGGAGGGATTAAACAAAAAATTAAGCTAGTAAAAAAGCCGATGATCTTCTTCAAAACAAACGGATCAAGAGCCTGTGAATTAGTTTAGTATATATTTCAGGGAAATAATAATAATAATACTAGATGGACAAAGAACCAACACTTGATCTCATCAAATCATATCAGATCAAGAACAAGCTTCTATGTATGTATGCATGTATGTATGTTGTTATCATAAAATACAACACATGAACAACAGAAGAAGAAGTTTTTGATTGAGGGGACCCTGGTTTTAGAAGAAGAGAGAGGTCTAAGCCTCTTTAAGGGTTTTCTAAGCGACTAACTACAATCGTACGCCTTTAATATATATCCCAAGAATTACAAGATCGAA
Source organism: Glycine latifolia (assembly GCA_013407115.1). Taxonomy (NCBI): domain Eukaryota; kingdom Viridiplantae; phylum Streptophyta; class Magnoliopsida; order Fabales; family Fabaceae; genus Glycine; species Glycine latifolia. The sequence goes on from CM023946.1 coordinate 2,024,149, forward strand.
TACTCAACGTTTTTTTTTTCTTTCAATAAACGTTAGTAATGCGATATTTGCAATTATTTTAATGATTATGTCAGAATTTCTCCTAAATTACTGACAACCTTTGCGGTCGGCAACCTTAGACGAATACCGTTGAATGGTGTTGGGCGGCAACCGCCGGGGCGATGAGGACCGTTGGATTTTGTCTTTGCAAATAGCCGTTGGGAGGAAAGTGACGTTGATAAGTTCATCGGGTTCCTCGAAATTGCTCTGAGTCAGACAAGGTAGGAGAAATCCTAGCCATACACGTCTTCAACGTGCTGGGGCCCAGCCTTTTGATATTTGTTTATTGCCCAGTGACCTCATGTACCGGGAATAACTATGTGCTTCCCATTTTTTTTTTCGTTAACTTTTTCACATTTTTATTAAAAGATATTTTATATAAAGACAAATTTATATAATAAAAAAGAATTTAAATATGCTGACAAATCTCTCATCCAATCCTATAAAGTATAAATTGTCACGTGATAAAATCACTAATTTTTATAATAATATTATAATAAAAATTAAATTAATTAATAAATAAACAATTTTTTACAATAACAATATATAAACAATTAAATACATAAAAATATTCTAAATCCAAAATGAAAAAGTCTTACAACATATTTAATATTAAATCTTGGGGATAGATCTTAAGTTAAAGATGCAATAATTTTCAAATCCAGCAATAAAACACCCATCAAAATTTTTATGTTAAAAATATAGTTTTTTCATAAGAATTATGTAGATCTGCACAGTTTTTAAAATAATAACGTAAAAATTTCAAGTCGTGGCAATAAAAATAAAATGTAGGAGGAAGATGAACATTTTGAATGAAGGAATGCAACAAACAAAATAAGAAGAAAAAACAAACAAACAAAAATATTAAGGAAAAGGGGGGTCGTGAGCGGAGTTGAAGGAGGAAGTAGGGGGTTGCGTAGGAGGGGGAGGGGAATGGGGAAGTATAGTGGAGGAAAGAAGAAGCCACATGAAGAGACGGAGGAGAAAAAAGATAAAAAAGTAACATGTGAAAGAGAGGGAAAAGAGAGAAAAGAAAAATGTGTGGAGAGAAAAAGTGTATGTTACTATGTATATAGTGATTGTTATCACTTAAAAAATGCGTATATAGTAAACAAATGATGCAAAAAAATAGTTGTTACACACATAAATATCTTATAAGTTGGTTCATTACAAGCAGAATTTGTACATACAATTTTAAATCTCATTCTTCATTTGTCAACCTTTATTTTCCAATTTCAATTTGAGTTAATTTTATTTGTGTAAAATGGATCCAAATCAATTTGATTGACAAATTTAATAATTTTTTTACAAAATTACCACATGTCTCATTCAACCAAAAATTCTCAAATCGTCCTCTTTGTTTACCACCACCACCACCTAATTATTTTATTCTAAACACTCAAATCCCTTTCATCGTAAATTCTCAAAATTCTCAAACATTTCCTTCAATCCCACCAAAGAGTCCTATCATGGTTTCAAATGATGAAGTTGGTTCACAATTTTCATAATTTTCTACTCAAATTGGGCTATAAGAGACCGTCGTTAAGGAAATAGAAAGGTCTTCTACAAAAAGAAAACCTCGAGTCGCCTTTGCAATTGAAGATACACACATCATTAGTTCATGACTCAACATCTCAACCGATCCAAATGTTGGTGTTGGTCAAGGAAAATAAATGTTTTGGTTAAGAGTCACGAAAAATTACAACAAATTTCGAGGTAAACTCCATGAAAGATCAATGAATCAACTGAAATCATGATGACAAAAAAATAATCTGGGTGTGCAAAAATTCAAAGGTCATTATAAGCAAGTGGTATCATTGAAGAAAAGTGGTTGCACAGATAACGATGTCATGCTTCATGCATATGCCATCTGGAAGGAATACAAAGGAAGTGATATTGGTTTGGAACATATTTGGCGACTTCTGAAAGATCAACCAAAAAAGTTAAGTTAGTTTCCTAAAAATTGCTTTAAAAGGACAAAGATTTTCGAATATGGGGCATATTCATCATCATCTAATCCAGAAACACCGATCGAAGATGTTGAAGCTGATACACCGTTTCCAATTGTTCGTCCAATGGGACAAAAGACAACCAAAAGGAAGAGCAAGGGGAAATGAGTAGGAACATCTACCAATGTTGTGGACTTGACTAATGTATAAGAAGCAATGAGAGAAATAAATGTTCTCAACGCCAAACTACCCGTCTTAAGGGAGAAAGAATTGAAAAATGAGTATTATGACATTCTAATAAAGGACACATCTACAATGTTTGAAACTCAACTCGAAGACCATCAAACATTTTGTAAAATAATTAGGCGTAAACTAGGAATCTAGTATTAATTTGTTAGGTGATTTTAATTTGTTGTAACCGTCTTTTAATTTGTATTTTTAGGAATCATGTTTGACTTGTATTTGTTTTATTTATTTATTTGTAACTGTATTTTAATTTGTTTATTTTTTTATTTGTGAAACTTAGTCGTTTCATAAATAACCGTTGCAAAACCAGTCATTATAAAACTAGTCATTGCATAATTTTCTATTTAATTGTTCAATCCTCATTCATTGTTGTACATGTCCTTCAAACAATATTCTTTTTTCACTTATTTATGCAATCAATCATTCATACAATGGATCAAAATAATGACTTCGACACAGTTTGGAAACAAATTGTTTATGAAACATTTGACGACGATAGGGATGAACAAATCATGCGCTACTTACGTGCGATGCAACAACAAGGAGGTAACAACAATCAACACATAAGGCTTAGAAGAGTCATTAATCACAATTGTGAAGATAGATATCTATGATTGATGAATGACTACTTCTCAGAAAATTCGGTATACACAAAGACTTAATTCCGACATAGGTTTCGAATGCAACGATGATTGTTTAATCGAATTGTCAACGCTCTTAGTAATCACGATTAATATTTCCAAATGAGACCTGATGTTGTTGGTAGAATGACTCTCTCGCCATTGCAAAAGTGCACTGCAACTATCTGTATATTGACATACAAATCATTTGCTAGTTGTGTGGACAAGTACGTTAGAATTGGTGAATACACTGCAACTCAATGTTTACAAAAATTTGTAAGAGGTGTCAATGAGATATTTGGACAAGAGTACTTGAGAAAATCCAACAACAATGACATAAACTGCCTACTACAAATTGGAGATGCACGAAGGTTTTTAGGTATGTTAGGTTCTATTGATTGCATGCATTGGGAGTGGAAAAATTGTCAAGTTGCATGACAGGGTCAATTTCGTAGAGGTGATCATTGCAAACCCACAATAATACTTGAAGCAATTGCTTCACAAGAATTGTGGATTTGGCATACGTATTTTGGAGTTATGGATTCAAACAATGACATCAATGTATTAAATCAATCGTCCGTGTTTGATGACGTTTTGCAAGGTTGAGCTATTCCAGTATAATTTACAATTAATGAAACTCCATATAATGAGGTAATATCTTGTAGATGATATTTATCCTGATTAGGCCACATTTGTGAAGACCATACAAATGCCACAAGGTCCCAGAAGAAAAATATTTGTAAAATGTCAATAAGCAGTGAGAAAGGATGTGGAACAAGCATTTGATGTGCTCAAATCTCAATTCGCAATTATATGTGTTTCGTCTCGTGCCTAGAACATAGATACAATGAATGATATAATATTAACATGCATTATATTGCATAATATGACATTTCAAATGTTTAAGAATCTCATGGTGCTCCTCCTGACTTTGCTACATACTTGCAAACAATACGCGTTATGCATATAAGAGAAATTTATCAACAACTTCAAGCAGATTTAGTGAAGTATATTTGGGAACATTACAGTCACAACAATAATGAAATATGATTTTTTTAAATGAATGTCTTGCATTTTTATTATTATCAAATTTATGTATTTTTCATTTTTTTAAACATTTATTCATTAATAAAAATTAAATTTATGCTCATTTTCCCATTTCTTAATATTTATATATATTTTTCTTCTATTATATTAAATTTAATGAATATTTAAATATTTAAAAGCGAGATCCATATGGGATATACTAAAAAATATCTAAGATTTTCAGATGAGATCTACCACTTAAAAAAATTGAAAAGATTTTGAGATATTTTTAATCTTACGTGATATTATAGGGTCTACCAAAAAGTAATATAAGATTCTAATTTGAAATCTACCAATAAAAATACTCTTATAAATATATAAAACTGATACAATATTTTTTTATATAAAAAGAAAAAAAATAGACAGAAGAAACGTGTGATTTGGAATGGAGGAAAGATAAAAAAAATTGAAAAACAAAAGTCAGGCTTCATAATAGTCACACGTGACTAAGAAAAATTGTGACATGAGACACTGAATATATATATATATTATAATAAGTAGATTTCCATCCCCACATATTCAAAACACCTATGTAAATATCTATTTGACATAGGTAATTCTCTTTTTTATTTTTCTTTTCTTATCCCTTTATATATATTTTGTTACATTTACTATTTCTCTTTTCTATTTTCTTTTGTTGTCTCTTTCTTTTTCCTTTTAACCACTATAATTAAGATATTTTATTTTTCAATAATATACCAAAATATTTCTACATGTTTGAATTGAGTTAAAAAAAATATTAGCTACTCTTAAAATTCACAGTCTCCTCAAACTCGAAGATAAAACAAATTACCCTATCTAAAATGATAATAAAGCAATTATGAGTATTCATGACACTTTTTTTAAAAAATTTAAATTTAGAGTGAGTCATACATAATAAATGTCATTATGTGCCAAAAAATTCATTTAATAGAATAAAGCATTAATGAGGTCAAATACCTAATATTAGAAACTTGAGAAATTAAGAAGTCAAAACATCCCAAGTCATTTTTAGATCCAACGGCAGCACAACAATATTACAGTCCTTCTTTATATATGTTACAATGCATCTTAAACAATACTTGAATTTCATAGTCGGCAATGCTATGTAAATACAATGTTTAGAAAATAAGATTCCAAGACAAATAACTAATATGATCCTCAAAACCGAACAAAATCTGAAACATATGCATTTGCCATGAGAGACCCCCTCCTTCCCATGGAGAAAATTTTGATACCAGAGCTAACTCTTTGTACTGATATAGACAAACATCAATAACAAAAAGATTCTAGGAATCTAATTGAGCAAATTTCACCTAAAAATCCTTTTAATTTTGTCTTGACCGAAGTGAGTTTCCCTACAACTGGATTCATTGAATTCACTTTGAACTTGGATTATCTTGAGTTTACTTCATTCAACCTACCAACTATAGTGATGTCTTTTGATGATTTAACCTAATATGAGTTCATTCCTAAACACTTATACTTCTAGTTTATTTTCCGTATGATTTAATAAATATTTATTATAATTTTTTACAAATTAATATGTATTTATATGATTAAAATAAAATAGATATATAGAATAATTGCACATATAAGATAAGCAAAAAAAATATGAAAAAAAGATATTTAAATTAAATGATAAATTATGAAGTTGGGTAAAAAAAACGCAAAAATTTACACAACTAAGCAAAAATACTAAGTGGGAAAATGGGTTAACGAAAAACCCTCAATTTATAGTATTTTTGAAAGAATAAATATAAACAGATATTTAATTTCTCTTTCTTCTTCTTTGTTTTCTATTTTTCTCTTTCTTTATCTCATACACTCTATTTTTGAAGTATACGTTTATCATTGCTCTATTATTTTTTTTACCACGATAGTGCAAAGTATCAACCCACTTATCATTTTTATAGTGAAATTTCTCTTTTAATTATTATTTTCAATTTTTTTATATAAAATTCAAACTCAACACTTTGCTTCAAATATATAAATTCAATAGTACTCACACCAACGTCTTGATATCATTTTTCTATTAGAAATACAAATAGCGATACATAATAATTATTGTTATCTTTTAAAATACCCATAACCTGGTGAACATGCGGAATCTTGGTTTTCTTCTTGGTCGATTCCTTGAATCGTCGCATCGTGGTCACCTGTCACACACGTTGAGTTGAGGTCAAGCTATCCGAAATAGAACACAAATTTGCTGTAGTACATAATAATCTCACGTAGAATAAACAATAGTTGCTATAAATTATTTACAAAATGATAAATGTTTTATCAAAGAGAAGAAGGATATAACAAAAATATTTTTATTTTTATTTTTATTTTTGAGATACAAGCATAATTTATTTTAAAATAAGTAATATGTATATATATTATAATAAAAAGATACTTCAGATTTTTTTTTAATAAACGATAATTCAGATTGTTAACATACGAATACTTTTTTGTCAAAAAGAAAAACATATGAATAATTTGATTTTGGTGCATTTGAGCATTGTAACATATGAATATGTAAATATGAATAAAGAGTAATTTAAATCAATGGGTTAAATATGTTTTTTTTTACTTAGGTTTAAATATATATTTAATTTCTTAAATTGAAAAAGTTTATTTTTTAATCCCTTAAATTAAAATGTGTATTTTTTATTTTCTCAAATTTGTAAAATAATTTTTTAGCCATTCTTACAATAAAAAATTGTCATAAATTATGCATCCAAACTATAAGAAGAGGCTTTTTTTTTTGAATTCGAAGAATTAAAAAATGTATATTTTAATTGAAGAGACTAAAAAAAGTTAGATCTCATGTAATTTTAAAGATATTTTTTATATTCTTCAAAATGTATACAGTTTGAGAGAGAAGAAAAAAATAGAAATTGAAAATAAATATGACAAGTAATACCATAAAGAGAAAGAATGAGATAAAATTAAGAGAAAATAATAAAAATAAAGTATGTTAAATAATAAATTCAAAATTCACATATATAAAATATTAGATGATTTCTTTAAAGCTATTCAAGCTAACTTTTTTATGACTTAAACCCTAAATTCTAAACCTAAATACTTTGATTTGGAACTAAAAACTTTGTATGTTCATCACAACTAAACTAGTTTCAAACGAGAAAAAGAGGTTAAGGTGTATAACCTATTTTTTTAAAGCAATTTCACTTTTTTTTTCTTTTCAAAACTACATTATTTTTTTATAAGAAAAATAAGCTTTTTGATTTTTTTTAAAATATTTTATAAAATTTATCCTTTTAAAAAGAATAAAAGTTAAACCAAATAATTAATTAATAAAAAATATAATTTTTGCCATCTTATTTTCTTAAATATATGCTTTTAGTCCCTTATTTCTTAATTGAGATATTTCATTTTTATTTTTAAAAAGTTTATAATTTTAGTCTCTTATTTTTTAATTGAGACATTTTTTTGTCCATTTTTAAAAAATCTACCATATTTGTACTCAAACTCAAATGTTGAATCATGTATTATGGAACCGGACAATTGTTTGTTTATTATGCATATAAATTTTTTTTTTTTAAATTATTTAATCATTAACAAACTTAATTTATTAAAAGATATACTGTCATGTCAATAAGTCTGGAATTGATCACAAGTAAAATCACATATTTTTTTAAAAGTGAAGATGAAATGTTTTAATTAAAAAATAGAGGATTAAAATTATAATTTTTTTCAAAAATAAATAATAAATATCTTAATTAAAAAAAAATAATAGAATCAAACTTATTGATTTAAAAAAATAGGTGAACAAATTACATTTTAACGTAATTAATAAAAGCCAAAATACTAGTTAACTCGACTCATTGTAAATTTGAGGAAGTAGGTAATATATATATATATATATATTCGAGAGTGTGCTAGTGCTACTTTTAACTCAATTAATTTGTTCACTTTGGGTTTGACACTTTGACCGTTGCTCTTCAGTTTCAGGGTATTTTCATAATTTATTTTTTGATTATCTTAACCTTTATGCGTTTGAATGCATTGATATTTTTAATTTATTATAATTAATTGTAATTTTATTACAATAAAGAGATTTATGAAAGCCAGCTCACAAGAAAGATTGAGTATGAATTTGGTATATTTTAAGCTTGGTGACTTAAAAAATTAGAAAATATTATTGATTTTTTTATATTTAAAAAAAATTGTTGATCAACCCACCTAACCAAGCTTAAAATATCGAATGGAATGAGGCCGAGATTTTCTTGGCTCACTACTAGGGGTATTCATCAACTAATCGAAACCGATGCAAACTGCGGTGACTGAATCCAAAATTGATAATCGAAAAATCAAAAATCGAAAAAAATTAAAAATTTTCACTGGATTGGATCGATTTTCAGTTTGGTTGGTGAAAATCGATCAAATCCAAATCGATCCAATTATAAACCTTACCTTACCCTTTACCTACTTGGGTCTATTCTTCATCATATTTTGTCCAATGAAAATTAGAAAATGATGTTTGTTTTTTGTCCAATTAATAACTACTTGCTCCTTATTTTGTCCAATGAACATGTTTGTCAAATGAAAATTAGAAAATGATGTTTGTTTTTGTCCAATGAATATGTTTGTTTCTGCTAGATACTCCTTATTTTGATAAAACTAAGTCTCATAAGTTTTATTTTTAGACTTTTTAAAAAACCAAAAACCGATCCAATCCAAACTGAAAAAAATTGGATTGGATTGGATTGAATTTGAAAAAAATTTCAAACCGAATAAATGATTAAAAGACCAAACCAAAGAGATGGGATCAGATGATTTTTTACTTCAAAATCGATCCAATTCAGACTGCGAACACCTCTACTCACTACAAGATGAACTAGTGATAAGTATTGGGTTGAATTACTTTGACAATGAAAAATAAAATGAAGAAATGTGATTGACCTTGTTATACATGTTTTTTTTTCTGTCTTTTTTGGGATGAATAGGTCTTTAGAAATTGAAACATCCGAACGTGTATTTAAGCGCTAAAAATTCAAATTCCAAGTATAACACATTAAAGCGATCAGTACTTTAAACCTCAAACTTCCGCCTTTTCCAGTTCACAACACAATGGATCCGAACACTTCACCGCGGTGCCCGGGCACAATCACCGTTCGTCGGAACCCTCCCCGGAGAGCTCGCGCCACTCCCAAAACGACGCCGCAAAGCTTCCACTTACCCGAAATCGCGCCATTCCCAAATGATGACGTTTTGTCCGCAGCACAAACACCAGAAATCCCGCCAACGCCTCTCCCCAAACCGGTAAACGAAAACCTAAAAGTTTTCCTCCGAATCCGACCCCTCCCTTTGTCGCCCGTTCAAGCTCCGCGCGTGAGACCTAAGAGCGCGTGGCCTCAGAACCCCGCCAAAAAGAACGCGCCTCCGTCGGGTGCTAAAATTTCCAAGAACAAGAACCCCACCGCGTGCTTAACGGTCAACGATTCACAGTCGGTGACGCTATCAACTCCCGTAAGCTCGAAAGAATCGAAGCGAATCAAATCAGAAACTTATGGAGGCTTCTCGCACGTTTTCTCTTCCGACTCATCTCAGGTAACAACGATATTCATATTCTCTCGATTATTATTTTTTCGTTCTTGGCGTTTTTTACCTGACAATAACAGTGTGATGGAGATTTTTTAGTTTCAGGTGTACGAGAGAATGATGAAACCTCTGGTGGAGGAGTTTCTTAGAGGTAGAAGTGGAATGTTGGCTGCATTGGGACCCAGTGGGTCTGGGAAGACTCATACCGTGTTTGGAACCCCAAGGGATCCTGGAATGGTACCTCTTGCCCTACGGCATATTTTCGAGGACACTGAGCCACATGCCATACAAGCATCTAGGTATGATTGTGCGTTAATTCCAAATCATTTGTTATGTATAATAAAGTTTAAGTTAAACTGCACAAGAAAACAGTGATTGGTCAGTACATAGTATGTAATGGTTTTGTTATGATAACTTGACAACGCAAACATGATAACACAGTGACAAACTTTGGAGCTTGAAAAATAATTTGCAACTTTGGTTTAGCATTTTTGTTGTTTGATTGAATGAAATGCCAATTTTGTACCATGGTGCAACTTGCAGAACCTTTTACATGTCGATATTTGAGATATGTTCTGAACGGGGTAAAGCAGAGAAGCTGTTTGATTTGTTATCAGATGGCAGTGAAATAAGCATGCAGCAATCAACTGTGAAGGGATTGAAAGAGGTTTATAGCTACCCCAACATCTGTTTATTTTCTTTGCCCATATGTGTGTACCGTGTAACATGGTTGGTGATGATTTTGTGTTTCTTGTGTTTGCGTGAACAGGTAATCATCTCCAATACTGAACAGGCAGAATCCTTGATAGCACAAGCAACACTGAAACGTGCAACTGCAATGACAAACACTAACAGCCAATCGAGGTAGGATGGGAATTTAGGAATGTTTCATCCTTCACTAAAATAAAATAAAAGGATTTGTTGTTGGGTATTTTCTTCGCGTGGAATGTGTAGAAATCTAGAATGCTTTGATAATAGGAAGAGGTTATTTTACTATGCACAGTGGTTTCATTTTTTATTGAGGATATCTCTAGTAATGAAGTGAGTAATGAGTAGGAAGAGCCTGTGCTTCGATGGGAAAACATTTCTACCAAATTTTAACAGATGCTTTAGCATGTAATCTGTTGTCCGGTTTATGATGTTATACTATACTTGGTTTCACCTAGAAGTGGATAAAAAAGAAAAAGATTGACCATAAGGTGCAACTCAGGATTTATTTTGAACAAATGTACTGGAAGTAATTGCTATTCCAGTTAAATTTTTGTAGGAGGGGTTACAAATTTTGTTATAGAAATCATGATTAGTTAGTAACTTTCTCTTAAGATTATGCAACTAATCATTTCATGTTAAGGTTTGATTGTTTTTTCTTTATACCTGCAGTCGGTCACAATGCATCATTAACATTCGTGATGTTCCCCCAAAATGTAAAGGGGTGGTCAATCCTAAGTCAAATGGTGCTGCTTTGACTATCATTGACCTTGCAGGGGCTGAAAGAGAAAAAAGAACAGGAAATCAGGTTGAGTCTTTTTTTCCATACTGTTATGACCAAATAAGATTGATTTTGGGCATTGTTCTGTTTTCAGTTTTGGGATATAATCTAGATGATTTCTTAAATGTCATATCATTTACCCTCTGTTGTCATAATCATGTCTATCAATTTTATTTCAAAGGTTTCATGAAGTTTTAAATACAAGCCTTTACTAATTATTAGAGTGAAATTCTTTAGTGTATAATAAAAATTAAAATATCTAATAAAAAAGTAAACCCTATTAATTTTAAAGGTTTGTGTACAATGTTCAGATAACCAGGATGTCATATGTTGCTTTTATCTCCACCTATCTTAACCTTTTTTTTGTGTGATGTTGTAGGGGACAAGATTGCTTGAAAGCAATTTTATCAATAACACATTAATGGTGTTTGGCTTATGCTTAAGAGTATGTAGCCTTTACTTCAAACTTTGAACTGAAGTTATTGTGCTATTGGTAGCTAGAGTTTTATTGATTTTTACCCTACTGCCAACATTTAGAAATTTTCAAATATATTTTTCTCTTTTGCTTTTACCTTCCCTCATAATTTATGCATGATATTGTTGATTTCAGTCATTATTGGAGCACCAAAAAAATCGCAAGAAGCCTTTGCAGAAGCACTTCCAAAGTTCCATGGTAAGGTTTTAATAATTTAATTTTTATTATATTTTGATAGACTTCAGTTGTAATCTTTGTTACCATCTCTTGATGGCTAATGTCATATCAACAAGCATAAGCTAAAAAAATATTAATTTTCTCAGCTTAGGAATCTCTTTTAGACAATGAAATGTGGAAGAGTTACAACTTAGCAAATTTGACTTTGTATACCGCTGCTGCAGTTAACCAGGTACCTGCGAGATTATTTGGAGGGCAAGAAGCGCATGTCCTTGGTATGTATATACTAAGTTCAAGATTCATTTTCTCCAAGCTGATCAAAGTTATAGCCAGCTATATGCGGGTTTTCTTTTCATGAGAATCATATGCATATACTACTTTCAAGCTTAATTTTCTCCAAGCTGATCAAAGTTATAGTTAGCTATATGCGGGTTTTCTTTTCATGAGAATCATATGCCATTTTCATATAAATTTGATTTTTTTTCCTTTCAAAATCGTCAATCTTGCCAATTCCTTTTGTTAATGGCTACTTCTTGTGTTCATAGATTTTAACAGCAAAGTCAGGAGAAGAAGATTATCTTGATACTTCTTACCTACTGAGACAAGCTTCTCCTTACATGCAGATCAAGTAAAATTCATTTCATCACACGATCTTATGTGGATTTCATATTTAACCCAGATTGATTGATTTCTAAGTATCTCTTTTCGTTTCTGTTAGGTATAATGAAGTTGAGCCATCAAACATAGTTTCCAAAAAGAGGCATTACCAAGCTTCATCCATAATGGATAATACAAAACTATCACCTTTATCAGAACATTTAAAGAGAATGAGACTTGTTACTGAACATACTAAGCAGGTTTTCCTCTACTTCCTAGCTTGACTCCTTGTTTAAAATAGAAGAGACTTTTGTGATTGTCATAAAATTGCATTTGTATATTTTGTACACATTTTTTACTGCAATTGAGGGCATAAATATAAGAATTGGGGAATGAATAGATAGCACAGACATTCTTTTATACTGGATGACATTGACCTCTTAGCATAAGCTATTTGGCTATTTTAATTTTTATGAATTCGTGGTATTAAAAAGACATGCATGAAAACTATTAAGGACATTGTTAATGTGAATTTGGAAAATAAAGAATGTCTATGTAGTGAAAACAAGAAAGAAAGGGAATCAAATGTTCATTTAGGAAAATGAGAGTTTGGAGTTGGGATATGAGAGCATAAGGTGGAGGGTCATCGCTGGAAAATTAGATATATGTTTTGGTTTAACAAGAACCCATTATTCACTCAGAGGCTTAATTAGATTACATAAAAGTCAGAACACAGTTATCTCTGTGTTCACAGTAACATTGGTTTGCTTGACTAATCATGGTAAACTTTTGATCTTGGCTATTAATATACCTTGTATACTGAGTGTCCTGTACTTTCACCAATTTGAAATTTTTATTATCCTCAAAATGATCATCATCTTCTCATTCATTTGCATGAATATATTTTTGCTTGTTTGGATATGTTCCATTTGTGAAAGTGAAACCTTCTTAGTTATAGATTTAAGGACTGCATAAATTGTTCTTTTTATTTCAGTTTTACTTATTAATCCATTATATTATTTTGTTTGTCTTCAGAATGATGAAAAGAGTGTTGAAGAAAGGAAGACTGTTATGGAAGGTAGAATGGGACATTTAAAAAATGTTAAATTTATCGTTTCTATTTTTCCTCAAAAGGGATGCTCCACAACAAAGTCTAGGGATAACATATCCCCTTCCCATAGATCCAACTTGGACATTGGACCTTTAAGATGGTGAATCCAATGTTCAACATTGGAGTGTCCTATTGTGGATTTATTTTTTTGCATGGGCAATTCCTATATTATTCTTATTTAAAAAAATTCTGTCTCTTGGACCCATAATAATCATCCTGACTTTGATTTTGTGACAAATGCTTCAACACTCTGCAAATTAGAAGCTAGTAATTCTGTCACTTTCAAGCCAGAGTGTGATAGCCAGGTCCAGAGTGAGAGAGGCCACATTATCATGCAGAATTTTGCTAAAGTTATATGGAATGTCTTGAAGCAATATAATTCCAAACTAAAGGTAATAAGAAAAAAGAAGTATGTTTGCTGAAAGTGATCATTATTTTTTTCTCATTCATTAGGGTGCTTTTGACGGTGGTGTTTGTAGATAATCCATCTATCTGCACATAATATATTGCTTTATTCATAATCAGGTTGCAGAAATGGAAATAGAAAGTCTCAAAGAAAGCATTGAGTATGAAAAGAAAAAATTCTTGGAGCTGGAAACACAGTTGAACAAGTTTAAGGCATGTTGTACTTGCTGCAAAGGAGGAAAAATAAAAAATGATCCTGAAGATTGCTCATCAGTGGATCTTGATCAACCACATAATTGGGAGCAAGAGGTTGAGTACAGTATTCCTAGATTCCTACTTTCTATATGAAGATTAGTAAGATTTTCATAGATGCACCTTCAATGCTCATTCACCTTTAATATATTCATCAAGAATTGATACTCTGCATGGGATGTAAGGTCACTGTATCAAATAACTATTGAGCATCAGGAAGAATAAGGTTGTCAGCTGAGGCAATTAGTTGTTCTTTTTACTTCCCTATTTGCAATTTGTCTTTGTTACTAGCATTTGATAACTAAGGGTTACGTTAGTGTATGTGTCAATCTGCTTGAACTTTATTTGTTGGTTCATTCATGGAGAGATCTAGATTTAATTGAGTTCAGCATTTGCCAGTTCAATAATAAATTGAGCTTTAGAATGAGTGTCCATGTAGTTGAGGAAGTCAAGTTGACATGATATAGTTTCAACTAGTGGCAAGCTAAGTAAACTGGAACCTAGTAATTGGCTAACCTGTTTTGCTAACTCATACTTTCCTATGGCATGTAGTTGTTGGTAGGTTTTGGGTTAATGTCTTGTTAGCAGGTAAATTTAGGCTTCACAATATTAAAAACTATACCACTAAACTCATCCCATCTAATGTGTGAATTCACTGAACTGACATAACTGTGCTTGTTTCATATGAAAAGGTTCACCCACTAGTATTTTTCTCCCCCCCAAATATATGCAAACTTAAGTCAGATTGCAATGTTATACATAATTCAGTTATCCTTTCTTTCCAGGAAACATTGCATGTGCAGTCATCATCTGAGCCCAGAGTTGGCCAGTCTGACGAAGAGGAGCCCATTCTTGGTACTTCCTGTACGCAGTTAGATTCTGAAAACTCAGATTGGTTAGTCTTGTGACCAATGTGATCTTTCACATGTAGTTCCTGGTTATTGTTTTTTGCTTTGATCAAATATGCTTGTTCCTAATTTCTGCTTGGTGTATAATATAGGGAAGTTTTGTCCTCGTCAAAACCAGAGCATCAGAGTGCTTTGCAGGTTGGTTCTGGGAGCAAGATACTGAGTGTGAGTTAACTTTTTAATTTGTTTAATATGTACATATGTTAGTTTGCTTAAGTCTATTCATTGATAGGTTAGTCTTGGTTGTCCATTCTTTCTAGGAATCATTTCATGCACGCTCATCGTCTGAGGCTACACTTGACCAGTCCGATGAAGAGCCTACTCTTGACACTTCCTGTTCATGGTTGGATTCTGAAAAATCAGATAGCTTGTATTATGAAGAATGATCTTTTGTGTGTACTCATGCTTTTTCTTGGTTTTGAACTAATATACTTGTTTCTTAATTCTTGCTTCTTGTAATTATACAGGGAAATTTCAACTTCCTTGTCAAAAGTAGAGGATCATAATGCTTTAGAGGTTGAGACTGGGAGCAAGATACAAAGTGTAAGTCGAAATGCTATATGTTAGTGTGTATTTGAGTCAGTTTGCCAGGAGGTTGACCCACTAGTTCTTTTTTGGAAATATATGCAAGCAGAATTCTGATTGCAAAGTTATCATTATGTTA